>BMAV01010395.1:231897-247391 GCA_019973955.1 Trichonephila inaurata madagascariensis
GATAAAAATTATGATTGAAAATTGGGTCACCATTAGTGAAAGTTTGAGAAGCACTGATTTATATACGCTTTTCCAAAATCACGGTTCCGAAATTATTCGGATACCTTAAGGTATCCGACTACGTTCGGAACAGAGATTTTAAAAAAGGGCATAAATGGATAATTTTTGTGATATTTAGTATCACTTAGATTACAATGCATGTATAAAATTGTTTTAAAGACATTTTGACAAAAAAAAATGATTTAAATACAATATTTCGGCAAAAAATTGTCTTACAATAATCTTTATTCAAAATGTTCTTCTTTTCTAAAAAATGCTTCTATTATAACAATATTTTGCCTGTATATAGCGCAGACGTCTGTATAGAGGCTCAACTATGATTTTTGAAAAATTCACATTATTTTTAGAGTTACAACGAATTGAAATAATTATCGCTGTTTTTTTCTTAAAATTTCTCCCCTCTGCTGTCGTAAAACATGGATAAACCCACTTCTAAGTTATATATTTCAAAAATTCTAGTTGAGCCTCTGTAAAGAGGTCTGAGCTATATACAGGCAAAATATGATTATAATAGAAGCATTATTCAGAAAAGGAGAACATTTTGAAAAAAAGTTATTCTAAGTTAATTTTTTGCCGAAATATTGTATTTAAATAATTTTTTTGTCAAAGTGTCCTTAAAACAATTTTATATATGTATTCTAATCTAAGTGACACTAAATATCATAAACATTATTCATTTATATGCTTTTGCAAAATCACGATTTCGAACGTAGTCGGATACCTTAAGTGATTTTGGAATTGCACCAAATAAATATTTAGTGGCCAGTCTTACTATATCGTATTGCAAAGTTATTGCTCCAATTTGGAGAAATTTTATAAATATATATTTGGTGGATAAACCTTTAGCGTACAGAAACTAAATTACTTTCGATCTTACCAATGTGGTATGAATTACGATTTCGGTATCTCCAATTTTTAATGAAACAAAATTTTGTTCCTATATGCTATCTCAACAATGCCAATGTTTCAGATAACTCGCCAAGTTGGCATCCCCAATTTCACACCCTTGATTGGCAACCATGTGCTTCCTTTCATATAATGTCACCAATACAGTTGCGATAATATGTAAGTATCCAAAAATTACTTATAATGGAAAAATAACCATACATACTCTTTTTTATATAATTTATTGAAACACAGTCATTCCAATTCTGAAATAAATCCTAGCAAAAACCAATTTAAAATAATTTTCGAAAAATCATGTGAAGAAGAAATATCCTGAGCATTAATATAAAATTCAGAAGTCTGGATATTGAAACAGTATTACAAACAGAGAAAGTATTGAAACCCTTCATCGCAATACATTATACACCGCAAAATACATTTTTAAAAATTTTTATGTCTCCAACATATTTTCTTCAAGTAAAGTATTAAGATTGAATATGCAGTACGCACTGCTATATTTTTCAAATATTCCACGAATATTTACATCTTTTTTCTTCGGCATTTCCCTTTTTATGCCAGTCCAGCATGTATAATTTTGTTTTAAATGTCTCTTAAGTACTTCTAAAGCTCTGATGCTGTATTCTTCAATTCAACTTTCAGGACCATTTTCTTGAGATGATTTTAAGGGAACTTAAAACAAATAACTCCAAGCTCATTCGAAGGATTACCCGTTGAGTTACCTTTTGAAGTGTTACGGTAGGTTTCATGGGTATTCCATTCATTAAAAAATTCACTATTCTGTATTCGTTGATAATAATCTTTGGTCGAATTTTTAGGTGTCAATGGTTTTCCCTCTTTGTCTAAAACAAATGGTTCTACTACGATGCTTATCGTTTTATTGAGTTTTTCCGATGTCACGGTGACATTGATTGTATCGCCCTTTGGATTTCCTACAGTACCATTGAAAGTAATATCGAAATGGGTATTAATATTTAATTTCTTAGCCATCAAATGAAATATCATAGATCCCTTGAACGGTATACCGGTCATATTAGATGAGCTGGTTTTATTACCAGTTTCACCACCAGCGGTAACATTAGAACTTCCTGTGGTACTACTCCTTACAGTTGAACTGCCAGTTGCTGTTGCTGTCGTCGAGATTTGACATCGAATAGTTACAAGAAAAAACACCAAGAAGCAAATACTCACATTAAGTAAACGATGGAGAGCCATTTTAGTTGTGTCCTTGGTATATTATTTCACAGTATATTAAGTGATTACTGAAGCTAATTGAAGAATAAAAATTTAAATATCGCGTGACACCGCTTTCACGTGATATAATTTTATTTTAAAAACGTACCATTTCTTCTTTTTACTTCCAATCGACTCAAACATAATAATTTTTTCATAATTTCAAAGCACGTGCTGATGAAAAAAGTAGGGATTTTTTTTTTGGTACACACACTCGTATAACAAGCTAACACGAAAACATGGCAATGAAGAATATAAGACAATGGCAGTGCTTTTATGTCTTAATTGATGATTTTAATTTGAATACAAACCCACACATACAAACGAATGGAACAGTTTTCTTGAATAATTTTGAGTGTATTTATCTTTTTATTGTTTGGATTGTGTGTGTGTTACTCGCAGAAGACACACAAAATATACAAGCGGAGGATCTCATATTTTTGTCGTACGATCAAGTGAAGAAGACATCTTGAGACAGAACTTGGGAAGGGCACGACCTAGAACTTGGGGACGAGACTGAGTAATAGTATTACCTATTTAGGGTATTCAGCCTTCAATATCACATCACTGAATGAACAGTAAGTTCAGAGAGGTAACCCTGTGAAATTTTAACATTGCTTATGCATTAGTAAGTTTATTCGCGTTGCCGCACACAAGTATCCTAGCTATTAACATACCTACTTACTACGTGGAAGCCTAAGGTACAAGTCTAGCACTCGAATCTAACTACTTTAAATTTGTTCAATTATTTCTACAATTACATAAATTCATGCAGATAAAGGTTTATTAAATATTAAAAGAAGTTTTATGTGCAACTATAAAAAATATTGTACTTTTAAAAGTACAAAGTAGCTATAAATTATGATAATAATGAACGTAGATATTTCTCATTATAATAACAATGAGAAATATCTGCATCCCATCAGACTATGGAACATTTGAAATTTAATGAAAGTGATTGCTAATTTAATTTTTCAAGTCAGGTTCTTTTTTTTTCTTTGATAACTGTAATTTGTTAAGTGTATATAAATTATAAATATACTTGCCGTCACCCACCCGTTTCACTAGGTAGTTCATGATGTTGTATAAATATATACTGTTTATATATATATATATATATATATATATATATATATATATATATAAATTATTGATATCCAAGCCCTAGCATTAAGAATTAGATTGTGTTGAAACATATACCTGTAACTTTCGCCTCTTGATATAAAAAGTACACAAATTCTAATTAATAACTTCTAACATTTTCTGAAATTGAAGTAGAATGATTTTTTGCGCTTTTGTAACCCAATAACCAAGAACATTTCAGCAAAACCAATTTTCAGTGGATCTCTACTATTTAAAATAAACATGCGTGCCAAATTTGAAGTCTAAATCTAACAGAGAGGAAACTGAATTTTTACTATCAATACACTTCGTAACCCGTTGAGAGCCGATTTCCAAAAGAACCGTTCTTAGCGGATTTCAATTCAACAAAAGAAACAGGCAAACCAGATTTTATTATTACAGTCCTAGTAGTTCAAAAACGAGAATTTTTTTGTCAATACGACACAGTAACCCTTCGGTCCCGCAGGAGTCGATTCCCATAAAATCCATTCTTAGTGGATCTCTATTCAACAAAAGAAACATGCTTAACAAATTGCAAGTATGCAGGTTTAACAATTCAAAAAAAGGAATTATTTTCTATAATCACCTTTGACCCTTCATAACAACCCATGGTGACCTATTTTCGAAAAATTTCTTTGTTACAGAAACACTGTTTCATGAAAGGAACATGCCTACCAATTTTGAAGCAGGTTGGTTTAATAGTTTTAAAACGGAAAAAATTATCTATAACGTCCATTAACCGCCCACAACGCCACTTGGGGGTCGATTTTCACAAAACTCATTTTGTAGTGTATCTCTACTAAATGAAAGGAATCTGCTTACCAAATTTCATGTATGTATGTCTAATATTTTAAAAAAAAAGAAATAATAATGTATAACGTTCCTCAAGACCCCCGTAACACCCCTTAGAGACAATTTTCGTAAAATCCAATTTGTCACAGATTTCTATGTTGTGAAAGAAATCTGCTTACAAAATTTCAAGACTTGTACGCCTAATAGTTCAAAAATGGAATTAACTATATATAACACCGCTTAATCCCCCGCAACGCCCCTTTAGAGCGAATTTTTTAAAAAGCATTTTGTATTAGACCTTTTCTTCATGAAACTAATCTGCTTACTAAATTTCAAGGCTGTACGTCTAATAGTTTAAGATGGAGATAATTATGTGTAGCGCTCCCAAAGCCCCCTCAATACCCCTTCAGGGTCGAGTTTCTTAAAACCCATTTTGTAGTAGATCTTTTCTCCACGAAACGAATCTGCTTACTAAATTTCAAGGATCTACGTCTAGTAGTTTAAGATGGAGATAATTATGTGTAGCGTTCCTAAAGCTCCCTCAACACCCCTTGAGGGTCGAGTTTCGTAAAACCCATTTTGTGGTGAATCTCTTCTCTGTGAAACTAATCTGCTTACTAAATTTCAAGGCTCTACGTCTAATAGTTTGAAAATGTATTTAACTATATATAACACCCCTTAACGTAACTTTAGGGCGAATTTTTTAAAAAGCATTTTGTAGTAGATCTCTTCTCCATGAAACAAATCTGCTTACTAAATTTCAAGGCTGGACGTCTGATACACTGCTGGCCACCGTAAATGCAACAACCTGAAGGAAGCATGCAAATAACATGGAATTTACAACAATTATTAGTGGAGGTGAGATATGCAACTGATTAAAATTTCATGGCAAACACACATAACGCACGTCTGTGGCGCCAAATCAAAGCGCTATTTAAGGCTTGGAGATTTCGACGATTTCAAGTTCGGCAATTGTGTTTTTCTTGTGGTTTTTTCAAAAAACGATCAGTTATGTCTCGTAGAAAGCAGCGATCAGCTTTTGATCAAGTATCCGAGTTCGGCAGAGGAAGGATAGTGGCCTACCGAGATTGTGGATTATCTTTCAGGAAAATCGGTAGTCGTTTTGTACGAAACCAAACAAATCTAATGCGGATATGTGATCGCTGGATACAGGAAGGTACGACGAACCAACGTGGTCGATCGCATCCACCTCAGTGCACCACTTCACGTGAGGATAGGAAATTTGCGCGCATGGCATTGACGGAACGCTCAGTCACATCACGAACCATAGCACAGCACATTGAGCCTGTAACGCATCATTCAGTGTCTGCGCGCACCATTCGACGCCGTTTACAGCAGAGTGGTCTGTCCGAAAGACATACATTGCTTGGTCTACCCTTGATGTAGAACCACAGACGTCTCCACCGTCAATGGTGCGATAAACGAAGGCTGTGGGTGGCAGAATGGAGTGAAGTTGTCTTTACTGACGAGTCAAGCATCCGTCTGCAACACCACGATGGTCGGATTCGAGTCTGGAGACACCGTGGAGGGAGGATGCTGAACAGCTGCGTTGTGCACCGCCATACTGGTCCTGCACCGGGTATTATGGTATGGAGCGGTATTGGATATCACTCTCGCACTCCTCTTGTACGCATTGCCGGTACTTTAAACATCCAGCCCTACATCTCCGAGGTGTTGGAGCCAGTTGTCCTTCCTTACCTTCAGGTCTTGGCCACAGCCCTTTTTAAACTGGATAATACGCGACCACACGTAGCACGCATTGTCCAAAGGTTCTTCGTCAATCACCAGATTGAATTGCCTCCCTGGCCGGCTCTCTCTCCGGATCTTTCGCAGTAGCTGTTTGTACCTTGTACACCCCCGCTATTGTCACTCGCAGCGCCCTCTACAACTTATCACTTCTACGAGTTTCCTCATCCTGAGCGAACGTATTCTCCCAGTCGTCCTCTTACATTTTAAGTGCCTCTTTGTCTAATTTTACTTATTCTTAAATTCATTGTTAAATTGTTATTACTATTTACCTATGTTAATCATAATAAATCTTTGTTTGTTATGGATTACAATTTTGTTTCTCTCTCTTGAGTACTATCGACGTTAATTTTACTGTCGGCATTCCTCCGCATTTAGGCCTACCGCCCTCTGTTTTCAGTAGCTTAATGTAGAATATTAGAGCTCCAATGCAAAGTCAGATTTGGGGACCCAAACTGGATACGTACTTGGCGTCAGTCAGACCTCATGCCTCCTAGAATCCTGGCCTCCCCACCGCGATGCGGGGGTTACGAGGTTATGCGTTACGCCACTGACTGAGAGGATATTGTGTTGGGTTGCAGTCGTTGAAGAATGGAGCTATATTTTGTTACTTTAAAATCCCAATTTCGCTTATCACATACAAAAGAAACAGAAACTAAAAACAACACAAAGACATACAAACAACAACACAATACACAACAGCATTTTTTTTTCACTCTGGAGATCTTAGCTTTTTATAGATTTCGTCTACCGGAGCTTTTAGAATCTCATGATTCCCAGTACAGACTTTTGTCATTGGTCAGAATAGTCCGATGAAGCAAGATTGCATAATTTTGTTTTAAAAACACGAGCATGGCAGTGTCTTAAAAGATGAAGTTGTCATTATTTGGTATTCAAAAATAAACTAAAAATTTTTATCACACAATTTAAAAACCATCGATAGTATATTTAAGTGAATTATCACACGAACACTACATATATCTTTTATCAGCAGGGCAGATGCATTATCACGTTAAACAAATGTCTCAGTCCCATATTGAACAGTGATTAAAACTTTATGTACCCCATACAGGTATTGGAAAAGCAAAATGGTGTTCATATTGAACCATACTTGTAAATAACAATAAATGCTGTTCTTGTACTGTTAATTTTTTTTTATTGACCATATCAATTGTAAATTGGGAGTTTTTCTCATCCTTAATTGCAGTGCTACAAGTTTCCCTATTGGTGACTTACGATACTGTTTTTGCTTCTTTAGAAAGCTGAAACTGTGTTCTCTGTAATGCACATACGCAAAGTTTTACAAGGTTCCAGTCAGTACAGTATACACTCTAAGGCTACAAGTCTATTTTATGCACACTCTGTATAACAAACGTACAACAGTTACAAAGATATCCAAATTATATATGTGCGTGCTTGTTTTTGTGGTGTATGAGCATATGTGTGCATAGTGAACGTACATGTATGATGTATGATGTGCATGTGGGCGTATGTGTGTCCGAGAGAGACAGAGAACGAGAGAAAAAAAGGAAAAAATATATTCTCAAGTTGTTCTCTTTCATTTGCCTTTAACAAAGATATACTCATTATTGACTAATGTATTTCGATCAGAACATCAAAATTTTCTATCCTGGTCTTGTCGTATAAATGTTCTACAGTTTTAATCTTATAATTTCATTGAAAATATTAAGTAAGTTCCATTAAAATGAGAAGATTGCCTTAGAAGTTATTGTAAAGCAACTAATAATGGTCTCATATTTGAAAATGACATTAAATGATGAGGACTCACACACCTTTGTCTTCATTTTATACATAACAATCATTATGTCATGGGGAAGTTCTTCCTGGTTTCCAAATTGGAAACAAAACCATGTCTTTTAGCACTATCGTTTTCGCAGCCTACGACCATGGCCATTGTAATATTATAATGACCCAATTTTCCATAATTTATTCCTTTTAACGTACATTTAATTTTATTAAGAATTGACAAACTTTTTGTTGCATTCGAAAAAAAACATGAAAGAGCAGTGAACAGATTTTTTAAGCATATACGATGGGAAAAAATACCTCCTTCAAACGAGATTATAAATTTGTTATTTCTTGTAGTGTTCTAATAAAGATGTACAGGTTGCTCCAGGATCATTCCTATAATCTTTAAGGGGAAGTAGGATCCCATGGATACAAGCATGCTTAGCAACCTAGGGTCTGAAACGTCTTCACTTTGTGCTAGCTGGCGTTGTTCACAAGAACACTTAAGGAGACAGACCTTCATTACCGTTGTCAATTGAGCTATAATTGACTGCAGAGAAGTATGAAATGTTTTACAAACACTGAGAGGACAGATATGTACGTGATTTACGAATCGTCAGAAGGAAATGTACGAGCCGCAGAAAGATTGTTTCGCAAAAGGTGCCCACAGAGAGAGATGCACCAGACCACCGTATGTTTGCTAACTTGTATCTCAATTTGTGGGAAAACAGAATGAGAGTAGGCCAAGAATTCCAACGGACATGGTATCCAACAGGCTCTGTTCTGTGCCTTGAACAAAATGCATTGGGCACCATTCGTTGAAATCGGGGTACCATGTTGTGAGAGTTCGAGTCACTCGTAGCCCATCCTCACTGTGCCTATTACCTCGTAATGATCCATATTCACACAAATTGTGATTCAAATGAGCAAACATTCAGCGTTCCATTGCATATCTCCGTGGGTACTTTTCGTGATACAATCTTCCTTCTGCTCGTGCATTTCATTCTGCCAATCGGAAAATCAGGAGAGTATCTACCAGCTTGATGTTTATATAACCTTCCTTATACTCCTTTGCAGGCTGTGACAGCTTAAACAACTGCAATAATGCAGGTCTGTTTCCTTCAAAGCTCTGAAGATTATTCTATTTTGATGAACTGATTCCTGGTAAGCAATCTTTTTCACATTTAAAAAAATTCAATTATATTCATTTTCATAGAGTAATTTATTGAAGCATCTGAATTTATTTTTCTGCAGTATGACAAAGGAGCCGATTATATTACCCACCATATTATTAACATTAAGAAATTTATTCACTAACAATATGACTTAGTTAAAGGGTTATTTGGTACTTACGTACTATACCGTCGACTGTTTTCACCATAAAAAAAATTTTAAAAAAATGTCACCCATTTTAAAGACTTCGTCGAATGTTGTCATCGTTATTATTGCGTTTTTACACGCGAGGAAAAGGTTTTTCACTATTGGCTAAATATTGCCTAATTTGGCAACGTCTTTTGCTTTGGCGAAATTGGACGCCAAAACAAAAAGAAAATAATATTTATTTAAGTATCAGTTATTTATTTATAAATGATGGCGTTTTATCTGAAAAATTTCCTTTGATAGATTCCCATTGTAAGATACAGAATAAAAAAAATATTTTTTCTAGTGTAATAAATTCCAAAACAACAAAAAATTCATTTCCATAAATTCAGTTTCTTCTAGAATTCAAAACTTTGTAGCATACGGATATCAAATTAGTGTCTTACAGAGCGCATGTATACTGTGTGAGGAGCTAAATAATATAAGAAACTGTCATTAATGGCAAATCTAACTTTAATTAATATTAAGTTCTAACATACACACACACAAACTATTTATGTTAAATTGGGATAAGAAGATATATTTATTAATAATTTATTCGAAAAATGAGGATGTGCGAGAGAGAAAGACACACAAGGAGATAACAGAAATCATTATAATGATCTAAAAAAAAATTATAAAAGGAAAGTGCGAAGTCATACTGACGTAATTTTATTCATAATTATTTTTCATTAAGAAGCAAATTAATATATATACAACAATTTCTCTCAATTTGTAGGTTGTTCGGTACTTATGAATTTTATTTCAACGCGATGCCTACTTTTAAAATAACTCATCAAACTGATAACCTCGATTTCGGACGTGTCATAACGCTACATCGGCAACCATCTGCTTCGTTTCCTATTTCATTATTTGCCACCATTATAAGTCGTTAACCGTTCGTTAAAATGGTAGATGTGTAGCCTAGTGGTCAAGTTAACGGATTCGTGGCAGTAATGTGTGTTCGAGCCTAGTACTGCTAAAGACCGGATTGCAGAGATTGCCAATTCATTTCAATTTTCATTACTAGAATCATTTCACTTGTGTGTGATTTGTTTTGAGTTCTCACAAAATTACTTAATTAAGCTTGATTTAAAGACCAATTTTTGTTTTAAAAATAGTTTATATAACTTAGAAGCTTTTCATTAACTTTTCCTCTTGAGAAAAGGCACGGCCAAAATTTTCTCAAGTTTCTATGCGAAGCAATATTTGGACGAGAGGGAATATTACTGAAAATGATATATCAGAAAAACAACAGTCCTTCACATATACTGCAATAAGACTTCTGACTAAAAATATTGCAGACGAAACTGATTATTTCCATGATGTATCCAACAACATTACAGTAAACATATAGTAATTCAATATTATGATATTTGAGTTCTTGTTGGGTGACTTTAAAATTAGCTTAACTTCCCCAATATAAACCTAAGAAAATTAGATTTTATGTACAAACCTGGCAATTTTTTGCTTAAGTTAGTATCATTATTATGTTGTGAATAAATGAATTCTGTTTCAAAACTTTTGTAAAAATATTTTGTTAAGAATAGGCCGAATAACCTGTCGTCGTAACAAACACTATCAATAAATATTATTCAAAAATATATTTTGAATTAAAAAAAAATACTTTCCGACCTAATTAATTGAAGTAGTGTTTTCATATAGTAGATAAGTTGGAAAATGACATATTAAATAATTACAGCTTTACACGCATGATTAGTTTTTGTTTTATACCTTTACAAACTTTAAATGCTTTTTTCCCGGACTTTCAATTTTGAGGATGTAGATGTTTCTAATCCCTAAGGTTTTCGCCTGTACAAGATAGAGTCTTGAAATTTCTTTGTGGATTCTCTTAAAAGTATGTTCTATAAAAATTAGGATTGATATATAGGCCTAAAATTCCTAGTTATTTTTTTAGAAAAGCTAAACTTAATATTTTAAAAATTTTCGTGTTTTTCCAGGTTTAGCTAGAAAAATGAATTACTGAAAATCACAAGGGAACAGATTTTTAAGTTTTTGTTTGCAATACACTAAGAAATTTAAATTACTTGAAATGACCAAAAATTTAAAAAAATTACGTATTTTAAAAAAGTTTAAGAAATTTCAAATTTTTTAAAATTTTTTTAAAATTGTAAAATATAGGCAGATCAAATTGACTTTTTGCTTTCAGAATCAACTTAGCAATGTAATATAAATATAAAACACAAATTAATTTTACTGTTAATGTCTTGAAATAATGTTTGGAAAAGGGTACGGTGTAGCAAGATTTAATCATTCACTATCTTTTTGAAATGGCAAGCTGGAATGCTGAAATACGAATCTAGTATTTACCGAATTCTTAAATAAGAAAATGTGATATAATAAAATTAATAATAATAATAAAATTCTAAAATAAGAATGTGATATATATGAATAAAATAAAAATAAATTAAATTAAATGATAAAAATTAGGTTTTTTTATTATTATTTATTTAAAATAACTTTTTTCGAGTGAAAACATTCAGGGGCAGAGGATCAAGGAAACAGGAATTTCAACGAGTGCTAATTGAACTCCTTTATTTTTTTTGGAGCCAAAATATTTGCCAAATAATGTTAAACTCTTAGATTGACTGCTGGAGTAAAACTGACCCCTATCTGAACAACAAATCCAAAAGCTGATCTGGTTAGAGTTGCTATTTCTTTGCCTATTTGGCGTAAAAGTCCCGCAAAAATTTGGTGCTAAACTTTTGTCGCCATTTCAAGTTTTTCTATTGTATCCGACCATTACTTCATTCAAATAGGCTCTAAGCTTGTCTTAAAATAAGTTCCATAAAATCACGTATAGAAGGAGATAATCATAAACTTAAATATAAATTCAACTATTTTTGGATCTTTAATCAGTATTAAATTAAACGTATTTAATTCATACATTTACGTAATTGTGCTTCTTAAAATATAAGTTGGTTCTTACTTATTATCGCAACCTATTGGCAACGCCATTGGTGACATTATAAGAAAAGAAGCACACGATTGCTGATTCAGCATACACGACACATGCAAAATTAGGATTGCTAATTTGGTGAGTTAACTTGAAAGTTGGCGATTGTTGCGATAATACCTAATTACTACAGAATTTTTTATATGTAAGCCTATTTATCTCTAACATCTTCCCTTAAAGTAAAGTGTTGTAATTGAAAAAGCAACGAACACAATTTTGTACAGAATATTTATATTTTTCTTCTTTAAAGATGTACAATTTTTCTTTTTATTTCATTATATTAGTCTAGTACGTACAACTTAATTTTAGTTGCTTCAAAGTATTATCAAGGAAAGATTGTTCACAGATGTATTCAATCTGCATATTGGAATTTTACTGAACTATTTTTAAAGAAATTTAATACAAATAATTCCAAAAGTGAATGGATCATCAGTTGAGTAAGTCTGGTAAGTTTTCTGTTCATTAAAGAGGTAATGATCAAAATCCATCCGCTGAATATCTTCACAAGTACCATTCGAAAGTGGAGGCATTGGGTTACCGGATTCATCTAGAATTAGTAACTGGAATTCGAATTTTCGCATTTCTTGGCTATTTAGAGATCTCATTATAACTCTGAATTTATCACCGTTTGGATTTCCTACTTTTCCACCGAAAACAAAATTCCAAGTAGCGCTAAGATTTTCATCTGGAATAGATATAAACATTGTAATAGAACTTTGAAAAGGTATTTCGTTGCATACAACTTCGTCTTTTCTATAACTAATTGCACTCTTATTAGTAACGTTATGATATACTGTAGTACTCACTACAGTTGAATTTTTATCAATGGTCCCACTGTCTTTACTGGGTTTAGTTGAATTGATGTACCCAGTACTTACAGTTTGAATAATCACTACCAAAAGTACTAAACAGATCATTACCATTTTAAAAAAACGATAGAAAGACATTTCTATTACAGTCTTATGTTACTTCACAAAACAGAAAGTAGTTGCCAAAATCGACTGAATCTTGCAGATTAAAATATAAAATGAATATCACGTTCTGTTCTTGAGCATCAGACATTCATAATCATCATTTCAATCTGTGTTTTATTTGTCCCAGCAGGGTTTAAAATCCATATTTTCAATAGCAAAAAATGTGTGCATAATTTTTGATTTATTTAAATATATCTAACAGCCTAGTATTAAATTCTGAATATTTCGTTGCTGAATTACTAATTACAGCATTCCAGATATTTTCAACGAATTTTCAATCCAACTGTGATACTAATTAATTAAACTTGGTGCTGCCATTCCTATTAAGTTTAACATTTCCTGTTTTATGTTATTTAATATTTGCATTAATATTCACTTTAAATATTGCAACATGATTTTAGTTAAATAAGTTTTTTGGAATATTCTAAGTAGCTTACGTTTGTGGCGACATATTACAAAAACAATATTCGCACTACGGAGAAGGATAAAAACTACTCAACTTTTGATATAACGTTTATTGTGTTCTGTTTATATTTTTCCCGGCAGCTAGTCAGCCATTGATGTCCGCTCTCTATGTATGCATTACATCTGCTTACCAAAATTCATTTAACCTTAATATCATTGTAAATAAAACCATTTCCTTCATTGGTGACCCGGTGAACACACCATCCGCAAAAACTCGCCATTAACGACTGCTATATAACTGGAAAATCAGGTACATTTATGCTGTAATTCAAAACTTTTCACATTTTAATTTAAAATGGCTACTAATAGTAATGATTCTTCCACATTTAATCTCGATGATACAAATAACGAAATTCATAAAGTAGCAGTTAAACCACCAGCGTTTTGGCGAAATAAGCCTAAATTATGGTTTTTACAGCTGGAAGCACAATTTTCTAACAGCGGTATTTTGAACGACACAACCAAGTATAATATCGTTGTTGCTGCTCTATATGAGAATGTTTTGGATTTTGTAGTGGATATAATATCAAATCCTCCTCATGATGATAAATACGAAACGTTAAAAAATGCCTTGTTAAACAGATTAACCGATACTGAAGAGTCAAGGTTAAAAAAACTGTTGACTGATATGGAGCCTGGCGATCGACGCCCGTCCGATCTTTTTCGGCAAATGAAAAGGTTAGCAGGGAGTTCTATTTCTGATGAACTTATTAAATCTTTGTGGCTACAAAGGCTTCCACAGCAGACACAAACTATTTTGTCGATTAGTAAAGATTCATTAAATAATATTGCAGAAATGACTGACAACATTATTGCTGTTTACAGTTCATCCGAAGTATGCTCGGTAACAAACAATAATTCGTCGCCAATATCAAACGACCGTAATAAATTAAAGGCGTTACAAGCAGACATAGCGGCAATAACAAAAAAATTCGATGAATTTTCTCGAAATTCTAGGCAACGTAGTAAATCAAGAGAACACAGCACAGAGACGTAATAGATCCAAATCTAATTCATCCCGATATGCATTTTGTTGGTATCATTTTAAGTTCGGAAATAATGCCAAGAAGTGTGTACAACCATGCCAATTTAAAAGAAATGTTTCGGAAAACTATTAGGCCAATCGCTTGATGCGGCCGGCGATACTGGCGAAAAAAATTGCCGATTATATTTATACGATAAATCAACCGGCAAACAATTTCTTATTGATACGGGAGCTGATGTATCAGTAATTCCTGCAAATAAACAAAAAAATAATAAATTATCAGATTTTACATTATTTGCCGCCGATGGTTCAAAAATTAGCACTTTTGGCACTAAAATGCTTAAATTGGATCTTGGACTTCGCCGACAATTTACTTGGTCATTTATCATAGCAAATGTTTCAAAAGCTATTATAGGGGCAGATTTTCTTTAAAAAATTGGATTATTAGTTGATTTAAAAAGAAAATGTCTCATTGGCCCCTTAACATCCTTGTCTTCATTTGGTAAAATAGTTATAATACCGAATTTTTCTCTCACAACAATAGTTTCTTCCGGATATGATTCTTCAATAGCTAAACATCTTAGCGAATTCAAGGAAATAACATTTAATAACTCATTCATTAAAGAACCTAAACATTTAGTGACGCATCATATTGTAACAAGTGGTCCAACTGTCTCAGCAAAAGTTCGTCGCTTGGTACCTGACAAGCTTAAGTTAGCGAAAAAGAAATTCAAGTTTATGCTGGAACAAGGCATTTGCCGACCTTCTAATAGCCCGTGGCCAAGCCCATTACATCTAGTACGGCAGAAAACAGGAGATTGGAGACCTAGTGGAGATTATCGAGCTTTGAATGCCGTAACACAACCTGATAGATATCCCATTCCTCACCTGCATGACTTCTCTTATAATTTACATGGATGCACTATATTTTTAACTCTCGATTTAGAAAGAGCCTACCATCAGATACCAGTTGAACCATCTGACATAGAAAAAACTGCCATATGCACACCTTTCGGTTTGTATGAGTTCACTAGAATGACTTTTGGATTGCGCAATGCAGCTCAAACTTTTATGCGGTTTCTTCATTCCGTACTTCGGAGCTTAGATT
>BMAV01010395.1:293729-336031 GCA_019973955.1 Trichonephila inaurata madagascariensis
AGGAAGAAATCTAATTTGGCTTTGAAATTCACTCGAAATAGCCGGGGATTCGCGTCAGAGTGACCACCAGACCGGAACATCCGTTCTTGCACCTCAGAGCCCATGATCGCTTATACTGAGTTGGGCACAGTAGGCCTTGGCCCTCACGGGTTGTCGTGCCACTGAGTTGAGGAACATTAAAGAAATATGGCTTATACATAAAAATAATAAAAATATATATAAGAATGTACATATACACCGTAAGATATGAAGTCAATTCTTTCCCTTCGGGGGCGCCGGCTATTATACAAACATAACTTGCTGACACACATAATGGATTTTTTATAAAAAGGATTCTAAAAACTTTCTATTTTTGACATTAATAGGAACACTAAGAAATATGGTTTTTATATAAAAATAATAAAAATAAAATTAATACAATGATTAGGCTCAATTATTTTAATAAAAAAGAATATTTTAAAATGTAATAAGGCATACTTTTTTTTGTTTTGTTTTCATGACGTTTCTTAAGAAAGGATCAATATAATTGAAATTTAAATAGAATAAAACTATAATTAGTTTTATTGTTTGTAATTTTCTTTTGTTAAGTAAAAAGAAAACTTGAGAGATTGAATTTACAAGAACTTATAATATCTGTCGTTTGAGTAATTTTAAAATAAAAAAAAAGGTACAAATAATTGAAGTGGACTGCATTTTAGTTAAGTTCAACTATTAAAGTTTACTTACTTGATATGTGCTTTCGTGTGCAATTAAACGTAAAGGAAATTTATAGTACATGGATGTTTTGAAATCTTTCTAAACACAGACAAAACCGAATATACATCCTTATCTCCAGTTCAAAAATTGACTTTTTTCCCATACCTTTTTGATCTTGTTGTCTTGACCTAGATGGAGGGAAATAGGAGCTGATTATTCCACGCCAAGAGCACTTTTGCGTGGAGACGAAATGCACTGAATAATTTTAATTTCTCAACAACGACTCTTTAATAATGTATTAAAAGGACCTCTTTAACAACACGTGAAGTCTCTTGCTTCCTTTCTGCAATTCAAATCCAGGAAATAAAAGAGATCATGTAATTTGTAGAAGCAAGGATGAATTATTTTCAATGTGAAATTTTCTGTAATGAGTAAACAAGTTGATTAAAAAACTTCAGTGATAGAACCAAATATTTACAATTTGGATTTTCATGTGAATGGACGTAGAACATAGATTTAAACAAACATAATTAATACGTATACTACTTTTTTCAGATTTCGAGCCCAGTATAAGTACAGTTACGTAGATTCGTGTTCGAGGATTTTATGCAAAACAGTCACAAAGAAAATAAAAGTTTTTTTTAAAAGCAATGCGAATTTACTATCAAAATCCAATCCGTGAAACGCAGGATTTCGCAGAAATATTCACAGAGTAAATCTCAGAAGGTCTTCACACCTTCAACAGCAATCAAACACAATTATCAGTGTTTAAAATACACGTATGTAAAAGATTATTCACAAGCATAGCCGAGCTAATCGGTAATCAAAACAATGCTTACTAATCACTGGTTGAATCAAGACCGACTAGTTGGGGCTAGCACCGCTCTATTTATAAACCCTTCGGAAACTTCCAGAAAAATCCGCACACGTAATAGAGCGTAAAATTAGTATAGCAATCCACTAATTTCTAGAAAAATCCAGAGGGTCCCAAAATAGCCAACATGGTCGCCAATGACTTTAAAATTTTGCCAAAGTCGCCAAATTGGCCGCCAACTCGGTCACTAAAAATGATGCCAGCTTGGCTTTATCACCAAGATTTCACCAAGTTCTCATTGAATCCCCACTATAGCTTAAGAGACGACTTGCTTGTTAATTATTACAATTTTAACATGAAATATAACATAGAGTAATATAAATGCTTTACACGTCCAAATACAAATTATTTACACTATTTACACAAAATTTCTAACAGTACATTTGGAAATAGAATAATCTTTTGAAGAACTGTTTAAATTGTCTGCTTCTCTATCTTGTTTTATTTATTTATTTTTTTTGGGGGGAGAAGGAAAATACTAATTCAAATAATTGTATTCAGATATGGGCAATCTTCACAATAATTCAATTTCCTCTATTTTCATATTTAATTTATTTGTAATTATTGAATCGAAAAAAATTCAGTAATTACTAAAGATTAAGAGAATTAATCTTTAGTAATGACTTCTCGGTATCTTCATTAAGAGCAAAAAAAAAAAAAACTCATTTTAGCTAATTAGTTGGAAAAGACATATAGAGGATTTAAGAAAAAAAATCCTTGCAATGTGTTTGAAACTTATCAGAAATTAAATGACAAAACAATTTTAATGAATTGCTACTACAATAATGGTAATGGATTAAATAAAATATTTTTTCAAAATTAGGATTAGAAAATCTTTTAATCCATATTATCCCGATGTTTTAGAAGTGCGTAAATTGACAATTGCACTACTAAGGTAGCTCTTTATTTAAATTAATAAAAAATTTATAATAGAAAATATGTTGCTGTTACAGTATATGTATGAAATGCATTAGTTATCCAAAAGGAATATGCTTAGCAATTTAGGAATTGGTAAAGCAAAACATAAGTGTATGTTACTGAAAATGTACATCTAAAAATCATGAGTGAAGTTAAAATCTTTCTAAAAATAACAGTTAAAGCAAGGCGAAATAAAATGAGAACCACTGTTATATAAGAGCCTACTAGTGACTTTCCTTTATCTGCATCTAAATTTTAGACATACCGTTCGAAAAAAAAAATGAAACAATTATATATGTTTATTATCGTTTTCAATAACCATTAGTTAAATTCATCTGCACATTTAAATTCTTGAAATAGTGTATGAAAAAATAATAATTCTAAATAATAATTCTTACCACCTTCAATTCAGAAAGGGATAAAATATTACAAATTCACATTAAGAAAAATGATAATGCGTATCCACACACACATAAACGCACATTTAAATATAATTAATTATTTTTCAGCTAATACAGCCACTATTTAGAAGTATTTCTGTTAAAAATTCAACCAGGAACGTGTAAAAAATTTGCTTGTAATAAAAAAAAGAGAAAACTGGAAATAAATATTTTTAAGCTATAATAAGAAGGCCCCGATAAATGGAACTAAACGATTTTAAAGCACATAACTCTCCCTAATGGGCATTGTAAGAAAATTACCGGTAGAATATTTATTGATCAACTCAAATAAGCGTTTTACAAAATTAAATAAATAAACCTAAGCCCCATGGATGATAAGACAGTTTTATTTAGATTAATATGTTAATATCATACACACAGATAAAAAATTGAAAAAAAAAATTCTCTCAAAGCAGTAGAACCTTTATTGTCAAGTTCATTAAATAATCACAAATTCGTGCAGACAGCGTGCAGCTATACAAGATCTGTCCAAAAAGTATACGACGTTTTAAGAGAAAAATATCTTAGTTACTTTGTGGGATTAGGATTCTAATCATATTTAAAGTAATCTCCGTGCACTTTCACAAACTTAGCCCAGATTTCTTTCCATTGACGAAAACACTTCTGGAAGACTTCAATTTGTTCCGTATGGTTTTTAACTCCGCCTACACGTTCTATCTTATCTCATGTTTGCTCTGAAAACGAAATACTTTCAATCGCATTTTCATACATTCATCGCAAGAAGTCAGATTCAACTTTGGTAGTGTCCAGTAGGTCCCGTGCAACTGCAAGACGGAGTTTTTCTGTTCCAACGACAGACTTGGGAAACAAATTTCGCTGCCGCTTTGCGCATGATAACATAAAATTGCAAGCGCAGAACTTGTACTGATCTTAACTTGTTCAGAAACTACTCGTACGGCTAAAGGATTAACTTGCATTATCAGGTTTTCCACCTTTTCAACAACAGTTGCATTTCAAGAGGTTTGTGGCTTCTCAGAACGCTGATCACTCTCTCCCGCCGTGCGGCCACTTTTGAATAGGTTAAAGCCCTTCTTAATTTGTGTAATCTCCTAGAATAGTCTTCAAACACTTGCTGAACCTTACATATTGTTTCACTCAGAAATATCAGATTATTTTTCATTTTTTATTTTTTTTTAAAAAAAAAAAACCCCGTGAAAATTTTGTATTCAATTTCATTAACTTCTTGTGGATGTTTTTGTTTCATTGATTTTTTTAAATACATGCATATATACATAACTATGTTAATGAAAAGTACTCTAATATACTTAATTTTGTTGAATATGTGTGCGTGTTTTGTTTTTGCAATATCCTTTAATACGAAATTCTGTTAACACGAAAAAATATTTCAGTCACCTCAGTTTCGTATTAAAAAATTTTCACTACATTTCTTAATTTTTTTTTTCAACGTGAATTCATATACCACGTTGGCTATTTCCTCGTACAAGAAAAGATTAATTTGATTCATACTCTTTTTCAAATTTATTTATGTGTCCAGACTTACAAAGTAAAAAAAAATAAAGATAAAAATAAATAGGCGAATTGATTTTACATACCTACTATAAATAAAAATTAGTTATTCTTTTTAAATAACTTTTATTGAAGATTCCAATAGGAAAATATTATATTGTTAGATATATATATTGATTATAAATTCCTTACTTCGTTTCAATAATGTAATAAACACATTTATTTTGTTTTCTTTTTTAAATTGTGTCAATGAATTGTGCTTTTACATCTAAAGGATCGAATACTTATTGTTGGAAGTCCGTTAATGTGTTAACATAATAGAATTAGTGTGAACCAAGACCGAAGCATGAAAGTAAAGAAAAATAATTTTCTCTTAAAGTAACTATTCATGGCTAATTTTGGAAATGGAGATACTTAACATGTCAATTTTCTTTTTACATTGTCACTTACGTGAATTAGTTCGACAAAATACTCTTATAGCAAAAAGAAATTATAAACTTGAAAGAATAATTTATGTAATGTAAATGTGATGGCCAAGTTTCAATAAAATACTATGTCAGACATAATAATTAAAGAAAAATTGCTTTTCTAAATGCAATTATGTATGACAGATTTCAATAGGTATAAATTTTATGTGTGCATCATATATTATGATGTCCCATAAATTATATTTATTAAAGTAAGAAATATATCTAAGACAAACATGGTTATTTCAGCATATATATTCGTAATTATAAAATGAAGCACCATAATATGAATTTTTCATTTGCTTGCAACTTAAATTTATATATTTTTGTTTTTGCTTCATGTAAAACAGTAATGAAAAGCCATTTTTCAAGTTGCGTGACACATTTTTGTCAATATTATGTTTACCCAGTGTTGAAGAATCGTTGTAAACTCTTGTAGCTTCTATTTCACTTTCAGTGAAACTGTGTCACAGTATATTTAACTACCTTTGTGAAAAAAGGAAGAGAAGGGAAATATAGTATTTGACAGTAGACTTTGCATAGTTAAATAGTTTTCTGATACATTTAAAAAAATAATATTTATTAAATTAAATTAGTTGAAAAAGGAATTTAGTTGAACTTTTAGATTGAACTAAACTGTATTTAGGCTACAGCAATTGCTTTTTAATTACTCTACCGTAAATAATAGACATTAATTTAAATCTGATGCACAGTTGAATTATAATCAAAAGACTGGTATGTGCATCCTAGAACACTATGACAAATAATCATAGTTTTTAAAAATGGTTTTGGCAATGTTGTGACGTCTCTCGCGTCCTTCTGCTAACATAACTCCTATGTTCTTTGACGGCCACGATTAATGGCAAAACCTTTCCAACCCAATACCAAGAAGACAAACGAATATAATATGTAAATGAGATATACTTTAAAAGGATAGAAGCTTTGATGATAAAGTGCGGCAAGTTTAGAGATAACTTAGTGTGGAATCATTCTGATCACGAGTTAGATGTCTTATATCTCTGAAAGAAGGAAACGTTCATTATAAAGAAGTCTGAATCTTCGTAGTTAAAATTAAGTTATAGGTATTCTCTCTATTGGTGAAGGAAGGAGACTCTACAAAAAAGGTAATATTTTGTATAGGAAGTTAGACGAATCTGTTAATTTATTATAATTAAGATAAATGATCTAGTTGCGTGATCTGACTTGAATATAAGATTTAATTGGGTGTTAACTCTCACTTTAAGAAAGTTGTCAATTAGAATTAAGTAATATAAGTTATTCTTAATAAAAGTTGTATTGAGAAACTAATATGTCTCATTATTTTGATAATCCCACACCTCTAGCTTACGCGGATCCAGAAAGACATAGTCATCATAGGATGGCTATGTCGCAATGTATTTATTAACTTAAGTATAAATTTTCTTGTTTTTAACCCCAGTTGAGATAAATTAAACTTTAAAGTGATATCAGTTTTAAATTAGTTTCCCTTTTTTTGTAGGAAACAGTTTTGACTAAGCTTTCAAAACCATTTAATAAAACTTTTTATTTTTATTTTTTATAGTGACAAACAAGGTGAGTAATCAGCTACTTTTATTTCAATGAAAAGCAAATTGCTTTGGCGTTATTAAGCATGACAAAAATATGCTAGTTTTATAAAAATAATTTTAAAAATAAACGTTATTGCTTTTGATGCATAACTTTCATTTTCCGTTAACTTATTCCTTGAAGTATCAAAATGGAACAATAAAAAACTAAAGTAAAACTCCCTTACAATAGTAACTATTTTGATTTCTCTGGTCTGTATATAATTTGATAAATCTACCTTTTTCTGATTTAACCTTGCTCAAGAAATTTTGAATACAGGGTTGTATAAATAATCAAGAAATTATTAAAAAAACAACTACAGTTTCCTGTATACCTGTACACAATTCATATAATTATTCATGGGGCTAAAGAAATAAAAATATGAATCTAATAGAGTAATTAGTCTAATTAGCATAATAGCGAAATTTTTTCTCAGTAAGAGTTTTGATTCATTTTTATACCTGGGCTTTCATAAAACACTAGCCAGGATTTCAAATTTTGAAACAAATATGCACATATACTTCCGAGTAAAGTTGCTTAAAAAATGAATCGTCTAATTTCAAAGGAGTTTCTCAAATATTTGATGTTTCATATTTGCTTCTCTAGCCCTCTTTGGACAACTCATAAATCAATAAAAAATTTTTTTTTTCCAACTTTAAAAGTATTAGGAAGCAAAGAAAGTTTTATAATTTTTACAACATAAAATTCTAAGAATATTTACTCTTATAATCGGACAAGTTTTTTATCCATTATATTAGTGCGTGTTTTACTTTAATTATATTGATTGAATATCGGACGGCTCACTTTCTTTAAAAATATAAATCTTTGCTCTAAAACATATCAGTAAGAAAGTTTGCTTTATGAACCTGAGACTAACGCTACAGAATAAAAAAAAATATGTATTTTTTTTTTTGGCATTAGAATAAAAAAAAGTTACAGCAGTTAGAAATTATATAAAGTTTTTTTTTTTCAGGAACTGTATCCTTAGACGGCAGCACCGAGTCAAGTAGACCATAAAATATAAATATAGAGAAATTCTTTGATTGGATTGTTTAATAACATCGCTCTTCGAAGCAATACGAGGGTTTTTGTCAACGGATATCGTAATTTTGAAACACAGTGAAGTAACGAGAACGACATGTGAGGTAGTACTTAAATCCGAGAACTTTCCTTCACGTTATAGCAACCATACCAATGAATCAACGTGTATCAGTCTTTCATCAAAAATCATCTTCAGAGGGACTCAAACCCACAATTCGGCAAAAGGGATTCCGAATACGATTTTGTGGTCAAGACAACTCGGTTACCGCGTCCACTTGAACAGTGGTCTCCACCGGCCAGTGGATCAAATACTACTGGTCCGCAAAAGAAACTGAATCATTTCCATTTTCTTTACTGCGGCATATTTCTCTTGGGTTTGGGCTACTTTTTATGAAAATCACTTTATATCAGTGCTTCTCAAACTGTGGGGTGCGCCTCACCAGGGGGGCGTGATAACCCAAGGAGGGGGCGTGAGCATATTGAAAAGTCGAAAACAAAGGATTATTTAAAAAAATTATCAATTTATTGATAGCAAACAAAGGAAATACATTCTGACATAATAAAAAAATTAGAAATAAACATTTACACTGACATAATGCACTTATAAATGTATCAGTACCGCACAATGTATTTTATAATTAATTTAACAATACTAAGTTACGAACAAGTTTAAGAATTACCAGTTACCCCCCCCCTCGGGCTAGTTATATATAAAATTATATGCAAAAATTAACACTTATAATTAATCCCTTGACTGCCGATTGAAAGTTACACGATTCGCTCCCCAATGCCACCGTTTTGCTCGTATGCACGCGTATGTAGGGTATTGGGGGGGATAAATAAGAAATTCCTCTGAAATAAGTAAATCCTTCGCAAACACTATCCAGATCATTTTATTGTATTCCAAAGCCTTCGGAACAATATTATGGATTGAAGTGAATAGAAAAAAAGCGTATTTTTGAAGGACGTATACATACGTCTTGGGCAATTTACGCACTGGCTGAGCGAGACGTTTATATACGCCGGAAGTACTCAATTATTGTATAGAGGGGGGCACGATGAAAATTATGATTTGGTATTGAGTCGCAAGTATTGAAAGTTTGAGAACTATTGCTTTATATTCATTTTTGGCGTAGCTATATTTTATTCTGAAGGCACGTTTAAATACACACACACACAAGTGAAATAAAATTATTAAAACAAAACAATCTAAAATATAAGTAATCAACATCCTCCCCCTCAGCGGGCCGTGGTAAAATTATCCAACGTTGACCGGTCCGCGGCGACAAAAGTTTAGGAAGCCCAGCACTAGAAGATTTCGAGGCAATGACTGAAATCAGTTCCAAGCAGTTCAACACATCAATAGCAAGTTGAAGTATAGAATGAGTAAGTAATGAAACAATACAGCGGTATTTACACAAAATTCGTTTGCGATGTGAATTAAATACATTCAAATACGCTTAGTGTGAAAATGCTTCAAGCGTAATATCGTTTAACATGAAATAATACAACGGTTCCTTCAAACTACGATGTATTTTTATGTATTTTTCTCTTAACACGAAACGAAAATCGCTTAAGACGAAAAAATTTCCCATCTGAAAATGAACAAAATACGATAAACATCAGCCACGCAGGCTAGATTTAAGAGGGATTTGAAATGAAAGGAAGACAATTTCACATGTTTCGTAGCAAGGAGACTAATTTGAGTTTGGAATACTCTGGGCCTGCGACATGAGCCAATTTTGTTTATATAAGTTACTTTCACCATTCTAAGTTAATTAAAACATCTGATCTCTCAAAAGTTGACTTTGAAATTCGGCAACGAGTACATAGCAGTGTGAGTAAAAATCAGTGATTTTGTTTCGCATTATTTCTTCTATTTTAGAAGTAATATCACAAACACAATACAAAAAGATCAGGAGAAAAACAAACTGCTATTTCGCCAAAAATAAAAAAGGAGCTTTTTAATGCTGTTGATCAAAAACAGAAAACGAAAACGGAAATTTGTAAAGATTTTAGCATTGCTAACCCTACTTCATCAACAATAGTTAAAAAGAGAGAGCAAATTGCTGAAATTTTTGAACGATTTTTACTAAATACATGCATGTACACATATCTATTTAAGAAAGTGCATTCTAATAAACTAAATTTTGTTGAATATATGTTTCTTCTTTTCTTTTTTTGCAATATCCATTAACACGAACAAATATTTCATTCCCCTAAGTTTCCTGTCAAACGATTTTCACTATGAATCAAGCTGTAATAGAAATCAGAACTAAAGTAATAAGCATTTAGACTGTGAGGTTTTATTCTGTTCCTGCTCTTCAGATACATTCTCCGCATATTTTCACCTATTTCTAACTATGGATTACAATACTCCTCGAGTTGTCTTCCTCTCACTCACCTTTAAATTAACATATGTGTAGTAAACAGTGTAATAATGAAGAATTAAAAAGAGAAGTATGTAGTATTTTTTGAAAATCCAGATATATATAGACAATTTATAACAGTGTTTATCGATTAGTTACAAACTGAGGTATGGTTGCAAATCCAAGATTAAGTATTTTGTTGAATACAATAATTTCATGTAAAAATACACAACGGATTTTTTTTCTCACTTTAAAATGAAAGAACTTTCTCTGCTACCCGATATATGTAAATGACAAATTAAGAAATTATTAGAAAATATTATTAAAACAAGTAGTAATATATATAAAAAAATTAATTCACAATTTCTACTTTGAATGGATGAATAGAAAATATTTTATTAACGATTCAAAAGTGAAATAGGATATATATATATATATATATATATATATATATATATATATATATATTTAGGGAGAGAGTGAAACAATAGTAGGAATTGAAAAAAGAGCATCATTTGTCTGCATTGTTGTAACAATGAACACCTGGTTTGGCTGAAGAACAGGTTTTCGACTTTGTCTTTATTTTAACAGTTACAATGTTACAACAATACAGAAGAATCTAAGTTGACGTTAAACCAATAATTAATTAAATTTAACTAATTAATTAATTAATATTTGAAAAAAAAACTCTATTAACACTAAGTGTCATCCACTACAAGTTTAAAAAATATTTGTGAACTTGATTGGATGAATATACAGTATTTTATTAACGATTAAAAATTTGAACAAGATAAATATATAAACAAATAAATATATGCATAGATAGAGTAAGCTAATAGTAGGAATTGAAAAAATCGATAAAAAAATGACGTAGTATGAGCTTCTTCATATATCATGTTCTTTACTAGATAGATTTGAATTAACGTGCATGTTAAAGTATGAAAATAAATTAGCAATAATTCATTTTTAAATTATTTTTGTTTTAAATAGAATAACAATGAGTAAAGTGAAATAGAAAAATTAAAAATATTTGCGAATTTCACAGGTAGCTTTTTTTTTATTTAAGACCTTTCAAAAATATAAGTTTTATTAATTGTGCTTTCATTCCTCATAAAATGTATTGCATAATATAAATTCGCACTAGATACATAACCATCACAAATTAACCCGATTTCTCTGTTTTAACTACTAATATACGTACAAAGAAAGAAAATAAATGATACGTGTATTTTCATAAATTAAGTGAACACACACACTCTCTCTATATATATATAGTTCCTTTAAAAATTTTCTTTTTAAAATTAGCATAAAAATTTAAAAGGAAAGAAACAAAACTTCACGAAGAAAAAACAAACAAATTTTTCCGTTTTTATAATAAATTATATTTTATGCTTCCATTTTTCGTAGTCATTTATACTTTCTTATATAATAGTACCATAGTTTCTTTTTTGAAATTTCAAATCATTAACGTTACAAACTTCGAAATATGTTATCCTGAATTTCACATTTTCCTTATCAGCTTAACGGTTTTAAATACTATCGTACATAATATATGTGCCTTGTGTAACAATATAAAATTTATCTTATATTTCCCAGAGCAAATAATATAAAATAATTCTTAGAAATATATTTAATATTTCAATAATAATGTAATCAGTTATTCCAGAAGTATTCAAATATTTAACAATTATATTCCCAATCGGAGTTCCTTTCTAAATCCAAATTTGTATTTGATATAAAATCTATTCATCAGCAATTCATTACAAATTTTTTATCACAAGTATAGTAAATAATTATTTCTGATGAAATAGTTAGACTCTCATGAATATTCAATAAATCAATTAAGAAAAATTGCAAGAGATAAAAATTCTCTTATTATGATCTTTAAAACGTTACGCAGACGATTTTACCGAGCTTTTTTCTTGGAAGAATTTCTATTGTTTTGAATATGTGTGGTCTTCGTAAGAAATCTTCTGTTAAAAGTTGATAGAAGAAATTTAATTAAGATGCTATCGTGTTTAGTTAGAAGAATTATTTTACTTTGCAAGACAGTGATTGAAAGATTTGTATTTTTGGGTGAAATAAAAATTATTATTTACGAATAGCAGAGTAATATCCGTAATTTACGAGAAAAATGAAATAAATAAGGTGCTTCAGAGTATATTAAATATTTAAATTTAATACTGCAAAAAAGTAATTAAAGTATATTTGCGATCTATATAAATCTTTCAAACATATTGAACCCATTGTTTAACAGTAAGAATTCTTAAGTCCTTGTAGATTCCTAAAAAGGACTCATATCTAAGACGTAAAGAAGCTTCATAACTCTAGTGTCAGTAAGCATATTAAGAAAATTTGGTATATTTTTCTTGTTACCAAAATTATATCTGGGAGATAGATATAAATTAAAGCAAACTATATATTAGTATACTTTACAGTTAAAAATAGAAGTCATTTAATTCAGGTTTTAAATTTAAAAGACGCATTATTTAAGAAAGCATATGAATAACTGCATACAACTGTATATAATAATTAATTTCGTTAAAATTTTTCATAATACTCTTTAAACCAATACAGTTACACAAATTCGAATGTTTTGTGCAATATTTTTGTTTTTAGTATACAGTTTTTTAACAAATAAATCCCATAAATGTTTCTATTTTATCACGTTGCTGCTGTTTTAATCAATAAATGTTTCTAATAGTTCCAAATCTAATATAAAGTTATATATTTTTATATGCAGCCCTCGGGATTATAATGTTTTTTTCGAAGTGGTCTGCAAAGCCTTTTAGTTGGCCACCCTTCCTCTAAACATACTTCTAAGACACTTTGAAATATATTCGAAAAAGAATGAGAAATACATGCAATTGTGTAGTTTCTACTGCATTTAACAAATGAAGCATGTTCTGATTTGATGATGATAAATAGTTTTTGAATCACTATTTTTTCTTTTTTTTTGCAAAAGAAACAAAATGTTTTTGATTGATGAGCGTGAATGGTATCCTGTATTTTCTCTTGCTAGAGTAATACCATGCATAATTTGCATAGTCCTTAATTTTCTACGCGAAAGTTTCTCCAGTCCCTTGCTCTTTCTTGCAATTTTTACAAACCCAGAAATAGGTTGATAATTGAAGAAAAGAAGACACAAAACTTAATTTCAGGAGTTTCGAATTAAATCTTTTATATCGAAAAAAATTCTAATGAACGTTAATTTCATTTTCGATTTGCTCATTCGAGTTTTTTTTCTATTTTTTAGGGGGGAGCGAGAACTTTTCCTTCCAGTGTATTGATTGATGCTTATGTTCAACGTTTCACCACATCTGATGACTTTTTCTATCAGTTCAGGCTCTGCAATAAACCAACTCTTGAAGTGGAAACAGATGTTTTTGTCCGTTTTGCTTTTAATCCCGAATAAGGATGATTAGAAGCATGTTTTCACAAATATATTTTAGGCATTTTTAAATCCACACGGAAAATTTTTTTTGGTGTCTGTCAATGTTCGTCATGTATGTCATCCTCCAAATACTCAAAAGACGATTTTTTTTGTACAATTGCCTTAATTTTCTGAATGTTTTCACTAACTCTTAATGTCAATAGGATGATCAGAACACTCTTTTTCATCAATTCTTTCCAATCTTCCAAAAATTCTTTGCATCGGTTAAAAACTAGAATTCGTGACCTTCAATTACTGTTAGGTAATTCCTTCAATAATCGAAAAAATTTAGTAGGAAGTTCTTTAACTTCACTAGGAGTTTGAGACTTCTGAGCTGTTCGATTTTTACATTTATTATATATACATGTAGCACTCAGACAAAACAACAACATACAACTAAACAGGATGGACAGATGCAATGTAGGTTCATTTACACTGGAAACATCAACAATAACCATACACCACCATTGTTTTGTATATATGTTACTTCTAAAATGTATAATTCAGTTATTTCATAGAATAACTAGGTATTGCAAAAAATGACTAGACATGTATAATAAAGTTCAAAATACATTAGGGTTAATGTGAAAATAATAATTTCAAAATTATTTTATAAATTAACTGATCATAAACAGCTAAAACATCTCGAAGAATACATTTTATCCATATTATGGATGATTAATTGATAATTAATAAGGAAAATATGATGATATAATTTATTATTGCTCATATGTCTAACATTAGTTAAACAGAAAGGAGAAAAAAAGAATATTTTTTGCATCTGTTATTGGCACAACTAATTTTTCTACTCATTGATTTTCAAATACATCATAATGTTGGTTTTACCAATAGTCACGTGGTACTTTTTCTGCGCTGTTTTAGCACTTTTTATTTCTGCTACCAAAGTTGATAATTTTTCACGAGTAAGTAAGCATTGCTTTCCTTTGTCCCACGTTTATTTAATAAAGATTCAAATCTCCCCTGCATTAAATCTTTCTTATTTACAGGTTGGTCGTCCATTCCTGCAGATATCTTTGTTTGAAAATGGGTTGCAAAAAATATTTATCAATTAGCCAAAGTGTTAAAAAAACCGTTAACATAAATACACCTCCTAAATTCTACGTTTAAAAGCAACGAAATGTAGGGTACACACGCATCATTGCAAAGAAGCTGTAAGCGGTTCCAAACTGACTAAAAGCAGTTAGAATATAATCGGTTCAAATAACTTTCGAGTGCTGCATTTCATATTCAAACGATCAAGTAATTGTTATTCTACGGAATGCCTATAGTTAAATCGTAGAATTCAATAATTTTATATACTTTAACTGACTTGTCCAGCTATTTCAGGGAATAACTAGTTATTTTATTAAATAACGGATTTCACACTTTACCGGTAACATATATATATATATTATCATCATAAATGATTAAATAGCTTAGTTATGAGCCATTGCTTTCTGAAGATTTCTCCATAATGACCTCAAAAAAGCTATAATTAGTTCCAAACTGACTAGAAGAAGCTAGAATAGAATCGGTTCAAAGAATTTTCGAGTCCTGTATTTCATACTTAAATGATCAAGTAACCGTTATTCTACCGAATGCCTATAGTTAAATCGTAGAATTCAATAATTTTATATACTTTAACTGACTTGGCTAGCTATTTCATGAAGTACCTATTAATTCCATGAAATAACGGATTACACACTTTACAGATAACATATGTATATTAACATCATAAATGATTAAACAGCTTAGTTATGAGCCAGTGCCTTCTGAAGATTTCTCCATGTCTACTTCTGATTGATCTTTGATCTCCAGTTCTTTTCATGAACAGCGAGAAAATCAGATTCCACCAAATCAGCCCTTCTTAACCGCAATCTTTCTCGCCTTCTGGTGCCAGTCGTTTTAAAACAATGCACCTGTGGTGGTGTGATATCTATATGAACTAGTACCAACATCACGCGAAGACGATCGTTTAGGCGTGATGGGTTAAGTACTCGCGTTCGGAACGGTAGGTACCCAGAACGAACCTTCCTCCTTCATTGGTGACCCTGGCCGTGCAAAGGAACCGCACCCTTCACGCGCCACAGTCGTGGCGCCATCTATCCACCACAAAAGCAACCAAGCCGTCAAACATTGACGCAAATAAGCCGTTTATTCTCAAAGTCGTCTCGCACAAATGACGCAATCAAACCGTCACACAAATGACGCAATTCTCAAAGCCGTCTCGCACGAATGACGCAACCCACCAAATGACGCAACTGCTTACATGCTCGCCACGAATATGGTATCGTTTGTTCACCTATTCACCGAAACACTGGCAGGGGAGTATGTGGCGGTGTGATATCTATATGAACTAGTACCAACATCACGCGAAGACGATCGTTTTTGCGTGATGGGTTAAGTACTCGCGTTCGGAACGGAAAGTACCCAGAACGAACCTTCCTCCTTCACACCTTTTTTATTGTGTTGTCATTATGCATTCGGGTCACATGGGCCATACAGTTCCTTCTGTTTATCTTATTGTATTTAGTAATGTCAAGTTGTTTGTATATCTTGTATCCAAAAGTAAATCTCCTTCCCCTATCACCGTTTTCAACTATACCACCAACCATTCCGTAGAATCTGCCTTTTAAAAATTACGACTGTGTTTTCCTTCAGTATTGCCATTGTCCAAGTTTGAGATGCATATGTTAAAACACGTCTGACTAGCGTTTTGTAATTTAAATCTGTGACTTTATAGAAAAATACATGAATTTTAAAAAAAAATTCTTAACTCATAGACAGTCCGTATTGCCAGATATAATAAAATATGTACAGGTAATTGATTTCAATAAACAAAAGAAATTCTGATAGTTAAGTTTCGCAGTGTTTGAAAGATTTATTTGAATCAATACCACATTATCTTAATCGAAGCTCTGAAAATAGCATAGAAATAAAAATAAATAATTTCTGTGTGTTTTTTCTGTCTTCCGCTATTGTATTTAAAATGCAATTTTGGCCTTGATTGGATTTTATAAAGCATCATTAATTTAATAGTAAAATGGTAAGTTCATTAATGTGGCTTACAAGAAAAAAAAAAGAATTAAATTTTTGAAATCTGTTTCTAATACTGTGAATTTAGACTAATAAGAGAACCGCTTAATGTAGATTAACTCGTTGTTAACATAAAAGAGGATTATAAAAATACTTCAAATCCATATATTACTTACCAGAACTACGAAGAAAAGGCTTTGAAGGAATAAAGTATTTGATAAAAAAAATGTATTGATTTTTTTTTTAAAGAAAACTCTTCCGCGAATGACTTTTGCTTTTTGAAAAATAGAATTAGCTCAATTGATTTGACCTAATTTCAGTGAATTGGACTGATTCTCTTTAATGAGAGCTATGTTAGAGGCTCCTATAAGCGACAATTCCAAAAAAAAAAAAAAAAAAGGCAAAAAAAAAAAAATTAATTATAAGTTTATTTTTTTTTTTCCTTTTTTCCCAATGGATTTTCTTAAAAAATCTATTTTTCTTTTCAAAATAAGCCAAAACAAGTAATATAAAAAAACTTTTTTAAGTCAGTTCCTACTTAGATCAACAAGGAAAAATTTTATTTTAGCTACTTTTTATTTAATAGTTGCAATTACTATAATTATGTATATACATAGGACAGAATCACAACATTAAGGGGTAATTCATTTTAATTATCATTAAAGTGTCGTATTGTCATCCAAAACGATCGTGTATATAAAATCTCAGTTCAATTGAATGCTTTAAAACGTGACAAAAAAAAAATCTTTTCAAATTTTGACACAAGTCGCCAAAAGGGTCGCTAAGTCCCTAAAAATGAAGCCAACATGGCTGTATATGTAACTCTTTAAATAATTAGTTTTAAATAATTAATTTGTATTATATTTTTTTATAATTAAATTATTGTACTGTCATCCAAAATAATCATATGTATAAAATTTAAGCTCAACTGAGCGCTTTAAAATGTATTTTATTAACAATTGAAAATTCCACCAAAAGAAATAAATAAATAAATAAATATATGGAGATTGTGAACTAATTGTAGGAATTGAAAATCAACAACAGAGAATTAGGAATCTCGTAAATTGATATATTACATGAACTCGTTTAAGAGCACCACATGACTATTGTCAACCGTGTAAGAAATGGAGAACTTTTTTAAAAAAGTTGTTGTTCAGATACAATCAAATTATTTGCCTATTAGCATTGAGATTGTAAAACATTTTATAAATGCAATTTATTCTTTTTCCTAGAATTTAAACTGGAAATAATTTTATAAGATTAGACTTTCAACTTTTATATTAACAAATAAAAATTTCGACTTGTAGTAAAAAGAGTGATTATTATATTCTTACTAATAAATTTAAAATGAAAATATTTAAGATTGTTGTCGGTTAATGTTAAAGAATAGGTCCCAAATTTGGAACATTTTGTCAGATATAAATGAAATTGACATTTTATATGATATTCTAGCTTCACTATCCTTTAGAAAGCAGCATTTTTTTTATCATACTTCCCATTTTTAACCGAGTTGAATCATTTTTTCCTGTGTAAAATGTGTTTCCCGTTTATTCCCTTATTCCGTTATGGTAAATGGGCTATACTTTCACGTACTAAAACGAAAATTAAAGTATTCGTGGAATACTTTGAAATTTTCAAAAACACTATATTGTTAACAGAGGTATGAGTTATAATATTGCAAATTTCCATGGAAATTGTGGCATTTTTTTCTGTGTGAAAATGTGCTTCGCGTTTAGTTCAAGCTCTCGTACTTTTACCGAAGACAGCCTTAAACTCTACTAAATGATTGTATTTAAAGTATCGTTTATAAAAATTCCGTTATATCAATGCTTTTAAAAAAAGTTCGATTAACTCTAGACGTTTAATGAAACATTTGAAATAGAATGTTTTTGTATAACTAATTAAAAAAAATTGGAATATGATCTTTATACATGCAAATCTTTCTTAATTTTGAAATGTTAAATCTTTTGTTTTTAAAAAAGTAGTTTATTTAATTGATTACATTTAATCCAAGGCAAAATCGAATGTAAAATATATTTCACTACCCTTGTAACAAAAGTATTAGAGAATTAATAACGTATAACAGTGTTCGATGTTTTCCACTTAGTCTTGAATGTCATATTACAGAAACGATTTTAGAATGATTTTTTCTTTGTTATTGTTTTGTTTTCTTTCGAAATTTATGATAGGACTTTTGTGGGATCATCCACTGTCTGTTTTTAAAGTAGAAGACAAAATAATTTTTTTATAAGCTCTCTTTCGAAATCGAAACATATTTGAGGAGTTAAGTAAATTAATTTTTCGAGGAAAAATATTCTTGCCAACAGATTTCAGAACAAAATTCATGGCAAACAGTAAAATCATACCAAATTACAAAAATCACGATTTTATTGTTTCAAAGAAAGGAATTCGTATAATTATAATGGTAAAAATAAAATTGCGATAAGAGACAAATATTTTAAATAAAAAATGAACCTTACCTTAGATTCGAAATACAGGCATCATTAAGAAGGTCAAATCTCAACTTTTTAAAGAAAACCTACTTAAAGCAATGCATTTCTGTAAGATTTTGATTGGCACCTCAACTGCAAGAAAAATTAACTATAAAAAATTTATTCAAAAATTATTTAACCATGATTTTATTGAAGAAAGTTAAGCAAAGAAAAGATAACTAGAGAAAACTAAAAAAATCATTTAGTTTGATAATACATAGCTTTGTTTAAATGATTATAACCAAAACGAGCAACTTTCTACACTTTTATAGAAAAAGAACTCGCCACATATTTGTCTATATCTTTCAAAAATGTTTTCTAAGAAGCTCATGATTGCGATTGGATTATTTATAACAGTGATGAGTTAAAACTGAAGAATTGCTAAATAACGCAGAAGTAAGTCTGCCTGTATTATCAGAACAACATTTTTGAATTAGTATTAGTAATAGAGGGGGAAATTCACTTCTTTTTCAAAAAGATACTAACCAAAATCAAGGAAAAATTTTAATGGTTTAATATTATAAAGCTTTTCTAGAAATACATTGTATATTTTCAATAAAAAGCTTCTCAGAAAAGCTGCATATTTTATTTATTTATTTCTTTTATTTTTAGTCACTTTGTGATATCCCCACCGATGGGGATACCCTCTCTCCACAGTCCACGCGACCTATGTCTGAGGAAACGAAAGAGAAACCACTAAATTTCCCCATAATAAAAATAGTTTATTATGATCTTAAATTATGTGTAATACAACAACAATACTAGTCTAAAAGGATAACGATCAAGAGTGGAACGACGCAAAACGTATTATGATAAATAACGCAATTAACCACTAAATCTATCTTTATAGATTAATTCCTATCTTAATAGTATCCGCTCTATCTTTTAAGTTTAAATGAACAAGCTTACCGCTATTTCCTGGGTAAACAGCTACGGTCCGTACAACCTCAATTTATCTTTCCATCTAAATTGCACGGGCTACGACAATACTCTTTTGGTCTCGGACCCACTTTTGCTTATCTTCAGTAGCACTGTTAGACAGACTCACAAAATTAAGACTCTTATCCTAGACTTTATTTCACTTTACTTCTAGCATTACTTCTCCACTTAGCGCTCAGAGCTTCACTTAGCGAATGCTAACATTCCAATATATATGATTCCTAATTTGCATAAACACGCTCTCTTCTTGAGTTGGTTGGAAATAATTGCCATGCAGGCCCCAATGAAATACCAAGGGGACAATTAGTAGAAATACCGATAAAGCCCCGTGACAACTTCCTTACGAATTGTTCATTTTTTTCTTGTTTTCAGTTCATAATCCTTCAGGAAAGTTCTGAATGGTTTAGACAGATTTTCAACATTATTAGCAGTTTCTGCATTTCTCTTTTACTTTAGAAAGTTTTGAACATCCAAATAAAAGCTAAAATGAAAGGTAATACTACCTAAAACAGACACATGGATTTGTTTTAAAAAACATTTCTTAATTTCGCTTTATAATTAAGAATATCAAAAATGAAAGAACCACGTTCTTTAATAATTGTGCAGAAAAACTTTCATGTGAATGGCCATATTTTACAATTAAGAGAAACCAACTCTATATATTTCTGTGCTTCATTTTTTATCATAAAATATCAGAAAATGGCATGTGATGTACTGACCTCAATATTAATAAACTATATAACCTTTTTCTATGTAACTTATTAATTCACACTTTGAATAATTAACATCAAAACAAAGTATACACGTGAAACATTTTACTCAATCTAACTTTATCAAGAAAATATAATGATGTTTTAGTAATCTTGTGATCTCCAAACGACAGTTTCCTAACAACATTCAATTTCCGAATCTATTACGGTAAGGTAACTCTGACTTAAGTAATTGACTCAGGACGTTGACCTATATCAATTACAATCTCTATTACCTTCCCACTGAATTTCCCTCTGGAATTTTCTCTTAGCCACCATTCTATTCACTATACTTCTTAGATGATATTATTAATTTATATGCATTATAATTCCTTCAAAAAGAGAGGTTCTCATTTCAGACACAACCTCATAAAGAAGCCTGTGAGATTGGTGAAGGGAAAACGAGTGAGAATCCATTAAAAATTAGCATTATTGGAAGATTTGGAATTGTATGCATGCATATACTGTCATTTAGCCACACACTGCACAGATATTTCAAGATGCTGTATGAATATGTATTATTTTCCAAGCATTGATATTTAAATCTTAGCATTAAGGTTTCGATTTTATTCAAAAACATTCTTACAGCGCTTACTTCTTGATTTAAAAGGGCCAGGACATAAATTTCTAAAATGGATGTGTATTTAGCAGTAAGTCCCATCATGGGAATTGATTCAAGAAAAATCGGTTTTTAGCAGATGTCTATTCAACAAAAGAAACATGCTTGACAAATTTCAAAGGTTTTTGTCTAATAACTCCGGGTAAGTGACTCGAAGATCTCGTGATAAGTGGGTGGAGGTATGAGTGTGAATATTTGTTTTCATCTTTGTCTTTTTGTCGTTCTGTATCTATCTTTCTATCTATCTCTCTCTCTATATATATATATATGTATATATATATATATATAGAGAGAGAGAGAGAGAAAGAGATAGATAGATAGATATAGATATATAGATATATAATAAATAATAATAATTATTATTAACATACATACTAAATAGCTATAATTCTAAATAAGCTAAGCATAGATAAAACTGCAACTAAAACCAGACCTTATAGATAAGAAATAAGTAACCACAGTAGTACAAGAACAAATTCTTAACCATAGAAAATAAAAGAATCCAGGTTTAAACGTTGTTTTGAGGCCAGGCAATCTTCATTATTAATTTGCCTAAAAACTGGGCTGTAGGGAAAGAGAAAATAGGAGTATGAATAAGCCATTATTATTAGAATGTTAAATTAAATATACTAATGATATTATTAATTAAAATTAAAATTAAGAAAATTAACTAAAACTACTCATTTAATATAGAAAGTTTTAAATATATGAGTATAAAGTGTTATTAAAATTATTAAACATGTCTTTACAACATATCATTTTAAACTTCCACCAACGCTGAGTAATCTGTGAGCTATGCATAAAAGTAGGAACAACATACAAATGACACACAAATGGCATACAAACTGCATACAAATGGATGAAATTAATTAAAGTGAGGAAGAAATTGTGCAATTGTGTACTGTTTTAGCACATAATAAATATATGTGTTTAAAAACGTTTGAAACAGCATTTTTTAAAACACAGTAGTATTCTTAATAAATGAATATGCTCAATTTGGTCCCAGTACTCAGTAAAAAAATAAGCACATTTTATATAAATTAAGAAAGAAATGAAGGTAAACATGGTAAATCTCTTTAAAATGTTTCATTTTTTATGAGTGCTGGAGAATAAATGTTTTTATACAAGTTTTATAAGAAAAGCTATTCATTCTTAAAGTTTTCTGCGTTTCTAAAAGAGATTAAACAGGGAAGAAAGGGGATTAAATACGGGCTTCCCACGCAAAGAACCGACGCCCACATTTTATATGCATCCCAAGATTTTCATTGTTTTGTTCAAAATGAAAAGAAATGAGTAATTTTAGAGGAATTTTAATAAAATATTGCATCTTATTGTTTGAAATAAAACATGAGGTTTGTGGTTCCTAAATAAATTGAAAAGAACAGATATTCCTTTGTTTCTGTATTCATCATGAATAAGATGATTAGTACACACACAAACACACAGATATATATATTTGTACTGAAAGAAGAAATGTATATGTGCAATCTTTTATTCGTTTCATTTTATAATTCTTTAAGTAATGATTAACACAAGACTCTGTTTTGATGATATATTGTTTGTGCAGTATCGTCTACGTTAGCATTTCTCAAACTGTAGAGTGCACCCCTCTAGGGGTGCATGATATTCCTATGTGGGGGCGGGGGCGAGAATATTGAAAAGTCGAAAATAAAATATTTAAAATAAGTATTAATTACTGAAAGGAAGCAAAACAAAATACATTCTGACATAATAAAAATAAAAAACACATTTACACTGATACAATATACTGTATCAGTGCTGCACAATATTTTTGAATATTAATTTATCAATATTAAATTAAAAACAAGCTTAATAATTACTAGTGCTTTTCATAGGCTTGTTATACACAAATTGTAGTACTTATCTTGATAGTTTGTATGGTTTATAATTAAAGTTATATTGTGACTTTAACGTCAAGTTATGTTTTTATTGCATTCAAAATATTGCTATTGTATAGGGGTGACAGGGGCGATGAAAATTATAGCTAAAAATTGAATAGCAGATATTTAAAGTTTGAGAAGCACTGGTCAACATTCAAAATAAACTATATGTTTTTCATCGATTCTAAAAACCGTGTAAGCTTAAAATTAACGTCGAATTTCTATGAAGGAAAGAGAGCAATGCAATAATTCAGAATATAGTTTGTTCAGGAATAGCTTGTTTTATTATTAATTTGAGAAAAAATATTTGTCGATGCAAGAATGTAAATCTAAGGAAATTAAAAAATGTTCCTATTGTTTATAATGCCACCTGCTCTACAGTGTCAGATTAAGGCTCACGGCATTCATCTTGGCTAGGGGCTAGATCAGTGTTTCTCAAACTGTGGAGCGGACCCCTCTAGGGAAACGTGATAACTCTACGAAGGGGACACGAGCATATTGAAAAATCGAAAAAAAAGATTATTTAAAAAATTATTAATTTACTGAAAGTAAACAAAATATATTCTGACGCAATAAGTAAAATATACATTTATACTGATATAATACAATTATAAATGTAACAGTCTATACTGCAGAAAGTATTTTATAATTAATTTAACAATACTAACAATAATGTAATAATAATCACTACTCAGTTAAAAAAATACTAATAGTTACCAATAACCCCATGGGCTTATTATATATAAAACTATATACAAAAATTACCACTTATCTTGATAATTTGTAAGGTTTATAATAAATCCCTTCACTGTCTATTGAAAGTTACGAGATTCACTCCCAATGCCACTGTTTTCCAAGTAGCGTATTTGATGCACTGAGGGGGTGGGAAAGAAAAGGAACAAAAGTAAGATCCTTTTAATGCATTCCAAATCCTTAATAATAATTTTATGGAAAAAAATACACAGAAAAGATCGTTCTTCGGAAAGACGTATATATACGTCCGGGACAATTAACGCTTTGGCAAAGCGAGAAGTTTATATAGGGCGGTGGCACTCAAAAATTTGAAATCGTATTGTAGCTTTAGTCTCAAAGTATAATATTATTGAATTCAATATATTGTTATTGTATGGAGGGAGGTGGGCACGATAAAAATTATAATTGAATATTGGGTCGCAAACATTGAAAGTTTGAGAAGCATTGGGCTATATTACATCTATCAATCCCCGCAGCTCTGAGGGCCAAGGAGGTGACAGAACGTCTTAGCTCCATTCCACACCAATTTTTTGAAAGAAGTCTCTGAGGAATCGTCCGTGCGACTCTGTCCTCTCTTCCTCTAGCACCAACCTCTATTGTCGGCTCAACGAGTGTTTAGATTGCTCCATGCCACGTAGGCACTATTCACTTACAAACACCCATGCCTTCTGGTGTATTCGAACTAAGGCCCTATGTTATTGCAGTCAGCGTCACTGAACATTATTTCGTCTGCGATACTTGCAATTTTTAGTGTGTTTATGTTAAACTAATTCAGGACAGAACAATAGTTTGTATTCAAGCTCAAGTTTGTTTTACAGCCGAAATCTAATTCTTATTCTTTTTTCAATACTTACCCTTAATCCGCCCAATATTCTGGTTACCAGTTATTACAGAATACATTTCGAAGCAATTGTTGGACTATTTTATATATCATATATGTAAGTAAGGAGTTTTAAAATTCTAAATTATTAATTTATTACAAGAAGTTAGTTAAAATACCTTTAATGCATATTTTATACACAAAATGTAGGCAATTTCTTAAAAAGCAGGTATTTCCTAGCCATTGCATACTTGATAAAACAAAATAGGTGAATATCATGTATGTGTATTTACTGTTTAAAAAAATTTAGAAATTTCAAAGATAAATACTTTTAAAGGGAAATTTTCCTCCAAAAACATGTGCCTTAACAATTTCAGAAATATAATATATATATATATACAAGGTATCCAGGCTGAAAGAATCCAAAAGTAATGGCTTATTATTACGTAACTACCCTCATCAGAATCTAATAAGCTGTTCATCCGCTGTCCGGAATGTCGTTACTGGCTTGCCTAATAGATTTATCAGGACTCCTACAAAATGAATCATGCACACGATCAACAGTGACTTCTATAACGAAAGGTTGATGATACTTGCTCCAGTCTGAGATACCAAAGTTCACGTCTCTTTTAAAGTTTTGCTCCATTGGAGGATATAGATTTTGATGTCGGAGGTCAACATTCCATTCTGCTTAAACACTTTGCTGTACACGCGCGACTGACTTAAATTCCGTTAACCAAAGTACGCACTGCATCTTTTACCGTGACATCCACATCTTTACTAATGCAAATAGTGTAAAATGTTTATCGTTTGCGATTGCCGAATAATACGCGAATCGGAGTAGACCCAAAAAATCTCGGAGAGTTTTCCAATGCACGGATGAACAGTTACAATCTGATGGACAGTTCCGTAATAATAAGCTATTACTTTTGGATACTGAAAGCTTGGATACCCTGTATATATATATATATATATATATATATATATATTTGGAGAGTGGTAAAAATAATTGTAAATAATGGCGAGTGGATGGTACTGTAACAAACGAAAGGATAGGGCGTGACCATTGAACGTGATTACTGTATATTAGATACATTTTCTATGCTGGTTAATGTTGCGTATTCAGTGTTATTGACGAGGCAGTCTTATGATTAGTAAATCCAGTTTATTGCACATCTTGGAACACATAGGCATTTTAAAGACATAAAGCATGGACGACACAACACAGAGCGAAGGCAACGAACACACAACGCGCTACAGTCAACTATCTGTTTAAGGACAAAGACATAAGAGAGAGATCACAAAAAGATTTTCTCTTTTTATACTAGGCAGTGAAGACCACGCGACTATTTTTTAACAAGAGCTCTGATTGATAAAAATGGGCGTGAAAGATTTCTGAGGTAAAAATACTAGTTGATTGTGATTATGATTAGGATGTTAGTTTTTTGAATTTAAGAATTAAACGCTTATTTAAATGTTATTAAAAGATAGTTAATTAAAAGGATGTTAAGGGGAATTATTACAAATATATATATATATATATATATATATCCATTTTGTAAAATTTCTTAATTGTTTAAGAAAATAATGTTACTTATGATCACTCCGTCAGTCCAGCGAGCACGCGCGTGGCAAGATGATTTGATAACAATCAAATCATAGAGTTGAGTCCGGCTGCTACTGCAGACCCGTCGTATAATATGGCTAACACATAGTAAATCTGTCAGAGGTTTAAGGTCCTCGCGTTTACCGCATATGGAAGTCTGGAGTGTGAATCAGGACCTTAAAGCCCTCGCGTTGCTCAGGTATGGAAGTTTGGTGAGTGAGCTGTCAGTCCAGATAAATCTTCCTTCCTTGATCCTATTAAGGGACAAAAATTAATCAAAACAAATTTTGTACATATAAGGTTTCATAATGAACTTGCTCATATTATTCCTAAATTTTATTTCTAGACTAATACATATTGATATTAAATAGTAATTTAAAATGCTACATTATATATATATATATATATATATATATATATATATATATAAGTACGTTAGTTCACTATATAATAATAAATCTAAGCAACTAAAGCTCAAAGCAAACACGGTAGCACAAGACTTTATATAAAAGCACATTTTACGAAGAATAATTAAAAGCTTTTCACAAAGTAAAAGGCAATAACTTAATTTCACTTAAACATTTAAAGTTAGGTATTCCGTTTTCTGCCATGTTACTAAAACGCAAGCTTTTAAAACTCTTCGCACATCTTTCGTCGCTTAGTATTTACATCACTTTCTATTTTCAAACAACCTTATTTTTATTCTCTTGCTTCTGAAATAGAAGCACTGAAAGCCCTTTTCAGGAGGATAATAACTTCAAATTTAAATATCTAACAAAATAAGACTTCCTATTAGGACCCTAAAACTTTAAACAAAAAGATGTCATAATCAATGACAGCGACGTTTCAGAAGTTAAGAAACTAAAATTGAGTGTTCGGTCAATAAATCATTCTATACATGGTACTGATATTATACTTATTTTCCTTATCTTCATTTTATAATGCTATATTCTTCCAAAAATTGGTATTGAACTAATGAATTGCGCAAAAATTGAAACTTTCCACCATTTTATTATGTGACAAATATTGCATTCAAAATATATAACAGTTAATATTTATACAAAATATTAAATTTAATCCAATTATTTTATAATAGATTTCTATAGACATCGTCTCACTTGAACCCCATTTCCTACATTGTAGAATATTATTTGAACAAGCTTATTTGAAAATTTAGTTTGTTGCTAAAATAAAAATAATCATTTCTTCTTTAAAGACGAAAATATTTTTTCAGTATATACTTTATAACTTAATGGTACAATAATATAAAACAATAAAAGACAAACTGTGTGTGTGTGTGTAATTCCTACAAAGCTAAGAATGAATTAAATTGGATTCTAAAAAACATATCAAAACCTGAAATAATATAAGTAAAATAAATGGTGCAAAAGAATATCGAACAAATTTGGATAAAAACAGAAATTACAAGAATCAAAGGCGTTGAGCAATAAAAATTGAAAATACCGAAAAAGTCATCAGTCTAAAGCAGTGTTTCTCAAAGTTTCACTATTCGCGACCCAATATTTAATCATAATTTTCATCGCGCCCCCTTCATTTAATAACAATGTATGGAATTCAATAATACTATACTTCGATGCTAAAACTAAGATACGACTTTAAACTCTTAAGTACCACCGGCGTATATAAATGTTTCGTTCAGTCAAAGCGTTAATTTCCCCGGACGTATATATGCGTCTTTCAGAATACGCACACCTACGTGGAAAACAGTTGGCATTGAGAAGCGAGTCGAGTAAATTTTAATCGGCAGTTAAGGGATTAATTATAAACCTTACAAAAAAAAATTATGAAGAGAAGTATTGAGATTTGTATATAATTTTATATATGACAATCCCATGGGGTCACTGGTTATTATTAAACTTGTTCTTAATTTAATATTGTTAAATTAATCATCAAATGCATTGTGTAGCACTGATACATTTATAAGTGCATATATTAGTATAAATGTGTATTTTATTTTTTATTATGTCAGAATGTATTTTCTTTGTTTACTTTCAATAAATTAATTTATCTTTTTAAATAATCTTCTGTTTTCGATTTTTCAATATACTCGAGCCCCCCTCGTAGAGTTGTCCCGCCCCTCAAGGGGGGCGCGCCCCACAGTTTGAGAAATGCTGGTCTAAAGGATTTCTAAAGCTGTCACTGATTTAAGCCAGTGAATTAGGGTTAATCAAAGCGTTATGGATCCACGTTCGCGTTTCAGCAGAAATTTTCAACAAAATAGAAAAAAAGTACAGAAAGTTAGACCTATATCTGTCTACACGTAGGAGGAACACAAGACAGTAAAATAAAATGAATGTATGAATAGCGTGAATAGAAAGGTTTTCATATAGATATGAATATTAGGAGAAAATTTCATAAAAAAATGAACAAGAAAATCTAAGATAAAAACTATAACTTTATATACACAGTATACATATGAAGATGTAAAGTAAAATAGTATAATTTCGCTAATTTTGAATCTACGTCAAATTTAAACCAGGCTTTTTCCCTTACAATATTTTTTTGAAAGGTTACAATTGAAAATATCTTTGAAAATACCTTGAAAATATATTTGAAATACACCTTTTTTTTTGTCTTTATTAAATTTATTAATGCTCACTATAATTAAATGTACTTCATGTTTATTCTTTCGTTTTCTAAGGAACTATCTCTTTCGATGGTTTTACTTTATAAAAGAGTAAAAAGGTGAATAATAGCTTTTTAAAAAAATAATACATAATAACAAAACAAAATTAACGCATTAAAATAACCAACTACGTCCGGAAGCGTTATTTTGAAAAAGCGTATAAATGAATAATTGTGTTGATGTTTTGTGTCACATGTATTAAAATATGCATATAAAACTAATTTAGGAATATTATTACAAGAAAAAAATTATTTAAATGCAATTTTTCAGCAAAATAAAGGAAGAATAATTTACTTTCAAAACATTCTGCTTTTTTTTAATAATAGCTAAGGTTTACATAGCGAAGATTTCTCTACGGAGCCTGAAATATGAGTTTTGAAATATGTAATTTAGAAGTAAATTCATTCATATTTTAATGCTTCAGAGTAAAGAAATTGTAACAAAATACATCGGTAATTATTTCAATTGATAATTACTCTGAAAATTATGTTAAATTTTCAAAAATATATAGGGTATATATATGCTAAATATTATAATTAATATAGAAGCGATTTGAATAAAAGGAGAATGTTTTGAAAGTATGTTATTCTTTATTTATTGCCAATTAATTGGATTTAAATGATTTCTTGTTGCAATAATATTATTAAAACAATTGTATATACATATTCTCTCTAATTAAAGTTACTCTAAATATAAAAAAGAAATATTCTCTTATACTCTTTTTAAAAATAGCGGTTTTGAACCTAGTCGGTTACCTAAGATTATTGACAACGTGTGTAATATTTGAGGATGGGGAAAGTGGATTTCTTTTACAGTAGTAGTTTTACAGTAAGAAGAATAAAACGTGCATCTATGTTTCACTGCTTTGTTTTTAGTTAATTCTCCTAATGAACCAATTCTCATTTATGCACCATAAACATAAAAAATTCCTATGAATTTCATAGAAACAGTACTTACAGTATCGGTCTACTTTTTAAGGAAAGAAAATAATGTTAATTACACCAGTGCTTCTCAAACTTCCAATGTTTGCGACACAATATTCAATCATAATTTGCATCGCGCCCCCCTCTATACAATAGCGATGTATAAAATTCAATAATACTATGACGTTAAATATACAATACGACCCAAAACTCTTAAGCCCCCAACGCATATCAACGTCTCACTCAGCCACTGTGTTTATTGCCCTCAGACGTTTATTTACGTCTTTCCGAAGTTATACCTTTTCTGTGAATTGCTATTCATAAAATTATTTCGAAGGCTTCAGAAAGCAATAAAATGACCTTGACAGTATTTGCGAAGGATTCACTTATTTCAAAGGATTTGATTATTTATTCATTTTCTACCACCCACCCCCTCAATACACCTACGCGCTAAACGAGAGCATTGGAGAGCGTATTGCAAATTTTTTAATCGGCATTTAAGAGATTAATTATAAACCGTACAAATTACAAGATAAATGTTAATGTTGGAATTTAATTTTATATATGACAAATCCGTAGGGTCACTGGTAATTATTAAACTTGTCCCTAACTTAGTATTGTTAAGTTATTTATAAGATAGATTGTGCACTACTGATACATTTATAAGTGTATTATAGTGTAAACGAGTATTTTATTTTTTTATTATGTCAGAATCTATTTGTTTGTTTACTTTCAGTAAGTTAATAATTTTTAAAAGAATTTTTTTTTCAACTTCTCAAGAGGCTTGCGCACTCCTCGTAGGTTTATGATACCCCCTGGGGGGACGCGCCCCACAGTTTGAGAAACACTGAATTACTCAATAAATCAAATTTTAAAAAAATATAACTCAATAATTGCTATACTTGGTGTTGATCCCTATCTATTTAAGATAAAACAAAACTCTGAAATTATTTAAATATAACTTATAATACTTAATCTTGTTATAGTTTCTGCTGTTATAAAAATAAACTATAACTGATTTTCTTAACGATTATTTTGCTTAGAAAGGCAAACCGAATTTTCTATCCTCAATAAAAATCAGAACTATTAAGTTAGTTTTAGTAACAATGCAGGTATATAAACTATTGGAATTGATCCAATTTTTATATTTCGCGTTATAGGAAAAACTATTTAACTACCGGGACTTTGCAGGCAGAATATATTAAAGAGCGAAAACCTATTAAGTTAGCTATCTAATACTAGAGAATAGTTTTTGCCGAGAAGAAAAAAATAGGAAAAAAATATTTTAAAAAAGGTCAATCTTATCGGAAATAGCCCAATCGCATTTTAAAACTGTTTTTACAGTATTAAGACCTGCCTGAAATTTAAAGGAAATTTATTCTGTTCCTTTTCCTTTAAGTATTCTCCTTATAAAAAAAATAAAGTTATCTACAAGTAGAAAATTTTAGATATGGAAATTGAACTTATTTATAACCACCTATTTTTCTACGATAACAAAATGATGGCTCAAACACTTAAAACAATTGAATAGAAATTTCAAGAATGGATTTAAAATTTAGGGTTATTTGAAATCATCCTAAACTTATTTCCTTAGTACAGATAACTACTTTACTTTTTACTTTTCTTCGATAAAGAATAATTTACTTATTTTTTTACTATGAGTTTTTATTATTAAGAATATAACTGTTTGAGATAAAATGAGTTTCATGTGTATACTCTCTTTTTATTATTCAAATATATTACGGTTTTTGAATATTAGCTTTAAATCTATCGCTTGGAAATTATTGTTTTTATTTTCTGAGTTTGAACATATTATTACTATTTTCGGAAGTCATGAAGGAAGGATTCGATTTGAGCACCTTCCGTTCCGAATCCGAGTATTTTAGCCATCCCGTCAAAACGATCGTCATCACGTGCAGGCTGTTACTGATTTATATAGATATCACTCCACCACCCTGCCAGTGATTCGGCGAATAGGCGAACGAAGGATGCCATATTCGTGGAGAGCGTGTGAGAAGTTGCGTCACTTTGTGGGTTGCGTCATTCGTGCTTGATGGTTTGTGATCTGGGTCATGTGTGAGACGGCTTAATTGCGCCATGAGTCTGAAAGGCTTGGTTGCTTTCAGTGGTGGATAGATGGCGCCACGACTGCTACGCGTGAATGGTGCGGTTCTGCTTGCACGGTCAGGGTCACCAATGAAGGAAGGAAGATTCGATCTGTGCACCTTCCGTTCCAAAAACGAGTATCTTAGCCATCACGCCAAAACGATCGTCGTCGCGTGCTGGCTGTTATTGGTTTATTTAGGTATCACATCTCCACAGTCAGTAATAGTATTAGTTTTTGACTCACATAAGTTCTAGAAATATATTATATTTAAAACTCAATCATCTTAAGCGAAAACATTAATTAACAGCTTAAAAGAAAATTTTTGACTAGAAACTATGTTCAGTATCCTTGTCACAAACCGGAGGCTGTGGATGTAGTTTGGATCACCGAAGAGACAGACGTTGTGTTACAAAAATAATATATTTTTATTCTTGAATGATCAACTTATGATTAATTAAAGTTTAATAACCATGGTATTAATCCTAATTACTTTCCTACTTTATGCCTGTAAGATAAACAAATAAACGCTTTTCTCTTAATCTGATGATAGATTATTGGTCGGATCTTTTCTAGGTCGCTACAGTCCTTTTCAAAACTGCTTCTCTTTTACTTCCCCTTTTCCGAAAATCAACTCTTTCAATTTGCTTGTGGGATAGCGTAAGAATTAGCGATTAACTCTGATACACCAATTATCAGGGTTTAAATAGCATAAAATTAAGTCATTGCTACAGAAGACGGTTTTAAACTCAAACCACGGTTGAAGAAGAATTTCTCCAAGAGGATTAATAGAAAGATTGCTGGTAGAACTCGTGACATTCTTTCATTTTCAGAATCAATGAAGGACCTTAGAAATCATTTTTCAAGAATAATTATAAACATGTTACATTTAACAAGGGTCCTTAATTAAAAAAAAATTCTCAGTTTATTCTTATTACCTGAAGAAAAAAAATTACCAAAAATAAAAAAAATGAATTCTGAGTTAGTTTTATGCTTTGAATTATTCCGCAATGTAATTAGTTCCTTTAGAATACAAACAAATAAGAGGATTATTAGAATAGATTAAAAAGAGAAAATCACAATGACAACCAAAAGCAATGAAATTGTGAAAAGACAAGTAGTATGAAAATCAGATTATAAATGCTTATTCTGTTTTGAAAATTTCATGTTTAAAATATTTTTTAAAAGTAACAAAGAAAAGAAAAAACGAGCCACCAGAGATTTCCCAAATGCATTATTCTTTACAAAAAGTTCCATTGATTAGACCTGATATCGGGAAACCAAACTAATTCTACTTAATAAGGACTGCATTAGAGGAAATGAAGATTCTGATAGCTGGCCACTAAAAAAAATTTTTTTTCCCCTTTTTCTTTTTCTTTTGCTTTTTCTTTTTTATTTTCCTGATATAGAATAGAGATTAACGATTTAGAAATAAGTAAAAAAATCAGGTGAGAAATTCTAGCATTTGTTATTCTTTATTTAAAAATATGCTGGAGTATAACATGGGAAAAAATTTTCTAAGTCAGTTTATTCATTCAATCACTTATTAAAATTTATTTATCACAATGCTTTTTTAAGAATTTTCGGTTTTTTTTAACTTAGTTGATAGCATCAAATTTTGTTAATGAATAATGAGTTATAAATATATTATAATGGGGGTTAAATTATTAATTAAATTTGCTAAAGCTTTTAGATGTAATGTTTAATTTATGTGCATGCAATATTTATATGTACATACTAATAGAACTTCTGCAGGAGAGTAAAGAAAATTATCCTCACATTCAGTGTATGAAGTCTGAATGATGAAAAGAGAAAGAATATGTTTGATTCTCATTGGAAGGGTATTGCAGTTTTGTTAAAATGTAAATGTATCCTATGAATATCCTTCTGCCCCGAGTGGTACGCAGCCTGACCCTAATTAAGGCTTAGGTTTATTCCAATGAACCGATGCTATTAGCTCTGCTTCTATGAATGACCAAATTCAAAATTAGTTGCTCATATCCCCTTTGTTCCCATTTGTTGACTTCACATGGATGACCTTTATGCCTGATATCTAGAACCTTGTGAAATATGGGATCATGTTTAAAGGCATTCGTCCATACAATCGTTCATGATACGATTTGAATATTCATTATTTAGAATTAAAAGTTCTGTTACATTTTCAGAAATTTGCTGACAGGGCGTTAAAGAGAATTATTCGAAAAGTATTTCTGTTCAAATAGATTCAGAAGATGTTTAAATTGATGTTCCAATTATGTATTCGATATTGTTAGGATAAAGAGATTTCGTGATTTTTTTTAATGTAAAAAAATCACGTTTGGTTTCTTTTTGCATTTTGAGTTGAAAATAATTTGTAACGAAAAATGATCAAAATAATGGAGAAAAGTATAGAAACATTTCTGTATAATTTAGTTGTAGTTTGGTGGGATGGGAGCACTTAGATCTTCGGAAACTTCACCTCCTTTCAGGACATTTTAGAGGACATTAAGTCTTTCAAATAGCCCTTTTAGATAAATAATATTTAAAATTTAAAATATAACTATTAAAAATTAATAAAAAAAATAAAAATTACTTTGATATGAATAAATTTACATATATAAATAAAATAAAGGTAAAAATTGATAAAATTGTTTCTGGATGGGAGTGGGCCGAGCGATGCAATCCAATTTGCTGCCACCCAATCTGGTAGCAGCAAAGAAGTCCGAGTTAAAGACAGAAAATATTTATATGTAAAAAATTAAAATGAGTTCGTATCTAGTGGAGTTTCTACGACGGTTGGACACAGAGGTCAGCTATTTTTGCATTTAAGTTTAAGTGAGAAGCTCAACCAATCATTGAGTAGCACAAATGGAGATAATTTAAGATTAAAATTTAAAGAAAAATAATATAGATAAAAGAGAGCATATTTAGGAATTGAAGAAAAGAAAAATCAATTAGGATTGATTTGAGTCTGTGGAAATTAAGATTCGGAGTATATTTTTCGATGCTAGTGATCGATTAATTGTCAGAGTTGTTAATATTATTAAAGTTGGTAGCATTTCTCATTATCGCTTACCTAATAATAGGTATTTTACTCGCGGCTCTGAAGTCTACATTCCTCATAAACCAGCGAGCGTGAAGAATTTGCTTGACAATTAAACTTTGAGCACTTTTGAAATAATTAATATGGCTCCTTGCTGTATGTCCCCAAACAGGGAAAGCGTAGGTCAGGATCGGTTTTAGGATCAGTGACTAGATAAGAATTTTGTTTCTATTACTTAATTTTGATTTTCTAGAAAATAAGGGGTAGAGTTTATGCGATGTCTTTTTAATTTTTTTCTAATAAAAACACGGTTTTCGAAAATGAGAGATTTATCCAGGATAATTCTCAGGCATTTAGATTTATTAGACCAGGAGATTCTATTCCTCTCTGATGCTGATGTCTGGTGCATTTTTGTATCTAGCGAAAAGTAAGGATTTTGTTTTGAGGCTATTATCTACTTTGTAATTAAGTGGTTAACATGCGTTATAGGTATTGCGTGATCATACATGAGAGGAAGGCTATTTCTTTGTGTTAAAAATATCGCTGTGTCGTCAGCATACATGCTGATTTTAGTGTTGCTAGTGGTGGGAATGTCATTGACATAGATGTTGAAGAGCGTAAGAGAATAAAAAGACCCATGAGGGGTACCCTAGCATAAACGCGTCTGGTATTTGTGATGGCATTATTAATTTTGACAGGAAAAGTTCTATTGGAAAGGTGGGAATTAATCAGGATAATTAATGAAGTTAGCACTTTGTACTGAATTAGCTTCTAGATAAGACGTGTATGCCAGACACGGTCGAATACTTTTTGTATATCTAGAAATACTGCACCGGTGTACATTTCGTTTTTGTGGCCAGATTTAATATATACTGTTCTGAGTAACTGATGGGTCGCAGAACGTTGTGGCCCAAATCCGTGCTACTCCGGAATTAAAATCTGATTTTGATTAAGATGGCCATTTAATCTATTAAGGATGATTTTTCTGCCAGTTTACTGAGAACTGGTGGTAAAGAGATTGGCCTGTAATTTTCACAAAGGACCTTACCAGGTTTTAAAATAGGATCAACCGATGCAGTTTTCCAGGCACTTGGGAAATAATTAACATTTAGAGTATCATTAATTATGTTTGTAATTTTAAAAACTGAGAAAGGAGGTAGAATTTTTAGCATTTTATTTGTGATACCATCTCTTCTTGGAGATTTTTAAATTTTATTTTGATATGAAAAAGAACTCCCGAAGGGAGAGTCGGTAAAATTGAAACAAAGGAGGATTGAACCCCGGTCGACAGGATACCTGGAAGGAGCGTTTCTGTATAATGATGCATTATATTTCTCATTATAGCAGAATAGCAAGTGCATACAATATTTCCTTAAAAACGTGTGATTATGGAGTTAATAATTAGATTTTGTTTCAAATCTGTTGATATGTTGGATAAAGAAAACGATTATAAGGTATAAATGTGATTAAACGTGTGCCTAGCAAACAAACAATACAAAATTCTATTTGCTCTGGAATATCTTCAAGTTATATTGATTATGTTTCAAATTCTGAAAAAGCACACACAAATAACAAGCAGATACTTCTGGTGTAGGTCACAATGCATTCTAAAGCTCTCTCAGAAGTACAATGAGTATTGTTTCTAATTAATACAAATTATAACATACTTATGTATATATATATATAAGATGAACTAAGAGATTCTTGTTTAAAAATAAATTATTTACATAATAGTAGTTTTGTATAATTTCTGGAAAATTTCTCATATTTATATTATTGTATATGTTGAAATGCAAGGAAATGGTATAAAAGTGTAAAACTTGATAAAGCGTCCTTTCTTTTTATCGATTCTCAAACATTTTAAAAAAAGGATTTTATTTTTTTCTCTCTCAAATTAGTGATTTTATTGCGTTCAGCTCCATAAAAAAGTATTTTAAATGCAAGTAAATTCAAATGTAGTCAGCAGTTTCTTTTTGTAATATTCCTTTAAAAAGGAATACATTCAAGTACATCTTGAAAATCAAATAGGGGTCTGACTGTCTCACAGTCTTTTTTTATTTATATAGTTACAATATCGGATATCATGAAATGCACAGGAAATAATATTTTTTATAGATACACGAAATCTGGTATAAGATGGTATATATCGACATAATATATTAATTTTATTTTCGGAAGTACTGAAATACTTTTTTGAGTTTGATATTATACCTTTGCAACTGATTCAGATATTTCTTAAGCCTACTTTAAAATCATTCTCATATTCAGTATATCTATTTTATATCTGCAATTTGAATTTAAAGTAGGTATGGAACTTTTACAAATAATTGAAAGTTAGCAGCCATTTTCAGAATTGAAGAAAAAAGTGTAAAATATATTCCAAAAGATTCCGTAGTACTTAATAATTTATATTTATAAATCTTGCTTATTTTCCTTTTTTTACTTACTTCCAAAAAGAACCTAAATACAAAAAAAAAAAAAAAATACATACATATTAAGGCATTTTATATGTATTCTTCAGTCATTTAAACTATTTAATTGCTTTACTGTTTAAATCATATGAAAATTTTACCTTAAACATAACCTTACATATAGCAAAACATGCATGTGCATGTAAGAAATCATGTCTTACATATTCTCCATGATTAAACTCTCTTAAAAGCCTGGGTTTAAAGGTTTAAAAGTAAAAAGGCAATCGTATCATTTCATTTCACCTCCCCCTCCTTTTTTTTAATACTCACATATAATTCATTTCCTAATACACTGTATTTCACCCCCCATAAAAGTTTTTCATAGTTATCTAAAAAGTTTCTAAGCAAGTAGAAGAAAACTTGACTCATATTTGCATTTAACCCGGCACTTATCGCGCAGGGTATGCCATACTCACCGTCTAACTCTTTTCAACGCTCCTTCGAAAACATTTTTGGAAATAGATAGTTTCTCGTGTAATTGACTTTCGGGCCATATCCTTTGAGGGTCTTAGTTTGTAGGAGAATTCTAAATATATATATTTGGATACTACTTCTTCGGGTATGCCATATCCTGCGCGTGCATCACCGTTACAGTTCTACATGCATGAGCACGTTTTAAATCTTCCTTATGCTATGGTGTATTATTGTATTTATGATGAAGAGATGTGATATTTAAGTATTTTAATAGATACAGTATTCAATAGAGAGAGAGAGAGAGATAGTATAATAGTATTTTCGGATAAAGAAATTCTCCTTGCGGTTATGATGAGGAAGAATCAGCTGATGAAGAATATAACAGCAAGTATGATTCCTCCACTCAAATCGATCCAGATTTAGAAGAGGAAGACACTGTTAAAAATAAGTTCTTTATATGTAGACCCAAAGACATTCGGGAAGAGCGTAAGTTTAAAGGAGACATTTTGTACACATCTTATCAACTTTTAGATGAACTTTTGGAAAGAAAAAATACTATTGCTGAAACAATAAAAGAAAATAAAAAAGAAATTCCAAAATTTTTGAATTTAAAGATTAGAGAAGTTTATTCCTATATCTTTAGTTTTAAAAAAGATACAGATTAAAAAAAAATTAGGATCCAGTGAAAACATTGCACTCATTCAAGACGAGATTAAAGGAGTGTATAAACAATGTACTGAATGCCCTTAAAAAAGGACAGAAAACCTAAATTTACACGATAAAAATGTAATAAACATATTGTAGTTGCTACTTTTCTTCCTTTTTAACTTTTGAATACAAATTTTATTGTAAAAACAAAATGTAAACACCTTTGCGTATGAGATAACCTGCGCGAGTACTTTCGGTCGTTTTATTCGCGAGAGTGATACCGGGTTAAAAAATCACCAGTAGGTTGACAAAATTAGCGAATATGAAGTGACTGCTGATTATAGACTTAATTTTCTTCAAAGAATATATGTCTTTGTTTCAAGGCACCTAGTTTCGAACTCCTTATTCGCCGATCGCAAATTCGTGATCATGACTACTTGGCTACTATGCCTACTACACAAAATTGAAAGGGAAGGCATAACTTTAAAGATTGATATGTCACAATTTGGCCCCAGAAAATACCATACAGACCCTAAAATAGTTTCTATATTTCTGATCAAGAGGATATAGATAATTATTAAAGAGGAAATGTTTGATTTAAGTTGAAGAAGTAAGCAGGCATTGGTATAACTGCTGATAAATGTGAAAGGCTCATAAGATGGCAGTCCTTGCAGTGCTCTGACATGTGACTCAGCTCGCTTTACAGGGAGGATAGTGGCGATCCCGAGATCCAGAACAACTTTTGAAACGACAAAAGACAGAACGAAAACATATCGAGAAAACGAACGGAAACGACCAGAAACAGAACGAGTACCTAAAACAGGAACGTTAGCCACTTGGCAACAATGCTCATTGCTCAAGGTGAGGGATGGTCATAATTTATTGACTCTTTGGTGAACTCCGCAGTTCCCAATGCCAAATTGAATAAAAGTTTCAACAAGTAATGATAAATAAACAAGGTTTTTAGAAAAACTGAACAATGTTTTATTTCAACCGATTATATAAGGAAATAAGAATTTCTTCATTAGTTTATTTCAAAAATGATGATTTTCTATCAGTTACTTTATTTATATATAAGCAAAATTCTTGCATCTTTAAACAGCTCTTAATGTTTTTCTACGAGAAAAAAAAATTAGAATAACTCGAGCTACTAACTCTCATGTAAAACCCTGAAAATTAGTTCCAATTCTAAATTGAAAGCAAAATTATAAAACATGGATTTTTTACAATCAAAAGAATATATTTTTTCTTACTCCCCGAAAGAAGCACATAAATATAGCCTAAGATCCTTGATAGCATTTTTAATATCCCTCAAAAATAAAAGATAAAAGATTCTTTATTGAAAGATATTTTTATTTGCTGAAGATTCTTTATTGAAAAATTGCTATTTGCCATCAATATCCGACATCAAAATATAAAATGATCATATTCGCGATTCTGCAAAATTATTAACTACTAATGATATTATAATGGTCGACTTATGCTTCAACTTTTGGACTTTTTCCTAGAATTTTCATGATTGAAGTACAGAAGAGTTGAAACATAGTAAAATACACAGTATCCGGGAATATTTGAAAAAGAAACTTAGAAGATATACATGACTATAAGTTTACTATTTTGCTATCATCACTCTCTTCGATTTTTACGTAATAAACTCTTTTGAAGTCCTTTTCCGTAGGAAGGAAAAATGAACATTTTTTGTTGAAGAACACGACTGATTTGAAGTCTTTTCAGACACTGAAAATAGATGTATGAAATATCTTACAATTATTTCTTTCCTACCAGACACTATATTTTGAGAAATTTCTTTCAAAGTCTTCTTCAATTATATGTTCTATTGAAATATAAATAAATAGTAAATAACAGAAGAGAAACTTTTTATTGGATGAAATAAAGCATGGTTTTGTAAAGAATTTTAAGTAAGAATATTTCAAATGAAAAATTATGAAGCGATGGTCGCCGTCACAAGAAAATAACCCTTTGCATGAGATTGAAATTAATTTGTTTCCATCACACACAGTTATTAGTTTTAGTTATTATAATATCGTATTAAACATCTTTTGACAAGTGAGAATGACAAATGTTTAATGAAAGCATAATTATGGTCCAGATCCTGACAAACAATCTCAATAAAATTGATTATTTCCGCTGTTGGAAATTGCCTAGTATTAAGAATGTGAAAAATGTAAATTTTACAATGTTTGACTTCCAGTCTGATCTGATTTTTTCTATTGTTTATTATAAGCTTAATTGATTACTTATATAATATTAATTCTAGAATATTTGAAACTTAATTATCTGTTGGGAATTTATGCTTTATCTGTTCTTTTAAGTACTTTTTTTTCAAAATGGTGAAAAATTAACTCTCTATTTACTTTGATATTTTTGTATAAAACTTTCGAAGTATTTAATTCTATGCAGCAAATTTAGAATCCTATGTTAGAATGTTAGAATCCTTGAAAAAATGTCCGACAAATATCATTTTGTTTAATAAACCAGAATTAAAAAGCTGTTATCAAATAAAATACATTAAAAAAATCCATACTGAATTACTTTGTTTAATGTATATATATATATATATGAGAATATATTGATTTTTTTTTCTCGGAAAGATTTTTTTTTGAATATTTGTTTCTAATGATAAAATTCGAAATTACGCCCAGAACACGTCTTCAAAATAAAATAATTACCTCAGTTTTCGTATAAATTCAAGGCGTTGAATTTATAATATAATCCTTGTATTTTTTTATTTTATCTGGTAATTAAAACTTTAAAATATTTTATAAAAACTAAATTTATTTCCATAGATATGTTAACTAAAAACCTCACTCAGCATTTCAAAATACAGCAGACGATATATGATACAAGAAAAAAAACGACACAGAAATGAGCACTAAAATGAAATATCTTGTTTTCTTTAAAATGCAGAGAAGTCAGAATATCATTTTAATGTCGGAGTATTTTTCATTGAGAAATAATTTGTTTGTTTGAGCTCCATTGTATAACATTATAATCGAGAAAATCCTAAGCTCTGAAAAAACTCTTTTGATCATTTTTACTAACATTTATGAATGATTTCCAAACATTTAAAACATTATTATAAGGGCGTTAAATACAGCTTAAAATATTTGTCCAAACATAAATTGATGATAAAATATGCCTGCTATTAAAGTAATTTTTGCGAAAAAAATATTAAGACTAGATTGAAATTTTCTTTTATATAGTATCTTTTGTATACATATTTAGTGAACCAAAACGTTCGTACACTTACAATTTTGTATAAAATTTAATTTAGATTAATACAAATTAATTCATCGGAAGCGTCATTTTTTAATAATATCTACTATTTATTTTTATTGAAATGCCCTACTCATTTTTTCAAATATATTATAACTATTATATTGAAAAATTAATAATAAAAAGTACTAGAAAATTAGGCCACAATAACCTTTGTTCAGTTAAAAAATATCTCAACACAGCTTTAAATGTTGTGCCTTTTCCTTAATTTAGTAAGTAGGATAATCTTTTAGCGTTCAGAATAACTTTTAAAAATCTTGGTATAGATTTCATCAGCTTTTTGTAATTTTTTTTTTTTTTCTGCATCGATATTCTTTTATTCTTCTGTAATAATTGTTTTTACTTCTCCTTTTGTCTTCATATGTCATCTTTTCTTTTTTTTAAAATTCAAATTATCTTCAAATATGTTTTACTTGGCTAGTAGGAGGGGTTTTTAGTATCTAGGGGCAGTTATAAAAAATCCAGAGACGTATATTGAGAGCAGTGCGCTTGGCGACATTATCTTGTTAACAAATTAAGTCGTCTCTTATACCCAAATTTTGAGTAACTAA
>BMAV01010395.1:336041-357453 GCA_019973955.1 Trichonephila inaurata madagascariensis
AAAAATAAGGAACTTAAACCCAAGAATTTAGTTGGAATAAGAACACCGCCACCTGCATGCTTCAGCATGGAGGTTGAAATGTTCTTGCGTACGAGTGTAAATCGGCTTCTGGATTAGGTAATTTGGTATACTGTTATAGTATTGTAAATCATGAGCTATATTAAAGTATTGTAAAGAACAATTTGAAATTAGTCACCCAAAATTTGAGTATAGGAGACGACTTTATTTGTTAACAAGATAATGACACCAAGCGCACTGCTCTCAATATACACCTCTGGTGTTTTTATAACTGTCCCCCAAATCCTGAAAACTCCTTCTAAATCCATGATTTAAGCCAAGTAGAATATACTTGATGAAAATTATTTGAATTTAAAAAAAAGGAAACATAACATATAAAAAGAAAATGGGAAGCAAAAACAATAATCACAGATGAATAAAGAAAAATCGATGTAGAAATTACAAAAAGTTGATGAAATCTATAACAAAAGATGTTTAAAAGATAATGTTAAAGATAAAAGAAATCCTACTAAGTACTAAATTAAAAAAGAAACACAATATTTAAAGCTGTGTTAAAAATTCTTTTAAACGTACGAAGACATTTTGTGGCGTAATTTTTGAGTAGGTTTTTGATTATTAATTTTTCAAAATAATAGTTACAGTATGCTTTAAAAGTATACTATTAAGGAATTCGAATAAAAATAAGTTGTAGATATTATTAAAAAAAGTTACAGTTCTTATGTATTAATTTTTACTAGTGGAAAACATAATATTGTATAGATAAAAAATTGCAAGTGTACGAAAACTTTTTTGTGGTTAACAGTATTCATATGTGCGAGTAGGTGTGGGTAATACTCATTTTTTAAAAATACAAGAATATAATGTTCAGCTTAAAATAGGCATTTTAATATTTACATAGATCTATTTAATAGTAATTTATTTTTAATTAATTGTAATAAAAAGTTATCTCACAACTACATCGAGAAAATCAATCGTTTGCTATTCATAGGGCAAACAAAAAAATCTTAGTTTTAAAAGTTTTTAAACTGTGTTTTCTTAAAAAACAGAATTAAAAAATCAAGAATTTTACGAAGCTGCACGTGTTTAGAATTAATAAAACATAAGTTTTTTTTTCCAATTCTAAAATGATGAAGTGGTTTATACTCGAAGACTATTATCTTTACTAATTTCCCTTGGAAAAAATGTTGTGTAGCGTATGATTTTGTTTCACTAATGAGGCCGTTGATTTCGATGATTTGACCTAGTTTAGGAAATTGGACTAATTCCATATAATGAGGTTTTTTTGAGGTTCTTAGCGTAATGATCCTAAAAGCATGTGACTAAACAGGATTTAATTCTAATGCACATTTGCCTTTGTTTTATTCTACCATATTTGAAGGTTTCCTTAAAAAATATATGTTTATATATATATACATATATACATACATATACCTATATATATATATATTTCATAACGAGTTATAACATTCTCAAAAAAGCGAATAAGCAGATAATTACGAATTTAGACTTAAGTTGAAATGCGAGATTAAAGTACTTAAATAATATTATGGCTTTTCAGATGTTTAGAGTAATGGATTTCACTGTATTATTTTAAAGTTCTCATATCGTCAAATAAACCTTTTAAATATCGATTTAATGCTAGTAACTTTCATTCATGGCATTTATTAAGAAGATTGCTATTGATATTTTCGATCAAACAGATTCATTTTCAATAGCAACATGGGTGACGTATTGGAACTGGGTCGGATTCTCAGAAAACAAAAAATTTTGTTGGTCGAAAGATAGTCTCCATGTACGCCTAGCAGATGGGATGGGAAACCCAATCCGACCGCATCTGAGGAACTCACTACCACTCAATAAAGGGGCATGATAGTTTGTGAATAAATCACGTATGATAGCAGGTCACCTTGTAACAATGGGCTATCAGCGAGGCAGTGGCGTAATGGAGAATATTTGGGCCCCTGCAAAGTCAGATTTTGTGCCCCAAGTTGTATTTTACAAAGGGTAGGTACTTGGCAGCAGTCAGGCTTTCATTAAGCAGTCAGGGTCCTAGAACTCTCGGCCCCAAGTAGGGGTTGCAGGAGTGTACGTTATGCCACTGCAGTGAGATCCATCCTCTCTAACTCAAATTTTCTTTAGTTTTCCAAATTGGTACCAAAAGCTAGAACAACGCCTCGATTCAAGTGAAGCAGGTTTGTTTTCTGAATAATCAGTCTCTGTATATTTTCAGATTGTAACAATCGGTAAATTTAAGAAGATATCTTGAAATAAAAACATTCTTTTTGAAGCTAATATCTATCGATAATAATATATTCTTCTATCTGCATTAAGATTTTAAATCCATTCTAAGAATTCTTAAAAAAGAATAATTATTCAGAATTCTTATTGTAAGGCAAAAAGAATTTTCACATCTTGTTTAAGGTATATCTGAATAAAATTAGAACATTACCCTACAGCAGGGATGGGCAAATAGCGGCCCATTAAGTGTTTTCTTGTGGCCCTTTAGTACAGCGGGAAAAACCACCTTGAATCGAAATTTCCTACAATCGACGACTACTTCAATACGCATGCATAGTGCAGATATGCTGTGCAGTGCTTTTTCTTTTGGTTTGCCTCATTCAAGTTTTTACTTTGCATCCATAAATATTAAAATTTCAAACTTCAGGAAAATCATAAGCTCTCCAAAAAAACATAAAATCGATGATGAATATTGTGTGTTTAATAAAGAGTGAACAAACAAATGTTTTTTTTTCAATACAAGAAATAAAATAATGAGTTTATTCTGTCATGGAACTACACACACACACAATATTACTTAAAAAAGAAGTACAATCTGAAATGACTCCACATAAAACTCGAACGTTGAATCAACACAAATAATTAAATCTAATATTAAATGTTGTATACAGGTATGGATATGAAATAACAATGAATAAATTGAATAAAACTGCCATAACATTATTTTATTGATTAATTTTTATGGTACAATGCATACCTTCTTTGAATTACTAAGCTAAGTAATGAATACAATCATTTTGAAAGGGGCAACCCTCCGTAAACCTGAACTTAACAGTCGCTTACCTCTTGCCTACGGATAAATAGTAATTTAGGACGTCATGCATTCTTAACGAAATTACAATCAGTAGAACTCCATACGTTTAGAATATTTATTAATTTTCATATATAATTGTGGATGCTCTTTCCTCATGCATATTTACATTTACCAAATAATAGATAATTTATGCAAATATCTGAAAGCAACAGTTTTTCATTGTTGTTTTAAATATTTTAATATTTATAGTACTTCAAAAGAAAACTGACTTTGAAATCAATTTATCAAACCTGTTAAAAAATAAATGTTTAAAGAAATTTATATATTTATAAATATATATGTGTGTGTGCAAATTTTTGACAAATAGTAAATCTCTTCAATGAATATACAGTTTCAAATAACCTCATTCCAATCAAATAATTCGCACTATAATCAGGTACTGTAGCTGAAATTGACGCAGTTGTTGAAAAACAAGTAATATAAAATATATATATATATATCTATATATAAGTCAATTCCTACTTTGAATGGATGAATAGAAAGTATTTTATTAACGATTGAAAATTTGAACAAGATAAATATATAAATAAATATATAGAGAAAGTGAGCTAATAGTAGGAATTGAATAATGCAGTGTTGGATAAAAGAGGTATAGTTTTGATTAGACAGTCCTTTATTAGGTGAATACCTTTCTATTTTCTTCTTTTCAATTTCGACATCATTATTTAATAATTTGCAATTTTGGTGGATGTATTTGCTCTTACTTAAATAATCTCATTTTAAATAAAAATGCTGTCCTTAAGCTATCTTTCCTCTTCTCTCTTTCACTATGGGTTTTGGAATACTAGGCAGATACTTTCACATTTTATAAGACATTTTAATTAATACTTCGTTTCATATCTTCAAATAGATCTTAAAGAGAACTTGCGACTGATACCAAAATAAATTATGGGATAAGTGATTGAAAGTAGAAACACAATTGACACAAAACTAAATTTATCTTGTAAATGTTATCGTGTTAACTCTTAATAAAAATAAAAAGAGCATCTCAATGATGCACTAAGTCTCTAGAAAACTCTTTTGCTTCCAAACAAAATTCTACGTTATGGAGAACGGATTTGAAGACTTCATCATCACGAAACACTTGGAATCATGTTACCACTAACAGGTAGATTACAACCTATTTTGCTCTAGCTAATAAAGAACTTACTTTCTAAGATAAAATAAGAGATCACAGAAGTAGCAAGTGGATAAAACAAAGGTGACCAACCATCCTCCTTTTATATGTTGTGTCCGTCCTCGAAAAGTATCCTCCTACTTATCCTCCTTTTCAATATTTTAAAACTAATCTGTTATTCTCTGTATTCAGAGATGAACCAAACATGTTTCCAATATGTCAAAGAATTGCCTGAAACAAATATCACAGTCAATTACAGTTTTCAATGGTATTTTTTGACTTCATCACAAGTAAATTAGACAGTTATAGAAAACTGTGTTGATTTTTTATCAAAAGAAATGCCTGATATCAAAATCTTTGACAATGGTCTGTTTGAAAAAATTTTAAGAGTGAATTTATGTTTAAATTATGACAAATTGAAACAAGTGGAACATCAACATACTGAAATTGATATAAGATGGGTGGAAATAATTAACCATTTAAAAATGAGCACATTCCATATGAAGATTTAGTTATTCTTTTTGTTGTGTGTGTGTGAATTTACATTGTGCTGCCCTGGAACTAATACACTAGTTGAAAGAGTCTTTTCAGTTGGTAATTTTGGGACAAGTGAGAAATCAAGATTGAATGTGTTGATATTTTAGCTGCAGTACTTACAGTAAAGATGAAGGATATTTTTTGCTCCAGAATTTCCGATATATTAGAAAATAATATATTGACAAACAAAAAAATTTATTCAATGAGAAAATACCCATTTAAGTAAATCATTAAAAGTGATGTAAGAATAATTAGCGTATTTTTGTTCGAATTTACAGAATGTTTCATAAGTTTACGTTATAACATTTCCTTAAATTTTTCGTCCTCCTTTTCATTGTAAAAAACTGATCACCTTAATAAAACTAGCAAGAAGTGAAGTTGTATTTTTTGTAACGAGTGGAGTTTTCTGAAGAGAAAATTAGATCAATATATACAAATTTCTGAAATTAATATAAATGTGTGTTTGAAGCATCGATGTAATTAAATAAAAGGTTAATTAATTCATCTAATTCAAAATTTTATTATTTTATTTTAATTAAAATAATTTTGGAATTAAAATAACAAACAGTTGTTACTGTTTTTTTCCCCATGATGTGTGAAATACAAAGAAAATTATATTCAATGTATGACACCTATTTTACTGTATTATTTCCAAAACTCCAAGTTTATTTCCAGCGTATGATTTATAGTAATTTAGTATATTTTGAATAAATTGATCAAAAATTTTAAACATTTTTTTTTTCTCAAATAAATGTATTGACTTATAAAGTTTTGATAACAGTAGTTTTATGAGTATTTTCATTCTATTTATTCCTTTTGTACTTAAGTTTTCTCTAATTATTGAAAAAGTAATTTGCATTTTTTTAATTATAAAATATTTTCGGTTCTATAACTCTGAATATCTCATTAACTGAAACATTTTGCTTCTGTTCAGATTATCAGTTAGAGAAATCTATCAGAAAATTTAATGAAAAATGTATCAAATTATAATGGAAAATTTCCTATTGAATAAATGTACTAAATGGTTCCTTGCTGAAAGCCTATAGCATTGTAGCCTATAACACTCTATATTAAATCTACCCTTTACAATAAAATGACAGCCAAAATGGAGCTACTAGTTCCTCTCTCTCTCTCTCTCTCTCTCTTTGGAGGGAAATTTCTCTTTACCCCTAATTGCAGTTCAAGCAATATTACTCTCGCTCTATGTAAGAAAGAGCCTTTCTCATGTATGTGTTTTAAAATGAGTGATTTGTGTATGTTTAGTGTTCTCTGTTGTGTAACTTTTTTAGAATTAAATATTTGTTCTTGTATATGTGTGTATCACGATCTTTATTATTTTAACTTAAAATAATAACCACCACGCAAGAACACAATACTTAATTAAATAAAAAGAGGTCAGTCAACAGATGTGTTACAGAGTACTTAGGGTATCCGACTACGTTCGGAACCGGGATTTTAAAAAGGCACATAAATGGATACTTTTTATGATATTTAGTGTCACTTAGATTAGAATACATGTATAAAATTGTTTCAAGGACGTTTTGACAAAAAAAATTATTTAAATACAATAGTTCGGCAAAAAATGGACATTGAATGACCAATATTTCAAATATTCTCCTTTTGTAAAAAATGCTTCTATTATAAAAATATTTTGCCTGTATATAGCTCAGACCTCTGTACAGAGGCTCAACTATGATTTTTCAAAAATTCACATTATTTTCAGAGTTACAACCCATTGAAATAATGTGATCGGCGTTTTTTTTCTTTAAATTTCTCCCCTCTGTGGTCGTAAAACATGGATAAACCCACTTCTAAGTTATATATTTCAAAAATTCTAGTTGAGCCTCTATACAGAGGTCTGAGCAAAATATTATTATAATAGAAATAATATTATACAGGCAAAATATTATTATAATAGAAACATTTTTCACAAAAGGAAAATATTTTAAAAATGGTTCATTCTATGTTTTTTTTTATCAAAATATAGTACTTAAATAATTTTTTATTGTAATACTTTTCTTAAAACAATTTTATATACATTTTGTAATTTAAGTGACATTAATCTATCATAAGTATTATCCATTTATACGCTTTTGCAAAATCACGGTTCCGAACGTAGTCGGATGCCTTAAAAACTGTTAAATATTTTCGATCCATCGATTTTCAGGTACTATTGAATTCCACACTCACCAGTCACGAAAAACAAAATTGAACCAATGGATGCAATGTTTGCAAATAGAGCCATTTGAAGTCATTTTGTAGTGAATCTGAGATTGTATTCGTGATAAGGGAAACAAAAGGAAAAAAACATATTTTAAAGTTATGAAATTTTATTTATTCTAAATCAGGGGTGGAGATAAAGAGCGGCTTGCACCAAGGCAGTCAGATTATCCGCTTGGAACGGAAACTTTCTTTCCTGCCTGATCAAAAATTCGTTTCAAACATTACACGATTAGGAAACCGGAATCCTAGGAAAACAAAGAACCTGAAAATGTTTCTACTAAAATTAGAGATCTTCTGTAGAGTTTGGAGGACGAGGTCACTTGAAGATTTCAGGATTTTAAGAAAATTGAGCCTAAATTCATTAAGCTCTCTTATACCATTACTGCAGCGCTTTTCAAACCGTGGGGCACGTGATAGCCTTACAAGGAGGGCGCGAGCATATCGAAAATAAAAGATTTAAAAAATTACAAATTTACTGAAAGGAAGAAAAACCAAATACATGCTGACATAATAAAAGTAAAATACACATTTTCACTGATATAATATACTTATAAATGTATCAGTACTGCCCAATGTATTTGATAATTAATTCATCAAATCTAACAAGAGGAGGGCACGACTAAGGAAATCCATTTGGGGACGAGACTTTGTGTAACAATAGTACTGCTATAGGGTATTCAAATCCCAATGTAATTCCACCGAATGGTCAGTCAAATACGAGAAAACAGCGTTCGAAATTCATACTAAGCTCATATATAAGTTATTTTCTCCCTGATACAACGTCGCCGTGGCAAGATCGTCAGCGTATCGTAGTATTATCCAATGAACCGAGGTTCGAATCGCGCGAGCGCCAACTTAGTTTTTATTTTTTCTCTCCAATTTATTTTATTACTTATTTTCAGAATTAAATAATTTTATTTTTTAAAAAAAGATTCATTGATTTTAAATGATATTATATATAACTATAGTAACTATTTTACTTTTTTAAAACACAAAAACAATTAATATTTAGTATAACTACAATTACTTCTGTTATTAAAATCTAATTAATTGTATTTTTAAAATTATTTCTTATACCCAAATGGCCATAAAAATTTTAATTCTGTTTTTTACAAAACGATTTTGTTCAAGAGAAAGGCAGCTGTTTTTAAAGAGCAGGTGTTGTGTGTTCTTTTAAGAACAAAGAATTCTTTTAAAAACAAAGAATGCTCCAATAAAATGAGAAATCAGTAGGATAACGGATTTTGATTTACAATATAACTTTGTTAGTTTATTTCTGGAATTTTAAGAGAGTTCGTAGTGTTTCGATAAATATTACTTTACATAGATCACATATAATATAAAATGAATGAATATGAATAGTTTGAATGGTTTTATGGTAATTATCACTCAGGTTCTTGTATGTAATAAAAAAAAATATGTAAGGCAAAGTTAACTTTTACTTATATTTATTTAACTTTATTTATTATAATTTAATTTATTTTTACTTTTTAATTACGTTTCTTTAACTTTATTTATTATTATTTAATTTATTTTCACTTTTTATTTATAAGAATTATTATCATAACTATTAGTTGTTTTGTGTTTTAAAAAAGTAAAATAGTTACTATAATTATGTAGAATATATTATTTAAAAATCAATGAATCTTTTTTAAAAAATAAAATTATTTAATTCTGAAAATAGATAATAAAATAAATAGGACAGAACAAAATAAAAATGAAGTTGGCGCTCGCGTGAATCGAACACCGGTCCATTGGATAGTACTCCGTAACGCAGACGATCATGCCACGGCGATGTTGTATCAGGGAGAAAATAACTTGCATATAAGCTTAGTATGAATTTCGAACGCTGTTTTCTCGAATTTGACTGGCCATTCGGCGGAATTATATTGGGGTTTGAATACCCTATAGCAGTACTACTGTTACACAAAGTCTCGTCCCCGAATAATTTACCTTAGTCGTGTCCTCTCCTTGTAAGTTAAGAACAAAATAAATAATTACTAGTAACTCACATGTGGGCTTGTCATATGTAAAATTATATGCAAAATTTAATCATTTTCTTGATAATTTGAACAGTTTATAGTTAAAATCGTATTGTAATCTTACGTCAAATTCATTATTATTGAATTCTATACATTATTGTTGTTGCATGGAGGGGGGCGTGATGAAAATTATGCTTTGAAATTGGGTCGCAAGTATTGAAAGTTTGAGAAGCACTGCATTACTGTGTTAATAATGGTACTGAGCAGGATGGGTTGCAGCTGGAACTTATTGACTTGCGGGAAGAGAGATTACAGTGTGAAAGAAAGGTTCAATGACATGACATTAATTAACTTTTAAAAATCTTTGTCTTCTAAAAAAATTCTGAGAAATTATTCTTTATATTTGGGTCGACATGTGTGTTTTTGTGAACAAAGTTTATACTTACATGAAGATCAACAAAAGTAAAAATATAGATGAAAGTTCGCTGGTATAAATTCTCAGACTGTGTGGAGAATTTCAACAAGCAACCTCATTCCAATTTTCAAAAAAAAAAAAAAAAAAAAAAGAAAGGATTTTTAAAAGTGTGGGAGGATATTATTTATCTCATTAAACTTATTTAAAATTAACTGTGTGCTTACATTTAGGGGTCATGTGAAAAAAATAAATAAATTGAATTAAACTGGCACTATTTTATATTTATTGACATTTATAGTGTATACTATAAGGCAATAAATATTAAAAAAAGCAATACATACATATTTACCTTTACTGACATGTAAAGTTAACTAACGAATGCAATCATTTAAAAAGGAACTTCTCTCTGGTAGCTTCTGTTTACAATACAGCCCTCTAGCCAAAACAACTCCCCACCTCTGCTCTAAATGGTCTCAATTAGTAAATGGGAGTGAAAACATTCTCTACAAGTTAATAATAACTAATATTACCTAATATCAGGTGAAGTCAAACGGATGCACTAGTTCCGAGCACATGTTAATTTTTCATTATAGATAATACGACTACAAGCCTCATTCGAAGATACGTACTAGGTACTCCAAAAAGTAGCTACTACAATTATGGTTTAAACTATTATTTTTTGTATTTCACTTTACTTTAAACAGCAGGACATTTATATACATCGTGGCTACTTCACAGAAATAGGTTCTCAAAAATCAAACAATTCATGAAAAGGTTCTTTTCCCTTTGAAGATAACTAGTTAAAGGGCGCAAAGAGAATTCGTTGCAATTTAACCATTTATCATCCACTAAATGTTAATTATCTTCTTCTCTAAGAATTATTCTTTCTATACAAATGGTTAAATGCTTTTGTATATAGTAAAACAATTTTTAGTATTTTAATTTAATTTTTAGTATCTGTACGTGATTTATTTAGTTTTCTATAATTACTGGGATGCTAAAATTCCAAAAAAAGACTTAAAACTAATAATAATTTTTTAAAAAATTAGCGAAAATTCTGGAAAGGAACACCAGTATTTCAAAAGGAATTAAGGTTATACTACTAACGCCACTTAAAAACAAGTTGTAATAAATGATGTTACTACCAAAAATGAATTTTCTAATGTAAGTATGGAAAAAAGATTATATGTCACTGAAAGTAATGAATTTTTACAGAGGTTTAAATTTTCAAAATATGTTTATATGAGTATCCAATTACGTATAATAAATGATTCATAAGCGGAATACATTCAGGGCCTGCTAAAACTTTCCACATTTTTAATTATTTGTATTTTTTAGGAAAATTGTTCATTGGTTTTCTAGTCTTAAGAGTTGTTATTAACTATTCGCAATTAAAATTATAAGTGTTTGCAAAACTTTACGCTTCATCATTCCTTTACATTCATTTATCCTAAAATTAATTTCAATTAATGGATTTATGTCAAAGATTATACCGTTTTAAAATAATTATTCGATTGTTTAGTTAAGGAGAATTGATTAAGCAAAAGGCTTCGATAAACAGCTGTAGTACATTAAACGTTAAAGAAATGTTTATAATCATTAAAATTATTATATTAATATATAAACACAGTCCAGTCACACTAATGTGCCCACTTGTCTAAATTCCGAATAACCACCGTTCGCAGAGTGGACTGCAGTGAAACGAGAAAAGGGAGATTGTCAATTAAGTTCCTAAAGTTATTCCCTGTTGCGCCACGCGGTCTCCAGTGCCGTGGCCAGGTGGGGATCCATGGTGTGAACTACCTGATCGAGATGGTCCCACAGATTTTCGATTGGACAGTCAGGCAATTAAGCCATACGAGTTTGCCAGCTCTATGACATTTCGCATTATCCTGTTGGTAATTGTCATCACTCTGAGGAAAAACAATGTGCCAATTGGAGTAGACATGATCCGCAAGGGCAGATGCATACTTGTATTGATCCATTACACCTTCCACAATGATGAGTGAACCCAGAGAATGCCAGGAAAACATTCCCCAGACACTAATGCTCCCGCCTTCAGCATGGACCATTCCCAAAATGTTGCAGTGTTTGCTTTCAGAAGTTTCATGCTGTATACGTCAACGTCCATCTGTCCGTTGGAGCATAAACGTGATTCATCGGAAAATGATGCCTATTGTCACTCAGGGGACATTCAGTTGCAGTATTATCGTGTGAACTCCAGCCTTCGTTGCCAATGAACTGCAGTCGGCATATGTCCATGAACCATGCGTCTGTTTCGGATGCCCAGACGCAGCAACGCTCGCTGAACAGTAGTTTAGAACAGTGCCCCGCAACTTCTTTATCACTACGGACTGGTCAACGTTTGATAATTTTACCACGGCCCGCTGAGGGTGCGACACGTTGATTGTTAATATTTAAGATTGTTTTGACTTAGCAATTTTAATTTAGTTACATTTAAATATGACTTCAGAATAAAATATAGTTACACCAAAAATGAATAAAGGTGATTTAACGTGGAATATAAAGTGATTTCCGTGGAAAGTTGCGCAAATCCGAGAGAAAAGCACCACTTTAAATAAAATGGCAATAGTTTAATGTTCTTTAGGCGGCCCGGCACCATTTGATCCACGAACTGGTACCGGTCCGCGGACTGGGGATTGCGGATCACTGGTTTAGAAGATATTGTTGGTACCCCCTTGGTTCCTCTGGGCAGTCAATTGCTCAAAGGTAGCACGTCTATTCGCCCGAACACATCTCCGCAGCTTTTGTTCACCTTTGTCACCTATTGTCCGTATTGCACCATATTAGCAACATTGCTGGTTTTGGACAGTCCCATTTTGCCATGCTCGGTAAGCTTTTACCACGGTAGCATGCGAACAGTTCACGAACTTAGCCATTTCGGAAAGGCTTTCAACCTTGACCCGAAAGCCAATGAACATGCCTTTTTGGACGTCGGATAAATCGCTTCGTTTCTGCATTACGTCAACGACTGCAATATTTTCTGAAACCCTCTCAGACCCTTTATGTACGCTGAACTGCACTGTGCTGCTACCTGTATTCTGTGATTTAATATTTAACATCGACGTCGAAAGTACGTGGTGGCCACATTATAATGTCATTGGACTGTGTATAACTTTGATAATAGTATTTGTTTTTGAAAGATAGTTGAAGTCGAATATTTATTTTACAGATTAATCATATTTAGAACAAAAAAGGGGGATTGATTTCAAATATGATGTATTAAATATAAAATTATTTAGCAAATACGATGAATTTATTAAAAGAAAATTTATTAATTTAACCATCTCTCATCAGATTTTGAGATGTATACTAATTTGCGGAAGGAAAAAAGGCATTCCAAGAAATAATCTGATAAATCCAAAATTTTTCATGCACGTTTCTTTATATTGAGTTTGCAAATAATTCAATTTTCAAGATTAATGAATCTTAATTCCCATCATAAATCACGCTTCAATTGTGCAAATAGAATTTTATAAAACAGGTACCTAATGCAACATTTTTTTCTTTTTTCGATATTGTGGTGCGCAGTTCCCTGCAATGTCAACCAATAAAAAAAACAGTTATAACTTTGTCCAATATCTTATAATATTCAAAGGTCGATAATTTTGAACTTGGTTTCACAATGGAGATAAGCGAAACTTATGCTCAATCGAATAGCTTATGCAAAGAAATAGGCCGCGGAGAGCATCGTATGGACATTACTGCCCATAGGTACAAAATGCAATGTTTTTTTTTTGCAAGGAATGCATTAGTAGAATGAAAAACTCGTACAGTTATAAATAAATAAAATAATAACGATTGGTTATTGGGTGCCAGGGTATTCTAACAGCACCATCATCCAACGTGCATCATCCTTTAGCACTCGCAGTACCTTCCATGATGTCATGGTTTGCTGTAGTTGGATTATGTTCAAAACTGACTTAAGAGAACTTCTTTTAACCCTACAACGTCCAAAAATTCATCTAAAATGGTTCCGTAGCTGATCACCACAGCTGTCAGTATACTCTTCATCCATAAATTCCACTTTAATTTTGTAGCAAATGATCAGTATCTACGTACAAAAAAAAGGGGGCAGGGTCAGAGTGGTAATATTCAGCACTTGTTTTACAGAGACATACAGCAGTGACCTCTGTCATTTAATGGTTAGTAACCTCTTATGGCAGATTGAATATAATTATCCAGGATCTGTCATTATTAGCTGAACGCTTAATTGAGGACATCTTGTACTGATCATGACTCGTCATTCTATGGTCATTTTCCGAAACGGTAATGTAAAACCCCATGCAAATTGTACACTTTTAAACTACACCTTTCGCCTGTAGAACGTGCATGGTGAAAACAGGGAACCAGATTCGAGGTTTTCAAAATGTCGTTTCTGGGGTATCATAAAATCCAGAGTAAAAATTAACGAATGCTTCAAAGGGTATATTGCAAGAGGAAAGCAGGATTCTTTATCACACTTTTCATCGACATTTACAAATGTAAATGACCATGATAACTTAACATTTACTGATTTTAACACAGAATGAGCAGTTGCTAGCTATTTATCGGTCCTGTGGCTCAGCATTTGATGATCTTATTGTATGTGTTCAGTTTTACAACTCTTTAATATATATAGCATTCCCTTTTATCATGGGTTTTTCCCCCAGCAAAAGAGTGCATATCAGATTGGTTTTTAAAGAGCCTATTCCACTCTCATTCCAAAAATAACAGCAGTATCTTTGTTATTCGAAGAAAACACTTGGTTCGATGGCCCTTAACTATTTGAGATAAGATAATTTTTCATTGGAGAAAAAATCGTAAATATGAGTAAAGCATATGCGATGGCATGACAAGAAATATAATAATATATGTAAGTTCTTACATTTTAACAGTTAGAAGAAGGAATTCACGAAATTAATGCGTTAAAGGAAGGAAGAATGCACTTAAGGACATAATGCATTAAAGAAAGGGTGAGAATGCCCTTAAGGAATTACTACATTAAAGGAGGAAATAATGCATTTAAGGAACTATAAACTTTCTACTGATACTATGTAACACAAGTAGTGAATATTTGTAGAAAAAATTAATTCACATCTTTATACCAGTATCCAATACTATTTTCAGTAAACAAAAATATATGAAATGAATAACTTTCTTATTTTCAAAGATACAAAAATGTCTACTTTTTGGGTGGGAACCAAGGCTTGGCATGAGCATCGATGTCCAATACTTCACGATTATTATCATTTGACTACTGCTCCATTTGGAAGAACGATGATGAAAGAGCAAACTCACAAAAAAGATCAAACATAAAAAATAAAAACAATTTTATATAAGTTTCTTTCACTCCAGTACTTACTGGTTTGTTGGATAATACAACTGTACATATGAGATACCGTAGCAATTGGGAAGAAAACTTTTAACTTCAGTGTAACTAAATGATTCATGTGTTCCTTAATGACAGGTATTTTTTTAAAGTTTTGGTGATTTAATAATAAAATTCACAACTTATCCAAAAACTTTATCTTGAACATACTTTTTCTCTCATTTTCAAATATAGGTCAATTTTGCTCAATTTTTCTGGTTAGAGCATATTGCTTTTATAAACAAATTATATAAAAATCTTATGTTTATTGAAGTCTTTAAATTTTAAAACATATGAATAGAGCAAGATTGTGGTGGGAAAAGTTAAAACAATTTATAAGTATGCCAAATAATGTATGGCGTCAGTAATAGTACTATTTAAAAATACATTATTTTTCAAAAAAATTTGATTTCTTTTAATTTTTTTTTACCTGTATTTATCGATCCAGGAGTGATGAAATGACGTGTTGAAGAAGTTGGAAAATAAGGTGTAAACTGAAGTATCCTCTTTATCACCCGACTGCGACTGGAAATCAGAAATGTCCATCATCTACAGCTCATTATGCAAATTAGATAATAATGCAAAATTATCATTAATTAATTGTGAACCATTTATAAACAAAAAAACATAATTAACCGTACTAACACTTATACAACAAACACTGGTTTCTTATTTTGTTAAGAAAAAATTTCTCATTTAGAATTCAAAAAATGTAAATTAAATCCGTAAATTCTGAATTACATAATACCACATTGAAAAAATATTAAAGTATTTAATGATGCAGTTTAAGGAACGAAGCCGACATTATATAGAAACTAACGAATTTATCAAGGAGATGGTAGACCTTCACAATGTCAGATTTCGGTCAAAATTGCGATCTTGATTTTTTTTTTTCATATTAGTACTATTTCTTATATTTCATAGAATAATTATGTCAAAGACTTGTGTCATTTTGATTAATAATTACTGAATTATTTTTTATTTTAATCAAATAAATGTTTAATATGCACTTTTCTTAGCTTTCTTCCCTTTTCATTGTTACGTAAAATGCTCCTTGCGCTTAAAATTACGTCATAACTCTTTGAAATTTTCACAACTTATAAAAGAGGATACAATTCACAAATTTGGGCATTAGTTTTCTAAAAAAAATTAACGGATCATATTTTGTGCTGTTTTGAATACCTTGAATGTGTGATAATTGGCGAAATATTTCATATAGTATAGAAAATTTATCTTTTTTTTCATCAAATTTTGTTCTGAATTTAAAATCCATGCACAGATATATTTTGTTGCAGTACATAAATATATAAAATAAAAATTATGTACATATCTTAAAAACTAATGCGCAAGGAATATTTTTAAAAATAGTTTTAAAAAGTTTAATTTTTTTAAAAAAAATCAGTTGATAATAGTTTTTTTTTTGTTTAAAAAATACATTTAAATTGTGAAATATAACAACCATTTACTGTATTGTGATTCAGTTTTCTGCTAATTAAGCTAACAATTTAAGAAAGTAGTTTTAATGGCCCACCATCCACTACCGCACTACCACATTTTGTCGCAACCCTAAGATCAAGGGTGTAGTTAAGGACTCCAAAGAAATAGACTTTGTTATAAAAATAACTATTTTTCCTTTGATCCAATACATTTGCAATCAATCAAGATTATGAATCGAGGGAGCAATCAAATTAATTGTCCATCTTAAATTCGTAAGACAAATAATTAAACACTTAATTGAGTGTGATACGTTGAAAGAGTACTCGTCAGATCCATGCTGAGTATATTGCAGTCTAAATCTGCTTCTCCTTTTTACATAAGACTTCAGAAAGTCACTACGTTAATCTCATTTTACACTTTAATAACGGATTAATGACTAACTCCAACACTCACATTGCTAGGGTTTAAATAGAAAATTAGCATAAAATCAAGTTCTCTCTAAGGACGGGGGTTTTAAACTCAAACAACAGTTAAAGAAGTATTTTCCCTAGAGGATTAGTGAAAGGATGTGAATAGGACCCGTCACAAACTTTTCATTTAGAGAAAAAATTTCTACATCTTTTATAATGAAAATATTTCCTCTAAATATACTATATGTTTATAAAGTTAACCCTCCAAGTGTTTCTGTCTGTCCTGAAAAATCATTCCGAAAATGTTTACTGATTTTTGGCAAACTTCTTCGAAAATGCAATAGGTTTCATTCATTCCCCCTTTTTAGTTCGCAGGAGGTCCCAATGGGGCGTTTTTATTACTTATAAACTTACAGTTCGGCCTCTTTGTTAATTTAAAACCTGGAGATCACCCTTCCCTGCTGTAACGTTGCCTTGAGCGAAAAAAGTGGGACTTTTTTGTTTGATCCCCAGATCTGTTCAGTCACGGTAAAATCACAAGAAAATGAAGAATAAAAAAAAAATCCTGATAGTAATGACGTGTTTAAAGTTGAAAAATGTTTGTTTATTTTAAACAAAGCAAAATTTGTTTCTGTCATTTTTAAAAATTAATTATTTTTTCTTTTAAAGTTAATTTGTTTTACATTTTGGATAAATCTTCGTAATAGAACTGGATGCAATTAGAAGGATGGGAAGTCCAAGAATATATAAATAATTACACGCTGGGTTATTATTTTCTTCTTTTACTTTTGAAATATAGATTTTTTTTTAAAGACAATAGTTTTGATAGATGTAGATGTGTTACATTTAATGCAAATTTTAAATAAAAGAAGAAGGAAATGATCAGGAAAAAGTTACGATAAACGTTTGAAATACTTTGAAATGTGTGTTTCACTTTTCACTTACGCCGAAAAATCTTTCTTCAAAAGTCATAAAAAAAGACTGACATTTTGAAGATTTTCGATATTGCTCTTGAAACACGGGGCCTTAAGTCTAAACATCCATATAAAAAAATCAATAGCTGCGTTTGACGGTTTCGACACTTGGCAATAGTTGGGAAACATCTAGATTTTGGATTAACAAAATAGAATATTTTTTTTTTTTCACGAAATGGAACAAAATGTTTTTTATTATTTTTTTTTCAATGAAACAACAAATTAACTGATAAAAAAAACTTCGAAGAATCGTTTTTTCATATTTTATCTGTTTATTCATTAAAATATGCTTGTTACATTGAAAGAAGAATAAACGTTTACGCTTTTGGAATTTCTAATGCTTATTATGAACTAAAAACAGTGATTATTTTAAAACTTAAAGAACAATTTAGGTGTCGACTGTTATTGGATGCATTGTTATTCATCCAAAATAAAGTTTGTTTGAAGATAACAAAATAATGAGTTAAGATTGCAAGTGTGTGGAAATCAGAAAAGCATATAAGACTTTTAAACAAAATAAGTTCAAGAAAAAAAAAGAAACGAGTCTTACAGTAGTCGCATATGATGTGTAACATCTGACATGTTATCGTGGTAAATACGCAATATTGACTTTTTTCCTGAAAAAAATGTGAATTGGGTATGATTGGAAATAATTTTCTATCGAATAATTATATATTTAATGAAAATTGTATTTAATTAACAAAAGGAGTAATGCAATATTTTATCAAAAATAATTATTCTTGTTCAATTTGGAGAAGAGCGGAGACAATAGACTTATGATAACTAAAATAGGACACATATAATTGTGATTTCAAAGTATTTAAAAACCATTAAAAAATAGCGTCAATAACAGTACCACTGTTAGCAGTCGAAACATTCTAATTTGTGTTCATTTCTAACTTGAGTTCATCATTCATAAAAGCTATGAGCGGCTCATCTTTGGGCAAACGGAAGTTAAAGTTAAAATCACCTCTCAAAATCAGGGGAAGCGAGTGAATTTTTTTAAAAGAGCAGAATCACCTTCGTTATATGGTAAAAGTACAAAATGCAGGAAATCTTTAATTTTTTTAACCGTTTGATTCGAAGAAATGTATACGACCACCGAAAATCACTGTTTGTCCATTTTCAAATAAGCATTCTGCCGCACTTATGTCTCCCCCAATATCAAGACTAATGGATTTAGAGTCAAGCGCTCGAGTGCTTGATGGCTACTAGAGTTGGATCCCCATGCGAAGGAAGCGAAAAGACACAGCCACTCACTCTCATTGGTCAAATCAAGTAACGCTCACTTACGTCACATCCTGTTACACACATCCATTCCTTTTCACGAAATCACGCCCAACAAAATATCCAGCAACCGAGAAGAAAGATGTTACACATCAAAAATAAATGAAATATTTCTTTTAATTTTTTTCCCAAGAAAACAAATTCATAATACTCTCTTTTCCCCTATTTTTTTATTGGCTTTGAAAATTTTTGTTTCAAAATATTGGTAGTTAAAGGTAAATATTTATTCAATTACTCGTACAGAGCAACCAATTTTTTTAAAAGTTATTAATTTTCATTATAAATGTACACCTAGTTTATAATAATTGCGTTATAATAAGACTGGAAACTATTCACTTTGAAATGCTTTAAACAGTAGCGTAACGGAGAATATTATGGTCCCCCTACAAAGTTAGTAAGTCACTACTTTATCTGTCTTTATTGTTTTATAAACTAGTGTCAGTCAGATTTTATGCCCCCTAGAATCCTTCTCCCTCCCGCGATGCTGGGGTAGCGGGATGTACGTTACGCCACTGGCTTGAAAGCAATATCAGCCATGAAAAATGAAAAATCATATTAGTATCTATTTTAGAGAAGCTTAAAGCTTATTTAGTATATTTAGAAAACGTGTGACCTTTTAAACCTTTATATGTGTTTTCTACAACCAAAATATAACAAATAATAAATGTCTATATATTCTTCTGCTTGTATTGTATGTTTCTGTTCTCCACTCGTATTTCAAATGTATCCCAGGATAAAAACACACGACAACTTAAGAATTTAAATCAGTACTTCTCAAAGTTTCAATATTCGCGACCCAGTATTCAATCATGATTTTCAATCGTGATAGTTCTCATCGTAAGTGAGTTGTATGTTTCAGGGTTGTAATTTATTTTAATATTCTCTTTAAGGTCATATTAATACTTTAACAGCTGTGCAGTATTCATAAATTCACTTTAAACTCTAAACAGCCATATATATATATATATATATATATATATTTCTGCTAAAAAAGAGAGAAATAAAAACAATTTTGCCCCATTCTACATGAAATAATTTTATATATTTTTATTTGTGTCTAACTGGTTTCCAAAAAAAAAAAAAAGTCAGACACAAAACGCAAATAGCCTACTTCACATAATTTTAACTTTCAATTCCGTTGTCTAAGCGAATTGAAGTTCAGCCCTGATATAAATGAATCACTGCCTTAAGAACGAAATCACGATCGGTTAGGACAATTACTCGTAACAGAAGAGCAGCAGAAGATAGCATAGCAATCAATACAGAGTTAAGATTTACACTGCTTGATTACAACCGTTGTGGGGTTAACAGTTACACAACTTAGGTTAGTTAACTAGTTGTATCCTTAATTATAATCAGTGCTTGTTAAAAGTTACGTAAAAAACACAATTTAAAAGAGTTTAAGGTATAATTAAGCATTGTGTATGAACAAATTTTGAAATGCTTTAAAAGTATAAGAAAATAGTGATAAATTTGGTTCGTATATAACTTTTGATAATTGCTGTTCTTATAAAAAGCAATTTCCCTTAAACAACAATTCCCTTTCATTACAAATTCCACTTTTAGTTCACAATAATTTTAAAATTTTAAATGAATCAAATTGCGGTACTTTTCCGTTTTGCCGGCGCAAATCTCGTCAAGTTGGCGTTAATGATGACAACACACAATATGCACATAAAAATATTAAGTATTAGTTTGCCATCCGTTTATGATGTATTAAGAAAAAAGACAATGCTGATAAGAAAAGACAATGGCTTGTTTTGAAAATGTGATGGTAAAAGGTTAACAGTAGGAATATTCCGCTTAGCCTCGGTTGTATCATTTTTGGCGACCTTATCACATGCGCTCTCGAAACGAAAAAGTACCAAATTACATTACTAATTAAAACTGATCTTGGCTGATCGAGAAGATTACGTATAAAAAAGATTCAATTTCGATATTTTCTAATCAAAATCTTAAGCGTAAGTCCCTTTCCTATCATATGGAAATTTATTCACGGTTCTTACGTAATATCGCAATCTATTGGCGACATTATATGAAACGAAGCAGATTCAGCGCTCACGAGCCATAGGAAATCGGGGTTACCTACTAGGCGAGTTATTAATAGAGTTGGCGATTGTTGCGATAATGCGTAAGTACCTTAATCATTTCAAAGCTCTAAAGTTACGAATATCATAATCTCATTGCATTTTTCTTTTATTATATAGTCTAATAATTTATTATACTTTATCGTTTGAAAATAAGCATGTATTTAATTCAGTGCTTCTCAAACTTTCAATATTGGTGACCCAATATTCAATCCTAATTTTCATCGCAACCCCCCCCCCACACAGTAATAATGCATTTAACTCAATAATACTATACTTTGACGCTAAAGCTACAATACGTCTCTTGCCACCGGCGTATATACATAAACGCTTCGCTTAGCCGAAGCAATTATTGCCCCGAACGCATGTATACTTCTTTCAAAAGTACAATCTTTTCTGTGCACTGCTATCCATGAAATTATTACGAAGGTTTTGGAATGCA
>BMAV01010395.1:391540-414944 GCA_019973955.1 Trichonephila inaurata madagascariensis
AAAAAAAAATTATTTTCATAAAAGTATAAACTCAAATAACATCATGTTTTCAATTTAATTTTCTAGAAATTTTTAATAGTATTGAAAAAAGAAATTGCATTTGAATAACAACCACTGTAAAACGTTTTATTAATTAAAATTTGTATAAAAAGGACTAAAAAAGTTATATTTGTAATAGCTCAGACTAAATTTTTTCCACCAAAAAATTAATAAATTAATAACGTAATATGTATTTTTACTGATCTTTTTAAAATTACTTATTCAAAGTTTAAATTCGATGAATGTAGTTTTTAACTTTAAATTTCAGGATTATTTTATTTCTTCTTTCAAAATCTGTAACACATTTAAAAGAAATATACTTCTATAAAACTTAACATGATTGCTCTTTAAGGAATTTGTAATTTAACCCCTAACTGCCGATTTAAAAATTACGCGATTAGCTCCCCAGTGCCACCATTTTTCACATCAGCACGCATACGCAGTGTATTAAGGGGAGAAAAAAGAACAAATGTGCAGTTTTTTTTCCTTTGAAGTACAGTAGAACGTCGTTTATCCGAACGCCAATTATCCGGAGCGTCAATATCCGAACCAGTTTCTTTGTCAACTTTTGTCAATTAAGACGGCGAAAAAGACTACAATGACGACCACATGGATGAGATTACCGACTTTATTCAATCGATCCCAGGATTTCAAGAATGCGTTGAAGATATAAAAACCTGGATGGCAATCGATTTCAAATGCTAAAGGATGCCTAGATTGTGACTTCCGTGCAAGCAGAATCCGACCCTGTCGATGATGAAATGGATGAAGACAAGGACACCAACAACGAAAGTAGCAAGGATCCATCAAATACTGGCGCGTTTTCTGCGTTAGAGACAGCTACGTAGTGGTACAAACAACAATCACAGTGCTGCTCAAGAGAATCAGAAACCTAGCAGTGAAAAAACGAAGGTGTACAATGGTATAGCGAAAAATAAGTGAATATTTTCAATAATAAAGGTAAAATTGTGACATTTTACACCTATTTTTCTTGTTTTCAAGCACGTTTCCCACATGTGATGATTTTCAATATTCGCATAGTGTCCGGTTTCATATACTGCATGGATCGCATGCAGTGTTCGGTTATCCAAACAATTGCGTATCCGAACGATGTCCAGTCCCAATTGACTCGGATAAACGACGTTCTACTGTAAGCAAATCCTTCGCAATCAGTGTGAAGGTCATTTTATCATTCCAAACCCTTTCGAATATTTTACAGATAGCAACTAAAAAAAAAGAAAAAAAAAAGAATCGTATTTCGGGAAGACATGTATATACATCCGGGGAACTCTACACACCGGTTCAAGCGAGACGGATATTTACACCGGTGACAGTTAAGGAGTTAATATAAAAAATTTTCAGCTTTCTTAGAGTGTGAAATTTTCAAATGAAAACACTCACTTATCTCATCAGAAAAACACCCCCCCCCCCAAAAAAAAATATATTTTAGGTAATTGTACTTAAAAATAACATTTAATTGAATAAAAGTAGCATAAAATAATGCACTTTTGGAGATTAAACGTGATATAATAAAAAAAAATCACTCATAACTTGCTTTTTTAAAATTTTTTACGGTTACCTCTGAAGTTTTTTTTCATTTATGTAAAAGCTCAGATCTGCAAAAAAGTTGGCATTCTAAGCCGTAATTTAATATGTCACATTTATCCATTAATTCTCCTTTAAAATTATAGTTGTTTGAAACAACAAAGTGTAATATTAATTTTTTTCAAGCGTGTTTTACTGTTACATAGAAAATTATGTTTTAAAACATTTTTTTTTCTTTTAATCTTTTCTTGTATTTCCTGTTATCAGTGACCTCTAAGTATATAAATAGAGCAGACATTTTTTACTAGATAGCTTTATTACTTGGAAAGGTTAAAATATGTTTTTATTTTAAAATGTATATATAAAACAGATTTTCTCTCTCAAAGTTTTATATTACGTAGATATATCTAATGCTATACGGAATATCGTGAATATCTGTGTATTTGTAAAATTGATTTTTATTGTTCCTTACAAAATAGTTCTTTATTGAAAGCGTTTGTTCATAATATCTTTATTTCCAATTTCTTTATTATAATTTCACTCAAAATTTTTATGGTTTCCTTTGAAAATTTTACGTTTTTAGTAGGGCTGAAAGAAATAACAAAGGACTTTTAATTTGTCAAAAAAACTAAACATTACTTTAAGCAATTAATTCTCATGCTCCGAGGGTAAAAAAAATTAATATTTGTATGCTTAAGAAATGAAAATAATGCACAAAAATCGTTCTTTTAAAAAATTCGAAATTAAAGTCTTAAGATGTTTTTTAACAGTTTTGGGGGAAATATTAATATTAGATTGAATTTTATTTATCTTAAAATAACATTTTTAATTATAAGTTTACTTAAGAATATTCGGATGCATTTCTTTGCGTAACACTAATAATAACAAACATCCACTAATAAGTTTTCATGACACATAAAATAGATAAAAAATAATAATAATTCCGTTTTTAAGAAACCTTTATCATTAATTTACTTAAGAAATAAAAATTACAAACAAGAATCACATACTTTTTTCTCAATTGGTAATTCCTTTTTCCTTAAGTGTTTACATAATAAAAGTCCGTATTAATCGCTCTATTCCTTTCATTTAACTAACTAAAATCGTACAATTAATAATTAATTTAAAATTGTTTTCTTTTCTTGAATTTGGACGAAATTGATAATTCTAATATTCCGTACATCTACTAAACATCATTGATTATACGCGCCAGATCATTTCGTTCTACAAGTGCGTTGTATAACCTCCCCTCCTTATGTCCTTATTGGAATATTCTCTTCCTTAAACTTGTTTTGTCCTCAAGAGACTTCCTATTATTGAAAGACGTTGAAATATTGTCCTAGTTGATGATCATATGTCCTGAAGAATGGTATTTATTAATTATGCAGCTAAAAGCGAGGGCTCTTCATTTTTATTGCTTTAATTAAAGAAAATATTTTTACCCGTTATAAGGGGTTTACTTAAATATGCAGCACCTTCTCCGTCTTCTTTTGAAACAACACTTGTTTTTAATATTTTAAGTGCATGCAATATTAGGATCCAATAGGATCGAGAATCGCACTTCAAATAGATGGAAATAATGCAAGAAAACTTTTTTGGTCTGCATTAAAAAACTGTGTATCTGAGATTTTTCTTTTTTTAGAATTTCGTGACCAACATCTGTCGTGCTAAACACAGTGGATTATTGATCGTGGGGCTTAGCAGATTTTTATATAAAAAAGATTGTTGGCACGCTATTTATGTGATGAGAGTGAAAAATCCATTTCTTTGGAAAAACAAAATGTTACTTACATTAAAAAGTACTTAATTTTGAAAATTTGTATTAAAATTAAAAAAAAAAAAATTAAAATAAGAAATAATTGGAATTTATTAAAATTCAGAAATAAATTCAGTTTTGCTTTTAAGAATCTATTAATGAATTTCTTTTTAAGGTATCTGCTTTAGTTTCTAAATCATTGTTAGAATATTTTTATTTTATTTATTTTATTGAAGTTATACGTCTTTTGGGGAGTTAGAGAAATAGGATGAGGGTAAATTTTTACAATGCGCGCTCACACCATCACGGATGTGATGCACACCGTCACGGATGTGATGCACACCGTCACGGATGCGAAAATCCTTTGTCTAGAAATATACAGAACGGGACAGATCATTCCCGCCTTCGAAATTCTCAGAAAAATATTTCTCTTTACTTCCCTGAAGAAGGAGACACCCGGGTTTCAACCGGAGACCTCTCGACCTGCAGCCGAATGCTCTACCACTGAGCTATACACCCGAGTCAGCGAACCTTTGCTTTGTGTTCCGTAGGAACGTATACGAAAATGCTTTGTCTAGAAATATACAGAACGGGACAGATCATTGCCGCCTTCGAAATTCTCGAAAAAATTATTTCTCTTCACTTCCCTGAAAATGGGGGTACCCGGGTTTGAAACGGGGACCTCCCGATCTGCAGTCGAATGCTCAACCACTGAGTTACACACTCGTGTCAAAGAGCCTTTGCTTTGCGTTCCGTAGGAACGGATACGAAAATGCTTTGTCTCGAAATATGCAGAACGGGACAGATCATTCCCGACTTCGACCCCCTCCCCATATTATTGGTCCTATTGTCCCTGTGTGCCGGGGTGTTTAAATTTATTTAAATCGTGATTATCTTGGTTTTGGCTGGTCCGATTGACTTAAGGTTAGTGGCGTTCAACTCTGCTCGTGACTCCCTTTCGTCTTTGGGCCAGTTTGAGCTCTGCTCTGCTCAAGATTTTTAGAAAGATTTTAATGTTGTTACGCTAAAGAAGTATAACTTCTTTCGTGCATACATAAGTACACACACACACTTTTTTTATGTTTGCCAATTTGTACAGGAAAAAAACCGAGCACCCGGCAAAAATTTTAATAAGAACGAAGAAGGGAAAGAAATTGGGTCGATGCTATAAAAGTAGTGAATTGTAAATATCTGATATATTAAGCATTATTTTATATACTAAATATATAGCATTATATCAGTAAATAAACATTACATTAGTAAAATAAGATTCAGTCTTAAATGCTTTTTTAAAGATTTTATTTTTTGTTAAAGTTATGTTACTTAAAACCTAATATCTGAAAAATTGATAAATGTTTTTCTTTCATAATTTGTATACATGTTATTTAAAGTATGATGGAGGCAATAAATTAAAGATTTAGCTCTAACATCAATAGTTTATATTTTTAATATTTTATTGTTAGGACCACTATGCGTTTTATAAAATTTTCCGTAAAAAAACGTACAATGAGCCATAACTTTCTGGTAACTGTTAATATATTTTAGATTTTAGTTCATTATCTTTATAACTGTGCTAAATATGTTGTGCAAAAAAATAAATAAATAATAATTTAAATATATGACCTTAAAAATTCAATGTAGATTGTTTTGAATTTCAGTATAATTCTCATCAAATTTTACCTAAAATACTTTTTTCAATAAATTTAAATTGTCAATTAATTTCATCATTGGTGTGTTTCATTAATTTAAGTCACACATTAGCACCAACAAAATAACATAAATTACTAATCACATGGCATTTTAGAAAACTTGTCCTTGAACGTAAGTAGACACCTTAAATTAAGATATGCCATAAATTCTGGCGTATAGCGCACACTTTTAAGACAAAAATCAAGATCGGAGTTTACGGGTGAGCGTTATGCCCCGAGTTTAAAAATGAGAGCTTGAAAAGTGAAAAAAAAAAAAGATGAACATAGAAAAAAAAATTAGACTTCTACATATATCGAAATACCGTTTATTTAAAAGAAATGACATTTCTCAAGAGCTTAAAGGGTTGTTTTTATAGGAGTATAATATTTTTCAAAAGCCTGTAATAATACCTCAGATAAATGACTTCAAAACATATGAGCATTGGGCAAGTATATTTCAGGATTATTCGTAAAAAAATGGGTGCGAGTTATAAGGTGGTGCACGTTATACAAAGGATTTTACGGTAATTAGAATTTATAATTTTTTTTATGTGACATTGGTGTCTAAAATTAAGGTTAGAAACATAAAGAAAAGGAGATATTTCGACAGAAATTTTGCTAAATGGATAGAAATTTGGTACACTGGTACCCCATGCTATAAAACAGGAAATTGTAAAGAAAAAAAAAATAGACACAGGAGTTTAATGTGAGCTCAAAGGCAAATTAAAGTGACATTGGTCGAAGTAGCATACCTCCTTTCCCTGTATTACTCGTCTAATAAAAGATGTGGTCACCTTGTACATATTTATAAGTGTCACAATGAACTCTCATTCTGTTGATAAATGTATGAATCAAATAATTCTGATTCAAATGGGAAAAAAAATCATCTACTCTATTGCAAGAAGTATATATGTTACCGGCAAAGTATGAAATCCGGCATTCTATAGAATGCCTAGGCATATAGAATGCTTAAAACTAGCCGGCAATGTATAAATGATTCTTATTTCACACATTGCCTAGGCATTCTATAGAATGTTTAATGAGAAACCGGCAAAGTATGAAATACATCTCCGATTCCTTTCGAAAACTGCGTGGCAAGGCACGAAACTTTTAGCGTGGGCCTCTGGCTCAGAATTTTTAATATGCATATTGTGGTCTGTTCGGAGTGTCAAAATACTCAATTTTACTTAAACTTTTTCAGCAAAAAAATTGTTTTTTTCCTGTGCTGCATGAAAATGGAGAAGCAAGTTGTAGCGTTGGAGAAGGAGTCACGGTCTATAGGAGGGGTAGACAACCTATGTCAAGCGTTACAATTATCAGTGGCACAGAGTACTACTCAACAAGTTTGTCAATTTTTGAATGAACATAAATTTGTAATAGACCTTATTTGACAAACATCTCCAGAATTTGGATATACAATTCTATACAATGCCTAGGCAATGTATGAAATAATTCTCTTATTTCATACTTTGCCTAAAAACGTCCTGCATTCTATACAATGCCTAGGCATTCTATAAAATGCTGGCATTTCATATTTTGCCGGTAACATATAAATTAAATCCTGTTATTTATCATTTTTGAAAGGCAACGCCAAGTGTTTAAGTATAAAATATTACTATGATAAATTTCTTGAATTAGTCTTATTCCATTCAACAATATGTTTTACAAAAAAATATTTAAAATTTATCCATAGAAAGTTAAATTTGAATATTTCGTGCCTACGTATTTTTGTATACACGATCTCTTAAATTAATATCGATAGCGATATGATTTTCAATTGCTCTTAAGCTAATAGAATACAATTTTGATACATTTTAAGAACTTTTGTAAGCCCAGACATTTTTTTCCCTTGGAAGATGTGATATAAGTGAAGAAAAGTAGTAGTTCATATACGCTATTTTCCTCAGTCTAGGGCACAACTCACGAGTTTCTTCAAATGGCGTCACATTTATGTGGGGCTTTGTACTCTTCTATCATCATCATTTTCTGAATGTGGGGCAGTTCTTTTCGAACGCAATCTGGGATGATATCTTCTCTTCAATATACTGACTCTAGATGTTCCCTTTGAGAAAGACTCCAGACTTTCGCAAACACCCCTAAAGCTGGGTTCATACTGATACGCAAGGTGCGACGGGGCTGATCGCAAATAACTATGATTGATTGCAGGTTCTGTAGAGTCAATTCTGTTTCTTTGCTTCTTTATCCAGCAAACATTAAGCTTCCAATAAGAACTCGGCTTTAATATGTCAATGATGTGTTGCAACTAAAAGAAATAAACTAAAAAATGTTTTCATTCGCACAGGTAAAAAAAAGGATAGTGTTTATTTTCATTAATAAACGAGAAAGGAAAACTTGTGAGAACCGTTATAGCGCGCATTCAAGGATAATTAAATTATTTACCTGATGACAATTAAGCTTAATTTTTTTTTGGAAATAGTTTCTTTAATTTGATGCTTTCAACATTTTTTTTTAAACTTATATTCAAGGATATTAAAAATAAACTTCAAAATGGCTGCACAAATTTAAAAAAAATTTAAAATTATTTTGAAGAGTTTCATATTTAAATGCATTTATTTGATATTACAATCTAAGGAATACGAGAATATATGTTAATTTTTTTTTTATATTTTAAGCCATTCATGCATGAGAAATTGTTCGCATTCTAATCGTATAGTTCTCAGAGCAATAATGTGGCTACGGTAGCTTATGGGTTATAGTCTTGAACTCGTGGTCGTCGAATCACGGGTTCGATTCCTATTGTCACTGAAGACCCGTCGAGTTGAGAGGGCCAAAGCACGTTAAATCTATCGAGGCTCCTCGCCCTTCCTTTGGTGAGGTAGTTTGAAGAGAGGGGGGATACCAGCTCAGAGGTGTGTCGTGTTCTCGTCACTTGACCGAGGTTCAAAGTTGCGAAATCCATCGCCAATAGGCCTCGAGAGTGCGATGCCAATATAACTCTTACCCACAAACCATAATTATTTTAAGGTATCCGACTACGTTCGGAACCGTGATTTTGCAAAAGTGTATAAATGGATAATATTTATGATATTTAGTGTCACTTAGATTAGAAAAGGTATATAAAATTGTCTTAAGAATAGAGAGTATTGCAATAAAAAAAATATTTATGTACAATATTTTGACAAAAAATGAACATAGAATGACCCATTTTCAAAATATTCTCCTTTTGTGAAAAATGCATCTATTACAATAATATTTTGCCTGTATATAGCTCAGACTTCTGTACAGAGGATCAAATAGAATTTTTGAAATATATAACATAGAAGTAGGTTTATCCATGTTTTACGACAACACAGGGGAAAAACTTTAAGAAAAAAAACGCCGATAACTATTTCATTGGGTTGTAAATCTGAAAATAATGTGAATTTTTCAAACATCGTAATTGAGCCTCTGAACAGAGGTCTGAACTATATACAAGCAAAATATTATTATAATAGAAGCATTTTTCCCAAAAGTAGATTTTGAAAAAAATTTTATTCTAAGTTAATTTTTTGCCGAAATATTGTATTTAAATAATTTTTTTGTCACAATGTCCTTAAAACAATTTTATACATGTATTCTAATCCAAGTGACACTAAATATAATGAAAATTATCCATTTATGTGCTTTTTTAAAATCACGTTTCCGAAGGTAGTCGGATACCGTAATTGTAACAATGTATAATATGTCATATTACAAACAACTACCAACTACCTGAAAGTTCTAACTTTAGTATAGAAATTTTGAATTTATAAAAAACTTAACCAAACTTTTTCAAAAGAATATATATTCCGTCTAAAGTTATCGCGAAAAAAAAAACATTTCGAGGGAGTAGAAAGTATTGATTTTTTTAAGGAATGTTTAATTGAGATAAATATTTAGTAATTCAGTTCAATTAAATATATAGTTACAAATATATATAATACAATATATACAATTATAAAAATAGATATAAAAATACTAGAAACAATGCAACACATAATGAGCATGTGCAGATAACAAATAATCGCTTACTTTTAATAACTATCGTGATTTACATCTAATTTGGAAATAATTGTGTGGAGTTATTTGTGATGCCCCATAGGAAATTAAAATATGATATAGTAAAAATGAATTTAATTGATAAAATAAATTAAGAAATACAACTTTTAAAATTTTATTTCTTATCAAAAATAATTTTTTTTTGCCTAATTATTTTACTTAGTGATTAGTACTTATTTTTTAAATTTTTATCATGCTCTTGAAGCACAATATTTTTTTCCTGAACTTGAAAAAACCCTGTTTAACAAGGGGAATTAATTTTTACATGAAAATATGTTTCATATTTATCTTCAGTAGTTTATTGATCTGAAACCAGCTTTTTTATAATTTTTTTTAAATAAATAATTTTTGAAAGATATGATTTTACACAATGAAATCAAAAAAAAAAAATATTTAACAGAAACATCTAAAAATAATTTTTATATCAAAATGCGTAAATATTTGTACCTATAAAATTTTCTCTATATGGGTAAAAAAAAAAGGTTTTCGTGATGCTGTAATTAATGTGTTTATTTATAAGGTATAGCTTGCAAAAATAAGTAATAAAAAGTTCAGCACAATTTACAGGAAAAGGTAAAGAGGAACTCACTGCTTTTGAAGAGGCACTGAAGTGAAGAAAAGACTAAAATGTGGAGTTGTGAAGACTCGAAGTTTATTTTTTCCAGCTTACAACACATTGAAAGAAAAATAGAACTACATAACACATGCAACTTACAATTTTACAATTCGAGCAATGTGTATGAGCAGTTGTATAATTTGTACTATGGGAGTTGGTCCATCATTAAGTGGACTGGATTTTGCCCCCCCCCCAGTTTCTAGTTTATATTTGTGTTTATGTGTATAGATCAGGGGTAGCAAAGCTTTATGGATCAACATCCCATTTATTCTAAAGAAGTGTTTAATGAGGTACCTTAAGATCTCGCTTAACGCGGGGTATACGTTCCATCAAAATAGAGCTTAATATGAAACAGCGTTAAACGAGGTTATCTCATCATGTAAATAATGGGGTTAGAGGAAGATGGGTAGAAAATTGGTCAGGTATTTTACCATTGCATTTATTAATTATGTTTTTTTTATAACAATAAAACAAAAATTTATTTCTTACAAATATAGAAACATAATAAACGAACATGCATATAAAAATAAATAAAATTCTAAGTCAGTATGTTTACATTTAAGATCATTCAATCTCTTCTGTGCATTTCCAATTTTCTGCCATTTTATCAAGAAGGTAGATTGGCTTAAAGGCATTTTGCGATCAATTTCATCCTCAATCCATATAGAAAGTCGTTTTTTCATTTCCTCTATTGTATTATTTCTAGAACGGGTAATTCCAGTTGCAGAGCTTGTCGTAGTTGCAGTTACCGATGACAGTATTTTTTCTTTATTCTTAAGAATAGTCCTTATTGTTGAAGTTTCCAAATTCAATGCAGCACCCATTTGAGATAGACGTTCCCCAGTATCTAATCTTCTAATCACTTGCATTTTAGTTTCTAGTGTAATGCTTTTTTTATGCTTTATTTTCGAGTTTTTTAATATCACCCGTGATAAAAACTAAAAATCATAATATTTGTCACTTTATAGCAATAGTTATATTATATAAATTTATATTTACAGTAACGTCATCAAATGCTTGAAACGATAAAAATACTTTCGTATAATACCTCCGGAAAGAAGAAACACGGAAAAACTGTTTCGGATATCGGGAAGCCTCTAACTCTGCTTTCTATTTTGGGGAAACCCACAATTCAAATAAAAGGGCGTTAAACCGAAACAGCGTTAAGCGGGGTATTACTGTATACACGTGCCGTCAAATAACTTTGGCTTGAGATTATTGGGAAACTAATAAAACTAAATACTAGAACACGAAACTCTTTATTAACTTCGAAAAAATACATTTTGTACTGTATAGTTGTAAAGTTTAGTTGTGTCATTGTATAAGTGTCACAACTATAATGAATGGCACGCGTGTCAATGTCTTGCCATCCCTGGTATAGATGAACTGATAAAAGCGGTAAATAAAGCCTCTTTACCGTGTATATGTTAACCAATTTTCATAAAAAATAGGTAAATGCAAAGTCAAATTGTTTTATTTTGTATTTTACTTATTTCCTTATTGCCTAGAGTCATTTATACCATATCAAATACTGCTTGATCAATCAGTTTTTCAGTGGCGCTAAGGTAAACTAGAGTTATACTACTTTACCGAATGGAACATTTGAAAAGGAATTCTCGAAAAAAGAATTCCTTTCTTTAAGAATAATATTAAAGTTTCGTGATTCCCATCTTATCGGCTTATAAACTTGTAATACGAGTCATGTTGATGCCTTCCATAGATTTCATTCAATTTATTTCTTTTCAAGGAGGATGGATTTAGATTTCTTTCCGAGGTCTTTTTGTGCAAAATGAATAGCTTGAATATCGTATTTGGGTCCTTCAAAAAACAGCTGGCTGCTATTTATACAGTTAAGAATGTCCACTGAAAAATTCCTTTTTAGATTTTAGTCTCCAACTTATACGACACTTTTTATGTACGTCTGTATATATGTTATATGAAGAAGTTACGAAAGTTTTAAAAAAATATTTCCAACATGGAATATAAAAAAAAATTAAGCCAACTCCTACTTAGGTCAACAAAGAAAAATTTATTTTAGTTACTTTTTATTTAAAAAATTAAAATTAATGCAATTATGTATCAGGATGTAACGATTGACAGGATCACAATAAGTGACAAATATTTTTTATGAGTTATCTTTAAAGTATTGTATTGTCATCCAAAATAATCGTGTACATAAAATTTCAGTTCCAACTCAATGCTTTAAAACGTGAGATAAAAAAAAATCTTTTAAAGTTTTGATCCAAATCGCTAAAAATGAAGTCAACAGGACTGTATCTGTAATATTTTAAATAATTAGTTTCAATCAATTAATTTTAATTAATTGTAATTAAAATATTATATTTGCACCCCATACAATTGTGTACAGAAAATTTAAGCTCAAATGAGCGCTTTAAAATGTGAGAAAAATGCCTTTTAAAGTTTTGACACATGTCGCCAGAACCATCGCAAAGTCATCAAAAATGATGCCAACGTGGCTGTATCTCTAATTCTTTGAATAATTAGTTTTAATCAATTAATTTTTATTAATTATAATTGAATTATCGTATTGTCATCCAAAATAATCGTGCATATAAAACTTCTGCTTAATTGAAAGCTCTAAATTCTATTTTATTAACGATTGAAAATTTGAACAAGATATTGGAAAAGAGTGAACCAAAATAGTAGGAATTGAATTAAGATATGCGTCTCAAAAATCAGCAACTTGCAAGAAATAAATATAAGCGGAGTGCACTTAGTTTTATAAATATTTGCCACCAAATTATGCGAATTTTTGAGCCCAACATTTGGATCAACTCATGTTACAACTCCAGTTACATATTGAGATGGATTCATTCGTTGCCTGCTTATTTTTAATATTGCAGTTCTTTTCCAGAACAAAACATAGAATTTAAAAATTACACATTCACTAAAGTAAGGGAAATGACACAAAAGTAAGTACGTATTTCTCCTTTTGAAGTATCTATTATTGAGGTAAAAACGGTAACGGTTATACATTTACGTGGAACCTTAGAGAAAGCTCTATTATTCACTCATCATAATAAATTGGACAGAGAAGAATTTGTTGAAGCTGCATATAAAAATAGAATGCAGTCCACATTAAATCCAGCGCTGTTGCGCTGGTGGAGGGGTGAGTGGGAAACCACTCTCCCAGTTGATTTAGTTTCTGTTTCGCTTTCATAGGAGAACGAAGAGAAAATGGCGTCACATCTCCATGACAGCAAAGCCCGTCTTTCAACTGTCTGCCGTATCTCAACGGAACGAGGAGAGAGGGGATATATTTCTTTAATAACAAGGATTCAGAGAATAATATTTTTAAGTCCGTTACACGATACCTCTAAGATAACTGCGTGCGGTTATTGAAAGGAAGTTTAAATAATTACTTGGAAGAAAAGTAAGAACAGTTAGAGGAGTTTGAAATAAGATCATGAGGGGTGAAGTTGCCACACTAAACGCAATCAAAAACTTGCATGGCGTGGTGGGGGGAATAATAAGAGTGAGTGAAGTCTTGCAAAAGAAAATAATTAGTGTAACAATAAAGCTCATAATTTTTTAATTCGTATCAAGACATTTTCATCCTTTTCAGAGCTGGAAAGTGTTGATACACGCGCGCGCGAGTGATTAAGAACTGCTCTAGGTTTCTTAGAAGAGCTAGGAATAAAATTGTCGTAAGCCGGGATTTCCCTGATAGAATCATTTGAAATCTGTGGTAACCGGTTGAAAAAATTTTCTGATTGTTTTTTGATTAAATCAAGAAGCGGCGGAACATTAAGAACTTTTTTCAAGACTTCGTTCCTAACAAACCAAGGTGCGTTTGCTGTTCTACGCAGTTGAATGTTTTGAAAAGTGTGCAATCTTTTCAGGTGAGTAACTGCCGACTCTGCCCAGATGGGAGAAGCATACAGCATGATGGGGCGAAGAATGGCTTTATATAATAGAACCTTGTGCCTTAATGCGAGCTTGCTCTTGGGAGAAATCAAGTGATTTAGAGTGCTTTTCATTCCAGCCGCCTTTTGGTGGGCGGAACGAATGAGTTTAGCAAAGTTTAATTTAGTATCAAATATTAAACCTAGATACTTATATTCAGTAACCCAGGGAACTGGCTGGTTAAAAGTGATGACATGCGGGAGGTTCTATTATTGAGGTCTTAAGCGTTTGTGAGGTTACGAAACCTTTTATAAATTCCATAGATGATATAATGTATAGTGCAATATTTTGAAAGATTTGAAACAAATAGTGCAAAAATTACAAAGTGAATATTTAGTTAGCGATGGAAATTTTTGGCTGACGATTTATATAAATTACTTCTTGATTTAAATACAGGAGGCTCACTAAAGTCCGTTGTCACAGCAATAATTTTTGAACTGAAGAGCTATAATTATTTAAAAGAGGGTCTAGGTACAGTAAAGTTGCCATGCGCTACATAAAAATGCTAATTACAGCACCAACTAGTGGATCAATTTAGAGTCAGTGTGCGAATCTCAAAAACAGTGCGAGATACGAGAAAAAAGTGAGTTATAAAGTTGTTCAGCACCATTAATTTAGTAATAAAAGACACGTTCCACAAAAGAAAATAGAAAATGTCATACTCGTGACGTTATGATTGGTGCAACTTTATTATGAAGCACTTGGTATCCAGCCAACGTTTCTTGTCGACATCATATGAAGCATGCTTTGTGTATAATACTATACACAGTAAGCAGAACATCCACTTCTGGTAGTTGATGGTCGTTAATTGTCTGGTGTGGAATAACTATCCTGATATTTTACGAAGACACGTTAACGTGATCCCGATATTTGTGATTACTGAAGCACGTACCACTCGATTTTCTAGAGGATTCGCTGTTGAGTCACCTCGAGTGTAGAGCTCCAATACGACGGTGCAGATCATACAAGGTATCACGTTCCACACAGTACATTCGAGACACATTCTAGCAATGTCGTAAGGTGTGATGTTTGCGTTTAATTATCTGCTGGGTCACCTGAGCTGATCCCATTTGACCTTTTTCTTCAAGGATACATCTAAAAGGAAATGTATGCAACTCCTTCAATACTGCAGGAACTTCAGAACCGTATTCCGGATGCTTGTGCTAGCGTGTCATGTTGCAGCTGGAAATGCAAACCAGTGGCCAGATGAGTAGTGTTGCTGTAGGACACAATTTTGAGCATGACAGATAGATAAGCATTATTTCCAGAAAATGCCACTTTGTTCAACATGATCAAATACATGTGTGATTTGTGCTTGACAATTGTATTATTTTTGTGCGCAAGATGGGTTTTTTTTTTACTAAATCAATGATGCTCAACACTTTGTAATTGATTTTTCCCTCATATTTTGTACTGCTTTCGAGGTAAGAACACTAAATCCACATGCATCCGCGAGGTGGCGCTGTCAGTAGTCTTTTTTGTGTAGCGTATGACAACTTTACTCTACCTCTATACCCTACTTTTATGACTCTAGCTCTTGCCGTTAAAAAATTATTGGGGTGACATCTGACTTTAGCGGGACCATTTTATCTGGTATTTCGCTTTACAAATCCACGCCAAATCAATGCGAGGACTATGTCTTGACATAAATACTATTCTATGGTCCCTGCTACAAGATGGCATTGCTGGGAATGCAACAACCATTACCAACTCCATTAACCTATTGGTTACGAGCCTTTTACTCAGCCATATTCTTTACGGTGCCACGTTAATCACCTCAACGGCACATTAACCTTTATATACTATGAGTGATCTGAAAAGTGACTTAAAACTTTTCGGGAAAAATATGTTGTCTCTTAAAAGAAGAGTAATCAATATTCTGATTAGTACTTTCTTCAGTTAATCATTACAATCCGTGTTACTGAATATCATTGTGCTAGCTTTCTTTTTATTTAGTTTATTGAATATTATTTTTCTCTGACAATAAAGCGTATTCTCTTTTCGTTTCATACATTTATAAGCTACATTAAATGCCTTATTTATTCAGAAAATATTTGACGTATTATCTTTTCAGATAAAATACTCGATATGTCCAATGAAGAAAGATCTAATAGTCTTAGTAATAATTATTATTTTATTATTATCATTTTTTATTTTTACAATACTTCAATTATGAACATTAGATGTCAGTGAGCTCAGTTTTGATTCAAAATTATCTGATAGCAACAATGAATATCTCTTCAAGAAGAACAGTTTTTGGAAGTACATTTTTCTATGAATTATATAGGGATGCGAAAAGGAATTCAAAATCCAAAGCATGATATCAGTACATAGAAGATGGACTGAAACATCCCATAAACATAGAATTGGTACTGAAGAATCAGCAGTGGTTCTGAAATTTATTTAAACTTAATACCATTGCATAAATATATTTATAATGTAATTGGCCTTTTACTACTACAATCAAATACAATAACGATTTTAATGCATGCAAAATTTGGTAAATTTATATTTAAAATAGATCTCCTGTTGCTTGCACATACTTAACGATCAAACTGATTTACACATGCCTTTAACAGGTAAATTTTTATGACAGATATAATAAAGTTTAAAAAGAATAATGTTTTATTAATGTATATTTTTTCCCTGGAAGGCCGGCAATTGTTAAGTGGAATATTTTGTCTTAGAAAACTTATCGCAGGTCTATTATTAAAGCAACGGTGTTTTTTAAATAGTAAAACGATATTTAAATAATATTACGCAGTATTAGATTGCTATAACGGATAACAGTATGTAGTTTATCATCTGTTATGTTCGACACGATGACAATTTTTTATTCCCAATGTTTGTGAAGTGGCAGCTATTTTGAAAAATTCAGCGCAGAATGCATCAAACAGCATCTTGAGTAACGAACCTTGACTAAATACGGCTCCTTTCACAGTACAAAATGAGAATTGCAAATGTTACAATGGATTCTCCTGCGATACCGGGAAGACCATTTTTCCATGTAGTTTGCAATTGATTTTGAAATGCACCTTATATTCTTCAGGCTAAATTTTCACCATTGAAACCTCAGATCAAATTCTGCACTTTTTCTATGAGTTTTGCTTACGATGTATTTCTTTGTCTATCCTGATTACATTACTCTTTTCGATTGACTATTCATCTTTATTTAACCCCTTAACTGCCGATTAAAAGTCATGCGATTCACTCTCCAGTGACATCGCTTACATAGGAGCACTTAAACAATGTGTTAGAGGCAAAAGAAAAGCCATAAATAAGCTAAAATTTTATCTGAAATAGGTATATCCTTCGTAAATACTGTCTTCATTTGTTTGCAATCCAAAGGCTTTGAAATAGTTTTACTGGTATCAGCGCAAACAAAAAGATGATATTTAGGAAATACGTATATACACGTCAGGGGCACATAATGTTCTGGATGATCTAGACGTATAAATACGCTGGAGACAGTTAAAGGGCTTAACTAGTTTGCTCTGGTCTATTCTAGAACAAATGCCATACAAGATGAAAACGTACTTTCATCTTGAACCCTGAGCCTTTGGGATAGGTTTCTTTTTTAATTTCTTTTGGTAGCATTATTCATCTTCATAGGTCAGCAGAATTTTAATCTTTCCTTATTCTTTGCACATGGAAAACTGCATAAAAAACTCCATTTCATTTAAACATTTTTTTAATTAGTATTTACTCTTAAAGGAATTCATTAAAAAAATTATAACTTAAAAGAGACCAAGGGCCGTTTTTAAGAGATAAGTTACTATTTAAGAAATTAAAAGTGTACACAGATAAGGCCACAGAAAAGTAAAACATAAGCAGAAAAAAAATTATAATTAAAATTATTAATTTTCGGTGAGGGAGAGGGGGAAGTGGTTTTAAAGTAAGAACCATGGTGAATACATCATATGGAAGTTTACTAAATTAACCTCAACACAGGATAAATACTTAGCCTTTGAAATATTAAATAAGAACTTTTACAAAAGGACATTTCGACTTTCTGTTCACAAGCGTTTCATAAACCTTATTCACGACTTTTATAGTATACACCAGTGGCTTCTTTTAAGCCCAAGTTTCAACGAATAAACAGATTGAAGAGATTCAACACGATTCTGAATTTTATGAATATTATATAAGAACTTCAAAGACTCAACACGTTCCGCATGATTTCCTGAGGCATCGTATTAAATTTCAGAACGGAAGAGGAAACGTATCATAGATCAGAAACTTTTCAATGGGATAAAAATACCATTTTTCTCAAGGCGCAGTTCTTTTTGAAGTTTTATTAAATGGAATGGGCTGAATAAAAATTTTTGTTAGAAGCTATTTAAAAAACTTTCCTTTTTAATTTAAGAAATAATAATTAAAATTTGTTTTAATTTATTTTATTTTGTCTTATTTTAATTTTTCAACAGAGATTACACAAACTGAACTTCCCACAAAAACTTTAAAAAAAAGAACATATACAAATTCATTATTGGAATACATATTGTTTATTTAGCATTCTCAAAAAGATACAATTTTCTTCATGTCAATTGCTGAAAAAATAAATAATGTAAACGCTCGAAATTATGTGCCTGCTAAAAAATTCCGTCAAAAAATGTTCTTTGCACATTATTTTATGTCACGTTAAATAATGGGCAAAGAACATGGACGTTAAGAATCTTAATGTCCAACGCTCTACCTTTATTTTGAAAGATTATATTCAAAGCTTATTTTAATTGGACTGAGATTCACATTCTAATATAAATGAAGAATAATAAATAAAATTTATTAATTTTGACGTAAATTATTATTATTTATTATATTTATCTATTTAGGTCTGTTTTTTAAACAATTATGAAAGAAAAACTAAATGTTACATCGATATTTAACTGAATTTTTTTCTATGACTAAAAACGCACAAAATATGACTCGTAATTAAATGAGAGGCATTGCTTTTGATGATTAATATGCAAAAAAATGTTGTTTTCTACAATAAGTGAATATATACAATTATTAATAATAAAAAAGTATACTTTTTTAAAAATCCATGTAGTATATTTTATGCATACTGATCTCTACAATGGTTTGTCGTAAGATGCTATTAGGAATATCTTAGAGATGTCAATCACACTATTCTGTAAATTGGCATGCAATCAGAATTATGGAAACAGAGTTTTCACATATAAAAGTTTGACGTATCTGGAAGTGTGTCCCAAAGGTTCCAGGATTTATTTAAATCTTTAGCTCATTATCAAGAATACCAGGACTACATCTCCTCCCTTTTTAAATAAATGGCTCTCTAGATCCTTGTTTCCTTTCAAATCACAGGAACAGTAATATCGGGTATTATAGAAAGCAGAAGTTTTCATAGCCACACACATTTTATGCAGGTTAATTTATATCTGGTAAGACAGCAAGTTATTTCGACCAGACATGAATGTGGGTTTCAGTACTCTGCACAGTTTACTTTGAAAAGCGATTCAGGTGACGTGCTAATTTGGAGGGAACAAAACCAGAGAAGTTACTAATCTTACAACGTTGAAGACACATACAGGAAATACTTTTGGGTCGAATTTCTCCAGAAGATCGTTAACCTTCATATGGACTGCGGCTGCTTCAAAATATGGGTAAGAGTTTCTATATATTCGTATGTCTTATCATATGTAGGGGAAACTTGTAATAAATTTATAAACTAATTATGATTATAATGCTAAACTTAACTGAGCAAGACAGATGTGGATGAATTCTTCAAGAACAGAGTTTGGTGTAAATGGAATTATTAGCTTGATTTTCAGATTTTAATCCAAAGGAGCATCTTTAAAATTACACCGGCATATAGATGAATAAATTCAGTTCCCTCGTAGGTCATTGCTTTTGATGGATTAAGTGTTGCTGCATGTACAAATGCTGTGTGTTCTCATTTCAGTGTCCTATAAATTAACTAACAGTTCAGAAAACTGATTTGTGTCAATCCGTTAAGAATAAAAAAAATTATAAATTTTTATATATATATATATTGAAAACTGTAACTTTTTTTTTTTTTTTACGAAGCACAAATGTCTTTTTTTTTAAAAAAAAGTGTGATTTTTTTATTTGTAAATTAAGAGTAATATTGAAATTTTCTGCATTTAATTTAAAGACATTTAAGACATGATTGCTCCAAATTTCATTTTTTATGATCTTTTATTTTCGAATCAGATACAAAACTTTTGCTATTTTTAAAGTGATGATGTAGTTTTTGAGGACTTGTGTATATGAAATATTTTTAATTTGCATATTTAGTTGCGTGATAGTTCTTATTTTATTTACTTTAGTCATGCCATTATTATTACTCAATATCAACAACACAAAGGTCTTTGCTTAATTTCTTAACACCTAAGTACCCGGGACATGCATACTCTTCCTTCCAAAGGAGGACGTTTTTTATTCTGCTGCTGTGTTTAAAACTAGTCCCACGGCTTTGAAGTACAAAATGACGTTGAAAGTCCTTCTAAAAAGTTTACTTATGTCGAAAAAGAGATGGGGAACGAGCTTGAAACGAAGTTCTGGGAACGGTGAAATTCATAACTCAGGGGTTCTTGTTTTTTCTGTGTTTGTTTTTCGTTTTAGTGTGTTCTTTTCTATTCTTCATTTGCTGTGATTTTCCTTACTGTATCTAATAGGAACTTTTTCATTTTTTGTACGATTGCGCTGAATGTGATACTGGTTTATGTGTTCAACTATGTTTCAGGATATATCACGTAACAGATAAGTTACAACTTATTTTTTATTATATTGTAACTCTGGAGATTAAGTTTGATTCCTTTTTTATTTTATTATTTTATCATTTCATTTTCTTCCTTTTTCAAAGGGAAAATAAGCAATTTTCAGGTGGAAAAATACTCTTTTCCCTTCCCCCCAACAAGCCGTATAAAAACAAGCGCCAGTGGGAAAAAACTGGGGGAGGGGTGAATTTCGTAACTTTTCTTCGGCAGTTAAGGGGTAAGTTTTTTCAGTTAAAATATCAATAATACAACTTCTAGGATATAATTATTCATTACTCACTTCTTTTTAGATGATAGATCCGCCATTTTGTTGGAAAGATTCATGTCAAATTGCCTGAGGCAGATAGACCTCAGGTGTTAGTGGTGCGACTGTTTGGAGAGTAGGATGCTGTCTCAGGTGTTATCATTGGCTTAAAATTACAAAATTTATATTGCTATTAACCTTCGTGTTATTTATAAGTGTAGTGATAATAAACAATCAACGAATCTTTCAGAGGAGTCTTATATTTGGATGCCATTTGATGCGATAATGATGATTGTTGTCTATTGAAGAATTTGTGAGGTAGGATCACTTTTGCTGTAAAAATAAATAGCTATGTAACTATTAGATGAACGGCGCATTTAGTTCTTCCTTAAAGTGGATGTTGAATGAGAAATTAGGTATTGAAATATGACAAAGTTTAAATTTTGATATAAAATCTGTGAATAGACAAGCAAAACACTGCTTAAGGTATCCGACTACGTTCGGAACCGTGATTTTGCAAAAGCGTATAAATTGATAATATCTATGATATTTAGTGTCACTTAGGTTAGAAAATGTATATAAAATTGTTTTAAGAATAGTATTACAGTAAAAAATTATTTAAGTACACTATTTTGACAAAAAATGAACATAGAATGAACCATTTTCAAAATATTCTCCTTTTAAGAAAAATGCTTCTATTAAAATCGTATTTTGCCTGTATATAGTTCAGACCCCTGTACCCCTGTACAGACGCTCAACTAGAATTTTTGAAATATATAACTTAGAAGTGGGTCTATCCATGTTTTACGACAACAGAGGGGAGAAATTTTAAGAAAAAAACGCCGATAATTAATTTCAATGGGTTGTTACTCTGAAAATAATGTGAATTTTTCAAAACTCATAGTTGAGCCTCTGTACAGAGATCTGAGATATATACAGGCAAAATATTATTATAATAGAAGCATATTTCACAAAAGGAGAACATTTTGAATAAAGGTTATTGTAAGTTAATTTTTTGCCGAAATATTGAATTTAAATAATTTTTTTTTGTCAATACATCCTTAAAACAATTTTATATATGTATTCTAATCTAAGCGACACTAAATATCATGAAAATTATCCATTTATGCGATTTTTTAAAATCATGGTTCCGAACGTAGTCGGATACCTTAACTCCTTAAGTGCGGATTAAAAAAATCACGATGCACTTACCAGTGCCACCCTTTTTTAGATAGGCGCACATATGCTTTGTATAGTAGGAGAGGGAATTATAAGTTCACAAATTTTTCTCTGAAATAAGCAAATCCTTCGCGTGAACACTGTCATAATCATATTACTGCATTCTAAAACCTTCAGAATAGTTTAACTGATCACAGTGCAAAGAATAGAAAATGTATTTCAAAGAGACTTATATATACGTCCGGGGAACTTGACGTACCAGTTTAATGAGACGGATATATACGCTAGTGGCAGTTAAGAGGTTAAATCAATAAATACAGCAATAAGTGTTTTCGTTTTCACACACCAGCAATTATTTAACAATTAAGAATGCTCATGAAACGCGTAAAAAAAACTGAGCGAGAATGTGAAAAGAAATTTTAAATCTTGGAAGCACAGTTTTATTGGAAGGTTTTTTCATATTTATTTTTACTCCTGGCAATTTTAGATAATGACATTTAAAATGTAACTAACTGAATACCAAGAAAATGATCTGTTATTTGTATGTGTTTATGAAAAAAATAATATACTGAAAAAAGAAAGCATCTTATATTTTTATCTTTTACAGTGATTTATTGATTACACTAAGATCTTTTTTTTGTGAATATCTTTATATCATTATTCTGTGGCAAAGTGCTTAAATATTATCCTAACAGAAGAAAAAGGTTCGTCTAACATATGAGTTGATTATATATAAGGTATTAACATACTGTATAAATAAATTTTTCACAGAAAGGATTCTACTCTTTATTCACAAGGAAACTAAGTACTTTTCTTAAAGAAAAAAAATTTCTTTCTTTTATTCCGTAGAAAAATTATCTATCCGTTCTTTAAAAAGTCTCCCAGAATTTTCTAGAATTTAAAACTTACCTCCATCATGAATAAGAAAATCACAAGGCTTATTCTAATGACATATAGCGATGATTTCGGTGAAATATTCTTATCTTCTTTTCTTACCAAAACTTGAAAAATCGTCTACGTTACGCAAATGAGACTAGAATATCTTAGGAAACATGATGATTCTTTTTTTATTCTCGTAACAGCGTTTGGGAATTTCCAATATCCGTCTAGCTGCGACTTAAATACCTCAGTCTTCCATTTTTCTCTTGTATAACTTGATTCATGGATGAAAATAAAAAGAATAAATTCTATTTTAAGTAACACGTTAACATGGTTTGTAACATGATGACGAGAAAAGAATTTCCAAAGCGTATATTTTACTTTATTTTTCCTGAGAATATATAAGAGTATAACATTATTTAAAGTTGCATTGAAGCATACTATGTAAGGTAATTATAGTTTTTGCTGTATAGAAATTTTATTAAAATACATATTCTTACTAGGAAGCCTTTTAGTTTGTCTTGGTAATCATCTTAAATGATTATGCATGAACCGATAAAAATAGAATAATAAATACAAGCTTATATTAAAGTACTGCGGCCTAGTGGGAGAGCTGAGGAATTTAAAAAGATTAAATGGAAAGCTGGTGAAATTTAACTGAGAAATAAAACCCATAGAAATTTTTTTCCATGAAATGAGACTAAATTTAATTATGATATGTTAATCCTTATC
>BMAV01010395.1:415344-433496 GCA_019973955.1 Trichonephila inaurata madagascariensis
TAATTTACTCGTTTGATTGGTTTTAGTACATTAGTAGTTCAGTTTTGAGCCTTTCAGTGTGGAACCTGGTGATTATAATTTTTCGTTCCATGTAACACGTGTTACTTAAGCTTGTTCAGAGATGGATATTACTTCGAGGAAGCGCTCTAAAATAATCGCCCTTAATGAGTACGATTTTATAAATATAAGAGATATAGCTACTGTAGTTGGTGTTGGCAAATGCAGGTGCTCCAAGAATTTTAAGAACATTTGAAGATTACGGAATATCCTCATTGAAAAGAAAAGGAAAATGTGGTCACAAACAGAAAATTACTCCAAGAACTGATAAAATTCTAATAATAGATAGCAAAATAAATCAAAGTAAAACAAGCACTGACCTTCGAAGGAATTTATTGAATTAAGGTTTGAAGTGAGAGCCTCAACTATACAGAAAAAGGTTCTGAAAGCTAGCCATAAGACCGAGGATAACGCAATTTCTAACTCAGAAAACGATGAAAGAAACTTTAGCATAGGCCAAAAACACCGATCCTGGACTGTTAACGACTAAAAAAAGGTGATTTCCAGTGCTAAAACGCATTTATTTGTAAAGGGATATAAATCAAGTGCAGACGAAGTGAAGTTGAAACTTTGTTGCCAGGTCATATCCAACGGAGAGTGAAACACCCGTCTAAATAAATATTTTGGAGTTTTTTCACAACAAATGGCACGGGAAATTTAGTTTCTCTCAAAGGCATAATAAATTCTATCAAATACATAAAACTATAAAATATACCAGGATTGTTCAGTTCATGAAAACATTTAACGGAGCATTTCTTCAGGACTGGACTCTTTGTCACGATTCAAATATCAATCCAGATTTTTATGCAGGGAAATAAAATACAAGTGCTTGTTTGGCTTGGTAATTCACCTGATATAAATCCTATTGGGAACTTATGACGTATTCTTAAGAATCTTTTAGCTAAGGCAAATTGCTCGACAACAAAACACGATAAACAAGTGTAATTCCTCGATGATAAAAATAACATGTGTCCTACACTGGTGAAATTCAATGCCAACACGTATTCAAGAGGTCATTTCTGCTAAAAAAGGACATACTTCGTAGTAATATAAAGATTTTTCAGTCTACTTAAGATATGTAATGATTAAAAGCTAAGGTTTAAGAAAAAGCCGTTTTTCCTCTCTTGCCCCAATTAACTCGAACAGTATAGTATAGTATATATATATATATATACAAATAGCTATAAAACCTAAGTATAACTATAACTTTCTCCCTCTCTCTCTCCTTATATATATATATATACATATTACACTGCTGTTAGTAAAAAATGTAACACCATGATGAAATCATCAGAATTAAATAAACTTTGCAGCAAATATCAATTATAGGATTTTACGTAAAATGGCAAGGTTTCAGAGCCCCCGCTCATGCGTGGCGTGTACAGTGCCCTCTGAACTGATGCTGAAAGCGTATAAATAGAAGGCTGTAGCGGCACGTTGAAAATAGTTAATGACTATTTGTTACTGGAGAAAGTTTAGTGAGGCCTAAGTATGTCTCCACGACGAAATAAAAAGAAATTCAAACAACATACGGAGTTTGAACGGGGAGGATTATCGGCGTTCGAGATGAAGTATTTTCCTATCACACAATAGGAGCTCGTGTGCCGCTGAACATTTGCACAGTGATGCGAGTTTGGAAGCATTGGACCGACGAGCACCGAACAATTCGAAAAATTGCAGTCGACGTCGGAAGGTTACGTCAACGCGTGAGGATTGACACCTTCTACGAATGATGGTGAATGATCGTACAGCTTCCTTCAGGCAGTTAGCAGCACGTGTGTCTACTGCTATAGGTGTACTAATGTCGGCTTTGTCAATTCGTCGTCTTCTGCTGCACCGTGAATTGCGTGCAAGGATACCTTTATACAGGATCCCTCTCAAGGCAAACTATCGACGGCTGTGTCTGCAATGGGCTCATGAGCACAGAGAATGGCAAGCTGATTGGCACCAAATTGTTTTTTTAGATGAATAACGTTTCAATTTGTGGGACCATGGTGGCCGCATTCATGTTATACACTATGCCGGTGAACACTGCCTTCCAGAGTGCTTTATTAAACGACACAGTGGCCTAACACCCGGAGTTATGGTTTGAAGTGCGATTTTGTATCATGGAAGATTCAATTTGCTACGAATTTAGGGTAATCTCTCAATAGCAACAGGTACGTCCGTGAAGTGCTTCAGCCCGAAGTCGTTCCCTTCCTTCAAGGCATCCCTGGAGCTTTCTTTCAGCAGGATAATGCACGTCCACTTGTTGCAAAGACAGTTCGAGACTTCTGTTCAGTCCAGAACATGAAATTTTTTTCCTTAGCCTGTTTATTCACCTGACCTGTCGCCTATTAAGCACCTGTGGAATTTGGTTGGTCGGCTTCTCACTCGTGATCCGCGTCCTGCAGCTTTAAAAGACGAATATTCACTGCGCATACAAGCAATATGGAATTATCTTCCCCAAGCAGGCATTCAAAGTCTGTTTGACTCCATGCTACGTCATATAACAGCCCTTATTGCAGCGCATGGTGTGGCTACACCAAATACTGATATCAAACTCTTAATATTGTTTCTTTTTTTTTTTTGCTGTGAAAATTTCGTCATTTATTTGTATTAATACAAGCCCTTTGTGCAGTAAATTTCATTTAGTTTTGATGATTTCTTAATGGTGTTGCATGTTTTACAAACAGCGGTTTAGTTGTACTTAGGTTTTTTTATCTATTTGTATATACGTATAAACATTTGTATCGTAGAAAAATAATAGGGGAGGTTAAATATAAATTGGGGGATTTTATATAAATCTTTGATAGAAATCTACTAGTTTATATATATTTCTAAGAAAATTACAATTCTTTTATAACTGAATTATTACAAAAAAGTATTCTCTTAAAAATTTTCTAAGTATTTCTAAGAAATTTTTCAAAGCTGAGCCATTATCTGAAAAATGATGATATACAAGGTAAGTGAAAATATTAATAAATTTAGCAAGCTAGAAATTTTTTTGCTTACTAGCTGAACTTTTATTTTTAAAAAATTCACCCGCATGAAGAACGGGTATTCTAGCTAGTCTTAAATAAAACTCGAACAAATAAACATTTAACGACGAAGGAAATAATCTACAATTTAAGTTATGTTATTTCAAGATTTTTTTCTGCTTTTATCAAATTTATTCATGTCCACAAAATTAAGGTCACAAACACAAAATCTATGAAAACTGATGAACTATTCGCTAAGTTGCCACAAAATTTAGCTCAGAGACGTATTGCAGTGTAAGAAGAAATAGAAAAATTTTAATTTTGAATAAGATAAAGGATATATCAAATGGTGCGAAATAATGAATCACAGATGAAGCATTTATCTCAAAAGTCTATCTAGTATGAAGTGTGACTGCTATACTAGCCTCACAATGAGCTGTCTCACTGATTATGAAGGTGTAAATAAATGCTTGTGGCAACAAAGCCATTTCTTTTAAAAGCACGACTTTTGAATCCTAGGAGTTCCTGGGAAAAAGGTTACGCATAAAAATGGTTTTTCTAGACCAGGGGTGGCGAACCTTTATGGATCAACGTGTCATTTTTTCTAAAGAGGTGCTTAATGAGGTATAGACGTGCCGTCAAATAATTTTGACAAGTGATTATTGGGAAAATAATAAACTAAATACTAACAACTCAAAACTCTTTATTTACTACGAAAAAATATCTTTTGTACTATACAGCTGTAAATGTTTTAGTTATATGTGTAAATCAAATTAAAGTAACATTAGTGTGACTTTTGCTGTTGCAGATTGTGGATGACAAATAACTTATATTAATACTGTAACATGTTACTTTTAGCAGAATGTATACTGAATTAGAGTCATCTGCCAAATGGTTTCCAAGCAATTAATTATTTTTGCTGCGGTTCACTTTTTTCACAAGAGGATATGTGATTTGTTTCGAAATGCCATTTTACAGACGATGTTTCTTATACCACTGTTCCACAACATAAAATACACAGAACTTTGTCTTCTTTGCTAATAACGCCATATTTCTAGATTCACCAAGTTTGAAATTCTCTGTTACACTTACTATCTTGCACTTTTTGTTCTTTTACTGAACTAGCCATGTTATAAATAACAGTTAAAAATCGTAAGTATTGCACAAATAAACTTTATGGTATAGTTATGTCAATGATATTGACTATGCTATGCGTAGACTAACTTTGCATCATAAGCAATTGTAATCCACGACGTAACTAAAGCAACATAATAAAAAACGAGTGTGCTCCTCGCAACCTCACGACCGATCATTCGCGTTTGTTCGTAACACATCTTAGTGAACTTTGTTATTTTGAAATAAAATACAATCTATTTTGTTCACTGGCGTGCCCAAAATATTGTGTCGCGTGCCATCAATGGCACGCGTACCACTGGTTCGCCATCCCTGTCCTAGACCATCCCAAATATGTTCAATAGGATTTAGGTCTGGAGGCCTCGAGGGTCGATCCATATGACGAATATTCCCTTCCTAATGAAATTCATCAGCAATGTGAGTTACATGTGATCACTTATTTTCGTCCGTAAACATGTAGTCCGAGTCCATGGCCCCCAGAAAAACCTCACATAGGCTTCCAGAGCTATGAATTGGCATTACACCATTGCTTCTCAAACTTTCAGTATTTACGACCCACTTTTCAATCATAATTTTCATCACCCCCCATACAATAACCCCCGTATAATAATATTAATTCAATAATACTTTACTTCGAAACTAAAGCTACAATACGACTTTTTAAGTGCCACCAACGTATATAAACGTCTCACTCAGTCAAAGTGTTGATTACCCCGGACGTATATATACGTGTTCCCGAAATACGATCTTTTCTGTGCACTGCTATCTATACAATTATTCAGAAGGCTTTGGAATGCAATAAAAGGACCTTGACAGTGTCTGCTAAGAATTTACTTATTTCAGATTATTTGCTTATTTGTACCTTTTCTACTCCCCTCACAGTGTACCACATTCACTAGCCTATGTGTAAAACGACGACATTAGGCGCGTATGTTTTAATCAGTTTTTAAGGAATTAATTATAAACTGTACAAATATATCAAGAAAAGTGTTAATTTTTGTATATAATTTTTAATATGAAAAGCCGATGGAGTCACTGGTAATTATTAAACTTTCTTAACTTCGTATTGTTTTGTCACCTGTAAAATACATTGCGCAGTGCTGATATATTTATAAATGTATCATATCAGTATAAATGTGTACTTTATTTTTTATGTCAGAATGTATTTTATTTGTTTACTTTCAGTAAGTTAATAATTTCGTTAAATCACTCTCTCTTTTTTTCCACTTTTCAATATGCTCGCGCCCCCCTCGTAGGGTTATCACACGCTCATAGGGGACACTCCCCACAGTTTGAGAAACGCTGCAGTACACGCATCAAAAATGCCAAATACTATGCCGTCACACGCTAGGATTTCTTTGCCTCGAAATCTGTCGATTTTTGTTTTGTAGGAGGGATGAAAGCGAGCTCCACCTTCTCTCCTGATGAAGACTCGACGAGAATCACTTTGTCAGGCGAATTTCGACTCATCACGGAAAAGAACACGCCTTCATTCTTGTGATTTCCATGACTGATGTTTTCAACTCTACAAATATCCTGTCTTTGCTGTTGGTTGCAGTCAAAGGGACACCAAAGACTGGGTGCCGAGCGTAAAGGACAGTCTCTGCTAGACCACTGCAGAGCGTTTGCCTGGATATTATTTTTCTAAACACAGCAGCAAGGTCACAAGCAGGGAAGTTGTTTTCCACCTGTGTCTTAGTGCGCTTAAAGCTAAGTAGCGATCATGTGCAGATGCTGATGCTGTGTGGCGACCTTGGCTGACCTTCCTGGTGGCAGTACCACCACAGCCGGACCACTTCCCAGTCATTTGTAACGATCGAGACACCTCCGCTTGAGACCAGCTAGTTTCAAACCTGCCAATGGCTCTCCATCTCAAGAAATCATGTAAACGATTATGAGAAATCATCCTCACTGCTAACAGGCTAACTTGTTTGTTTTAATGCACTTTTCACAAAACTACAGGAAAAACCTTATATTCTTAAGGTATCCGACTACATTCGGAACCGTGATTTTAAAAAAGAGCATAAATGGATAATTTTCATGATATCTAGCATCACTTAGATAGGAATACATGTATAAAATTGTTTTAAGGACATTTTGACAAAAAAAAAAAATAATTTAAGTACAATATTTTGGCAAAAAATTAACTTAGAATAACCTTTTATCAAAATGTTCTCCTGTTATAAAAATTACTTCTAAAATAATATTATTTTGAATATATAACATTAACACTTCTACAGAGAGTCTAGACTATTTCTTTTGAAAAATTCACATTATTTTCAGAGTTACAACTAATTGAAATAATTATCGTCGTTTTTTTCTTAAAATTTCTCCCCTCTGTTGTCGTAAAGCATGGATAAACCCACTTATAAGTTATAAATTTCAAAAATTCTAGCTGAGCCTCTGTACAGTGGTCTGATCTATATACAGGCAAAATATTATTATAATAGAAGTATTTTTTCCAAAAAGAGAATATTTTGAAAATGGATCATTCTACGCTCATTTTTTGTCAAAATATTGTACTTAAATAATTTTTTATTGTAATACTATTCTTAAAACAATTTCATATAAATTTTCTAACCTAAGTGACACTAAATATCATAAATATTATCCATTTATACGCTTTTTCAAAATCACGGTTCTGAACGTAGTCGGATACCTTAAAAGGTCTCAATGCAGTAATTGTGCAAAAACTAACGCTAAACGACATATTTTCCTAAAGTGAAGGTTGGTATTGTATAATGCGCGTTCCTCAAAATAAGTAAAATACAAATTCTTAAAGTTTTTCTTTAGGCAAGTTAAAATTATGATAAAAAACATGGTTGTGACTTTAATTTTGGACATGAGTGTACTTTAGAAATGTATTCATTTTGTTAGGATTAAAAATCAAGAAATAACTCGATAATACTGAATATAAAAATACAAAACATACACAACACCCATTATAAAACTAATTGCTTGAATTTTATTATTCATAAGTTTTTCAGAATGTTCTCATCGAAAACAAACCTAAAATTCATTTACTTTAAAATTATTTTTAATTCGAAATGCATAATGATAGATGAAATAAATTAACCGGGATGCATAAGCCGAAATACTTGCTTCTCTACTAATTTGATGATTATGAATATATAGAGTTATTCTATTTTATGAATAAAATATAGATTTACTTATTCGTATGCATATATTATTAATGAATTTTTTTGGAAATATGTATACTTATATTTCTCAGAGCGATGATAATGTGCTTAAGTTATTCAAAAAATATTTGCTCAGACTTATTTTTCAATGCTAATTTCAAAAGAAGTCTCATAGAAGAAATAGTAAATATTTTATTTTTGCATATATCAACAGTGTGATTTGAAAGTAAAACAAAATTTGTGGCTGAAAATAAAATTTGAAATTTAATTTTTTATTCAGTGGCAAGATTGTTTGGAAAATAGCGCTTATTTTGAAACTGAAGGAGAAAAATAATTTTTTCATTATGTTTATTCACTTGTATACATGTTTAAAAAATTTACATTTGCGAAAAATAAAAAGTAAAACACACACACGGAAACATACATACATGCATATACAAGGTGATACGCTAACAGACCGACAAACTTGCAAGGTGTTCTGGTGGTACAGAGACGAGACTCAGAATTACATAGGAATCCAAGGTTACAAGTGCCGTAGTTGCGAGATATGGTGCAAAGGAGCAGCTAAAAGGAACAGAAACAGCAACGCATTAATGGGGCAGAAAGTGTTTTATTAAAAGGTTTTTATTACTCTACGATCTTTATAGTTAAAATTGGTAATCACCTTACCCTTTTTATTAATGCATAAATTTTTTGTCTTTAGAATGCATGAAGTAATACTGGTTTATATTGTTTGCTATTTCTTGGTTTAAAAGCACATAACCGCTTTTTTTACGACTAAATGAATTTAAATCGCTGTCCTCATTAGAAACTTTTATCACACACGATTGTTCTTTGATTCCTATGAAGATTTTCATCCAGTAATGAGTTTTGAGAAGAATTTATTTCTTATCCACATTGTGTAGTATTAACATTTTTATCATAAAATTCGTTACTTGCTAGTGGTTTTTTTTATCGTTTCATTATATAATTTTTAAACACACACACACACACATACACACACACACACATATATATATATATACATATATATATATGTATATGTATCATATACATATATAAATTATTGGTCCGATAAGGTAAGTTCTCGATAAGCACATTCGATTGTATTCAAAAACATTCTTATAATCCTCTCCTCTTGATTTTAAAAGGAATTTCTAAAATTTAATGATAATTATGTTTTACGCCCCCGTAACCTGCTTCCCCAAAATGAATAAACTCAAAAATCATTATTGGTGAGTGAGTGAATATTAACGTGTCGCACTGTTCAAATACACGAGGTCTTTTGGTGACGGATCACGTAATTTTGAACCATGGTCAAGTGAAGTGGATGACACCTGAGCTGGCATTCCTCTCTCTGAACTATCACACCACACCAACGGGAGGACGTTTGAGCTCTTGACAGATTTAACGTGCATCGCTCCTCTTGACGGTGGGTCTTTAGTCATACTGGGCTCGAACTCGTGACAAGGCTAACCACGATCCGATACCTTGACCACTCGGCTACCTTGGCCCAAATTATTATTTGAGTATATCTGTTCAATAAAATAAAAGCGCTTGCCAAATTTCATGTAAAATAGTTCAAGAAATATACATTTTTATCTATAATGCCCCCTTAACCCTTTACAATCCTTTGTGGTAGTCAAAAAACATACTCTGATGGAATATAGTTACCAAAGAATAATCTTACCATATTTCAAGGACCTTAAAGGGCGTATAACGGACGCTCGTGCAACGTGTCACGCTCTATGTTCCAACGTGTGCAACTTGACATTCAACCGTGGACTCAAACGTGCATTGTAGCTGACGTTGAGCTGAGAGAGACAATATATCTTAAATAAAGATATATTGTTATAACCATTTGTTTTTTTTTTCTTTCTCAGATCGTTTTTCTCACTTCACATCATAGGAAGTCACGAAGAAACAAATGAGCAGTTTAACCGTCCTATTCATTGCATTAATGACCACAAGGTATCTTTTTGTTCTTTCTCGATTATCTCTACAATTTCGTAAATCCCTTTTTCCGCATCACGTTTTGTTTTCGAGGTAGGAATGTTGATTCCTTGGTTTTCTACCACGTTTTATTCAGTAGCGCGTGACTACTTTATTACACCTGGACATCGCTTTTATGAATATAACAGCAGTCATTTTGAAGTTAAGAGGGCGGAAATAGACTTTAGTGGACATATGTATAAATAAATTGTTACCTAGCTGAACAATTCATCAGAATTTTTAAAATGTTAGAGAATGTTCTACAAATGAATTAATGTTCAGAAAGTTATTTTCATGACTTCTATCAAGCCAAAGACTTTAAAAATTAAAATAGTAGTTAAGAGATATCCGACTACGTTCGGAACCATGATTTTAGAAAAGCGCATAAGTGGATAATTTTCATGATATTTAGATTTTATAATACATGTATAAAATTATTTTAAGGACACTTTGACAAAAAAAATTATTTAAATACAGTATTTCGGTAAATATTAACTTAGAATAACCTTTTTTCAAAATGTTCTCCTTTTGTGAAAAATGCTTCTATTATAGTAATTATTTGCCTGTATATAGCTGAGACCTCTGTTTAGAAGCTCAACTATGAATTTTGAAAAATTCAAACTATTTTCAGAATTACAACCAATTGAAATAATTATTGGCTTTTTTTTCTTAAAATTTCTCCCCTCTGTTGTCGTAAATAATGGATAAACCCTCTTCTAAGATATATATTTCAAAATCTCTAGTTGAGCCTCTGTACAGAGGTCTAAGCTATATACAGGCAAAATATTATTATAATAGAAGCAGTTTTCGCAAAAGGAGAATATTTTGAAAATGGGTCATTCATTTTTTGTCAAAATATTGTACTTAAATAATTTTTTACTGTAATACTATTCTTAAAACAATTTTACATACATTTTCTTATCTAAGTGACACTAAATATCATAAATATTATCCATTTATGCGCTTTAACAAAATCATGGTTCCGAACGTAGTCGGATACCTTAATTGATGAAATTAATCTTCGTCTTTTCACGGAATTATCAGTGATCCTAAATCCTTATAGATTAAATTATCAGTGTAAAAAACATAAATAAAGTTAAATTTTGTATCGTGTCATTTCAAAACCACGTGAATAAGAATTATACTCTGATTTACTCAGTTTTCTAAATCATAACACATCGAACAAGTTTCTTGAGTTTTAAAATATTTCCATTTGCCGATCCATTTAAAGTTTTTAATTTTTAATGAATTGGTGATTTCAAACTGTTTGATTCGTAAAAATAAATTCTGTTTTGGGAAAAAAATTAAACTAAATGTATTGCTACTTTTGGAAGACTACAAAATATCTCGCTGAACAAGGTAAAATTCGGAAAAAATACTATGTTTTAATACATTATTAATTAGAAAATTTATTATTATCCTGTTTTTTAAATGAATTTGACATGCCGTATTAATTTTTGCAAAAAGTCACGCATTGATAAAACGTTGAAATATATATATATATAATATCTTATTAAAAAAAAAGCAACTTTCTTTTTTATCTGAGTACTTTTACGGTAAGTCTTTGTGTGAATGATTAATTTCTTACGGTACTGCAATTGAGTAAGTGAAGCTAAAAACCTACATGAATCGTACAGTACCATAGCCTTAATATGAATATTGTAAGTAATAATGTTATTTGAAAATACAAGGTGTTCCCGAATTCGACCAACAAACTCAGAAGGCCGATATTAGGCAGCATGGTTACGACAAATCAGCATAGAACATGGTGTCTCAAACCACGTTTAATCGGAGTAATTCGCAAAAACAGTTATAAAAGGTGTGATGTTGAGTGGAATGAAAAGGGGAAATTAGAGGTAAGAAATACATTTATCAGACATAAATCATGCTTACAATACGAACCATGCATAACAGCTCGACATCAGAAATGTAACGGCAAGCGATGAGAATGTCCCTGGAGTTGTTCGAAGTTGCGGTAGCGTAGGTGATAGCACAACCGATACCGATGGACGACAGGATGTCGCACACATTCAAACAAATCCAGTGTGTTGAGGTCCAGTGAGGTTCATTTTGTGTGTTCAAATCGTGTGTGACAAGGCAAGCCACGATCTGGTACCTATACCCCTCGGCTACCACGGCCATAATGTCGCCAATACAGTTGCGATAGTACGTAAGAATGTCTGTTTCATGTAATATCGTACAACTGTTCGTTTTTTTATACGTCAAAAGGATATAATTCATCTTATTTCTAGTTAAGAGAACGTTAGATTATTAAATTTAGTACTAAGTTTTTTAAATATATTAAAATATATATTGGATTTAATTTTTAAAAAAAACTAATTTTTTAAACTGTTTACTTAAAAATACTGAAGGCTACACAATATCCTAAAATAACAAAAAATCGAAAAAAAAATAATTTTTTTAAAATTTTCCTAAATTGGGAACCTTGCTCCCAAGTTTCAGATCTGGTAACCCATTAGATCTTAAGAAATTCGAAATTAGATTTTAGTTTCGGTTTAAAGAATTGAAAATATTATATGAATTAAAATTAATAAACATAAATTTTAAATACAAAGCAGATGGATATCTTATAATTGTGAAATTATGAATACATTCAACATTTAGTACAATTCGCATTCAGGATTTTTCAAATACTACTCATGTATATGTTAGAAGAGAAATTGCGAAAATATAAATAAATGTACACAATAAAATTCATAAAATTATCGTTGCTAACTGAATACAATGCAATTTATTTAAATAATTTAATATTCTACGTAATTGAAAACTATTACACAAAATAATACATGAAAAGTATCATTATGTGTAGTCTTTTTAAACACTGATATATATTAGGAGAGTGCGCCATGAAAAGTAAGGAAATAAAAATATAACACCCACTCAAAATAGGAATGAATAGTTTGGGACTTAAATATATATATTCCTGGCTTCTCTCACATATAAAGAGCTACAAAGAACCTTAGTGCCGAAATATATTGAATCTCATTAGATTTAATGGAATCAACTGAAAAAAATAAGATGGATAAAAGCAATATAATGATATCGAAAAATGATAAAATTATATTTGAGGACTTCCCTTCTTTTGTGACTTTTAATCCGTTTGTGTAAACTTCTAAAGGAACCCCTAAAATAGTAATTTGTATTCTAATCGTATTCATTCCGGATCAAAGAAGAAAAGACCGAGAAAGTGTTCTGGGATTTTATTTGAACTTATCATGAATATGTATAATATTTTATATTTTCTTTGCAAGCATTGTACAATGGAAAATTATTGAACTTCATATTAGTATATTAAATTTTATAATATTCAGAAAAAGGTTCACATTTTCCTACATATATACTCGTATATATATGAAAAAAATATACAGGGTAATTTGCTAACAGACCAACAAACTTGCAGGATGTGTAGGGTTTACAAACAGGACTCGGAATCACATAGGAATGTAGGGTCGCCAATGCCTTAGTTGCGAGCTATGGGACAAAGACGAAGAGAAAAAGAACAGAAACAGCAACACACTAATGGGATGGCGCTTAACGGGAGGTTTCGTGAACATCAATCCTGCTGGAAGTCGTCCCTTGCGATCAGTTTCCCAAGACAATAAAGTGAACTGATATTCAAACGAGTAACTGGCAACATGCTAATAGTGTTTAGACATGTGGAAAGTGAAGTGCAGGCCTCTCGGCTGCTGTACCAATAACGTTACCCGAACAGGCGGGTTCCACATCACATGACTTTCACAAATGGGAAAAGAAAGTTGCGTGAGACTGATTCCTTTTGGTTTACAAAGCACCCGTTTCCTCAGTTGAAGACCTCATGGCTCGAATAACTGCAACTGCCAAAAAGAAACGTTATATGTCAGAAAACTTTCAGAACCTAAGGAATTCCGCGCAGCACTTCTGTCAGGCCTGCTAGAAGACTTCTGGTCATAATTTCGAAATATATATACATAATTTAAAGCTTTTGAAATTTCAATTGAAAAAAAGTGCTTTTTAACAACACATCCTTAAAAAAAGTAAAACATTTTTATAAGAATTTTAATTTTTATTTTGCTAATTAAGAATTGTAAATAGCTAAATATTTCCTAAAATAAATATTTGTAATAGTTTTGTTCTTAGTTTCATTTTGTTACAGATTATTTTTTATTAACGAAACAAATTTTTTGGTTAGTAAAAAAAAAAGGAATATTTCACATACCCAACTAAAGGACAACAATGTAGTTGTTATTTGGTGTAATAGTTTGATAGAATCATACTAATTTAGAGAAACTAGCATTCTTTTCTCCTCAATAAAATATTGGTTTTATTTAAAAAAAATTTTCTTTGCATTCAAAAATTGCCTCTAAAAGTATAAATAATACCTAGAATAAAAAGTTTTTAAAACTTTTTATCATTTTCTAAGAACTTTCAAGCATTTTTTTTAATTAATCAAATTGAAATGGGTAGCTACGTAGTCTTCAATAATATCTAAACATTTACCAAAGCAATTTTATACTGAGAATATTCATTGTGTGATCTTAATAAATAGCTTTTAAAGTACTTGAAGATAACTGCATTTTTATTGGCATCAATTTTTGTAAAATCTTCACAAAATATTAAAAAACGTTTGTCATAACTTCGATGTCAAAAAACACACCCATATAATCTAGAAGTCCTAGAAAATTTTCTTTGTATTGTACATATTTTATCAATTAAAAAAATAATTTATAACTATTTCTTTAATAAATAAATAAAATTTTACAGTAAAGGCTATGCTCTCCTAACTATTCACGAATAAGTATGTAAGTTTATATTACCATCTACTAATTTCTGTACTATACTTTAACAAAAAAATGTGCTATGTTTTAGAAACTAATATTTTTTCACTTTAATATTTTGAACTAAGGCATAAAAAAAGAGTAAATTTTAGGATTTAATATTTTTTCGCATACATGTATGAGATTTTAAAAAGAGGAAAATGTTTTTCTTTAATTTTTACTCAAAACAAAGTATTTTAAAAAAATGCATAAAATGTTTTTAAAAAAGTTTCTGTATTGAAAGAAAAAGAATGTACCTGTAAAAAAAGAATGAAAATATGCTGAGTAAGGCTTACAAAAATGTTTTTCTGAAAGCAAATGCTGTAAAAATATTTTGTTTTAGAATTACGTTTGGCTTGGCAAATTAGGGTATAGCCAAAGATTTTTTTTTTGTTTCGTAAAATTAAAGTTTTTACAAAAAATAAATGTATTTAGCAAAGCTTTTCACCATTTAAATAAAAATACCAGCAAAACAAGTTTATTCAACTGAAAATTAAATGCATCCATTTTTTTAAAAAAGGCATAACATTATTTTTAAGGCAAATTCTATAGATTTAGGAGATGATGTATCATGGTATTGCCATATGTTAAAATGGGGGAGGTGATTCTGTTTTCCATTGGAAAAAATTGAGCGCAATCAAACGTCATATTTTGTTCTACATAACCATTTTTTTTAAACTTATTTTTATATCATAAATTATGATGTTCACTTTCAAAGTGTCTGCATTTTGGCAGATTAACCTTTACAGACATGGAAAGTTCTCTACTGTGAGATCTATTTCATTGATTTCACCATCTAGTGGTGGCTACCACAACCAAATTTGTAACGCTTCAATATCTCGATTCTTTATAATACATTTACTAAATACAATAAATAAAAATTCGAATCTGTCTGCTTTCACTCTGAAAATCTGTATATGATCTATCTTTGAAATTACAAGTTTTATTTAAGGTGTCTTGTTTTTCCTTAGGCTAAATTTTCTTTTAAGGAAGATATAATGAATATCTGCAGTAACAAAAGGCATTATATTGAAAGTTTTCAACACTAAGCACTATATTTTTAGAATTTCTTACCCCAATAAATATGTGGTTATCATGAAATATTTGCTCAGAGAAATAAAATTAAAATTTTGCTTCCTCTGGAAATACAAAAAAGCGTATGAAGTATTTTTTTTTTACCTTTTTATTTCTTTGTCCAAAGCGAAATGATTAAATTTTAAGGTTTTCAAAGGGGCATTATAGAAGCAAATACACGTTAGATAAAATGTGTACGTTAGTGTAATCGAATTAAAAGTAATATTAATAACTTACAGTACTGAAAACATTTTCTAAAGATTGTGTCAAATAAGAAAAATAGTTTTTATTTCTTTCTGGTTCCTAAAATAGTGTTTTATGAAAGTCATAAAGAAGTTTAAGAGGACACAGTACAATTCAACTGACAAAAATTGGCCAAAAAAATCAAATCTAATTTTTTTAGCCTAAATTATTCTTTATGTACTTTTCTATAACCTTACAAAATTTGAAAGCTCTAAACTTAAAAAACGCAGAATTATGATAGCTTTTACGTTCGTTTTTATTCACATTCCTATGGCAAATCAAAACTTTAAACTTACTTATCTCGGAAAAATAAAATAACTAGTTTGTCTTCATTTAAAATGCTAAGGCTTTTTTTCTATTGTGCCTAATGCTTTGAATTTTTTTAATCTATTACTAACAGTACATGTTACAAAAGTTAGTATGCTTTTTTAATACTGCTTTAAGCAATACTTATTTTTTTTTAAATTAATTGAACTCAGAATTTGTACGTTTTTTAAGGAATTTTCAATAAGCATTCATAAAAAGAAATATTGTACGAATACCAATCATGTTATCGCAAAACCCATACCATCTTTTGTTATACACAGTTTGACGTATTTGTAAATCAAATTTCGTACGTGTACATAAAGTATTGTAGAAGGAATAGCATTTTAGAATCACTTCACAAATTTCAAGTTTTTTCCTTAAAAAATTAAATGACTAGTATTTTATGAAATGTTGATCACAAAATCTTTTTTACATAGTATACACACGTAGAAGGCAACAAAAAGATTTTGAAAATCCTTAAATTAAAAATTTTTGTGTAAATCGTACCATGTCCCCTTAAATTTGTATAAATTATTAGTAGACTCTTTATTCAAAACTAAAGTCATACGTGCTGTGTCACTAAACGGAAATTTAAGTAGTCTCTAAATAATAAATTTTCTTTGTAAATTAAAAATCAAGGATTAGAGAGCGACTTTCATCTTTTGTGTTCATCTTTTGCTTACGTTCGGAACCATGATTTTAAAAAAGCGCATAAATGTATAAGTTTCATGATATTTAGTGTCACTTAGATTAGAATACATGTATAAAAGTGTTTTAAGGACAATATGACAAAAAATTATTTAAATACAATATTTTGGCAAAAAATTAACTTAGAATAACCTTTTTTCCAAATGTTCTCCTTTTGTAAAAAATGCTTCTATTGTATTAATATTTTGCCTGTATATAGTACAGACCTTTGTACGACTCATCTATGATTTTTGAAAAATTCAAATTATTTTCAGAGTTACAACCATTTGAAATAATTATCGGCGTATTTTCTTAAAATTTCTCCCTTCTGTTTTCGTAAAACATAGATAAACAGACTTCCAAGTTATGCATTTCAAAAATTCTACTTGAGTCTTTGTACAGAGGTCTGAGCTGAATAAAGGCAAAATATTAATACAATAGAAGCATTTTTTACAAAAGGGAAACATTTGGAAAAAAGGTTATTCTAAGTTAATTTTTTGCCAAAATATTGTATTTAAATATATTTCTTTTGTCATAATGTCCTTAAAACAATTTTTTACATGTATTCTAATCTAAGTGACACCAAATATCATAAATATTATCCATTTACACGCTTTAGCAAAATCACGGTTCCGAAAGTAGTCGGATACCTTAAAGACTTTTAAGGCGAAAACTCTTAAGACGAAACATAGAGTAACACGAAATAATACAGCTGTCCAGGCAAGCTACTTTATATTTTCATACATTGAACGAAAAACACTTAACACGAAAATTGTTCTCTTCTGGGAATGAACAAAATACGGAAAACATCAACCGGATTAGAGTGTTCTAAAATTTAATCTGATAAATTCGTTGCAATAGATGATTATAATGTGTACAGTCCCAATTATGGCAAAGACGTTTTAGAGTTTGTTCAAAGCTCAAAAAATATCCTTGAGGAAGTTTCCGATGACTAAAATGAAATGAATGATGCAGCTCCTTTTCCCACGTCATCCGAAATGAGGAATATCATGAAAATTATGTTCCTATATTTAAACGCACACTTCAATGGTGAAATGAATAACAAAATGAATGGCATCGAACAATTTGTAGACAATTTGTTGCTAAAAAACAATGCAAAGAAAAATATCAGAATATTTTCCAAAAACTCTATAGATGCTCTTTTTTTTCAAAAAAAAGCATTAAATTTCATGAAAGTTTTGTGAATGTTTTTTTTTTCATTGATTTTTATTAAAAATGCATGCGTATATATATTTATCTATGCAAGTGAAAAATTATCTAACAAACTTATTTTTTTTGAAATATGATTTTTTCTTTTTGCAGTATCATTTAACACGAACAAATAATTCAGCATCTTTGATTTCATATTAAAAGATTTTCACTGTATATTTATGGAAATGGTTATGTACGAGACCATATTATATTTTCTCTCTCAGTAAATACTTAAAATTTAGCGTAAATTATTGTGGGGAGTTTCACCTCATAAACATTGAGAAAACACACGTCTCTGTTTTAAAACTTATATTGTCAGGTAAAATTAGTAAACTAAAAGTAAAATGAAAACTGTCTTTCGTCGATAAAATCTTCACTTTCCAACTTGTATTTTAAATTATTTAATTTTTCACCGTGTTGTTGACAGAAAATTTATGTTTAATTTGTAAAGATCTCCGAACACGCTTTCATTAACACTGGATTACTGAGAGAGAAGTACAAGTAAATGCCAACCTCATCATTTGACTACTTTT
>BMAV01010395.1:437202-455013 GCA_019973955.1 Trichonephila inaurata madagascariensis
ACGTATATATACGTCTGGAGAAATAAATGTTTTGGCTTTGCAAGACGTTTATATACACGGGACGGGAGGGGGATCTAAAAGGTTAAAGTCGTATCGTAGTTTTAACGTCAAAGTATAGTACTATTGAATTCAGTACATTGTTATTGTTTGGGGGACGCAATGAAAATTATGATTGAATATTGGATCGCGAGTATTGCAAATTTGAGAAGCACTGCTCTAAATGAATGAAAAGAAGGAATCGTAATAATTTATTTTTCGATTCCTACTATTAGCTCACACTCTCTATATATTTATTTGTTTATTTATCTTGGTGGAATTGTCAATTGTTAATAAAACACCTTTTAAAGCGCTCAATTGAGCTGAAATTTTATATACATGATTATTTTGGATAACAATACAATAATTTAACTATAATTAATACAATTAAATGATTAAAACTAATTATTTAAAGAATTACATATACAACCACGTTGGCATCATTTTGGCAACATGTGTCAAAACTTGAAAAGGCTTTTTTCTCACGTTTTAAAGCATTCAGTTGAACTAAAATTTTATATACATGATTGTTTTGGATGATAATTAATAAAAATTAATTACCACTTAATGTTGTGATTCTGTCACATGTATATACACATTTATATTAATTGTAACTATTTAATAAAATGTAGCTAAAATAAAAATTTTCTTTGTTGATCTAAGTAGGAATTGACATAAAATTATTTTTATATTACTTGTTATTAAGTTAAACACTAGAGATGAATGATTACGTGGTATGTAGATAAAACAAACTATAGGATAAGAATCAATTTATACTGATCTGAATGAGATTCAATCCTTCGGACTTGACAAAATGAAAATCCAACTTAATATTGTATCGTAAAAGTAGCTACGGCAATATGGTTTCTGCACGAGATAGTGTGGCAATATCTTCTGCAATCATTTACTGTTTTATTTATATATTACTTAGTAGAGCGTTCATTTGTGGTGCAGCATACGATTCTAGATATGAATGCTTATTAAGTATTCAAGTGGACGCAATTTTCCCAAGAAAGTAAAGATTTGCATTGATTCAAATTGAAAAAGATAAATTTTGAAACAATTTTTACAAAAATATTGGTTTAATGAGTATTTAAAATAGATTTAATTATCAGATTTGAAACTAATACAACTCAGTTTTCAATGTCTAATCAAAACTATGTAATAATTTATTTTGTTTTTATATTTGAATCTTAACATATTGTTGTTGTGTTTTGGCTCTAATGCCACCTGTCTGACTCTGTCAGAGCGAGGCCCACGAAATTCATCGTGGCAAGGGGCTAGAAGTACGCCTGTCGTTGGCCTTGGCCTTAAGCACCATACAGGAGACAGTACAATTAGCTCGCGAAATTTCCCGAAGGGACGATAGATGGCGACACCGCCTATCTTCACCAGGACAATTGTGGCATGGAACTGAAGGGGAGGGAAATATTCTCCAGACCCCTGCACTCGTGATTCAGCCCACAAGACTTTCGGACCCACTGATTTAACGAGCACGTACTCCGTGTGTACTCGGAGGGTATTTGGTGGCGAACCCAGGCCTTCCGGTCTTGAGTCCGATGTTCTAACCACTAGGCTACCCACGGTCAAACATATTGCATAGGGCATTTAGAATGGTTTGAATCTTATCATAAACGAATTTGTGTCATTAAAATATCCAGCTAGCAACATTTTTCATCCGTAAGTTTAATATGTATAAAAATTAAAGAATATATACTTTATGTTTAATTTTGATGTGTTAATAAGATTTTGAGACTTAAAATATTATTATTCAAAATGGCGTGAACCTATATTATTTAACGCAAAAATATACCATTAATACATGACACTTGTTTTTCTAAAATATGAAAATTGGTTACTTCAAGTTACACCTGGCTCCTCGGAAATTTACCTATTGTTAATTTCTTCATTACAAATAAAGTCAATACTTTTTTAATAAAAAACTGAAGAAAAATATTATAACTCAATCAAAGAGAAATAATATTATAAAATAATTTCAATAAAAACAAAACCCAAAAGTAAAAACCATTCTTTTAAACTTCAATAAAATTATTTGAAAAAAAATGTGTTTCTACTAAATTTTATTCCCTCAAAAATATATTTAATACAAAATATTTTTTTATTAGAAGCGCACGATTTTTTTTTTATGTTTTGCTCAAAAAGTGTTGAGTTCCAATTTTATTCTGCACTCCACTTTTTGTTATTTCCCCGGAGAATTTTTCGTAACCATGTTTGTTTTTTATGTTTACAACATATCTGGGTTAATCTATACAAAAGTTTAGCCATGCAGATCTGTGTTCTCACGTTTTGCGTTTACGCCCTTGAAGTCTCATTGATGTTCTGAAGTAGGTGACTAGAAAGTGTTTCTAAACATGAATATGGTGTTTACTAAGTGCACATTGAAATATAACCTATCCATTTCATTAAGATTTATTCAATGTAAAATTGACATTCATTCAGAGGTTCGACCCAAAGCTTTTAGGTGATTGAAATAATGCATTGCATCATTTTTTCTTTGTAAGATACTACACCAAATTATTCAGCACAAACTTTAAATACGAATGTTGTATATTTTAACAAAATGATTGAATGCTTGATAAATTGTATTAGATAACATTTATTAGTAATAGAAAAAAATATACTTCGAGTTTTGTTTTGAATGTTATCACATTATAAAAGCACCAGCACTGAAAATTAGAAAGTAGAGTCAAAGCCCTGCAGTGGAGGAAATGCACTAAGAATATTAACTATGAAAATTACAAAAAACATTAATCAGGAGGATGATAAGAGAATATTAAAATGATAGAACTGTATATAGAATTAGCAACGTTTATATATTATACGGGAATTTATAGTATTGCAGAGAGTAATTTTAAAATTTGTGACGGGCTCACGCGTTTTTTTTTAACATAACCTCTGGGTTCTTTGGTGGCCAAGATTAATGGCAACTCTTCTCCAACCAAAACCCAAAAAGCGAAATGTGAACAAGAAATTCAAATAAGATAGCTTTTAAAAGAACAGAAGTTTCAATAAGCAGGACGGCCAATTGGGGGAAGTTATGTTTGAAGAGATACAAGCGTGAATTGACAGCTACTCGTGAAGTTACCTGGAAACCCAGCTATTACTACAAGGTGCATACCATTGCACACGCGCCCAGACGTTTCCATATATGTATCGAATCTTAGGTTGGATTAAGGTAGGACTGATTATTTGATATTAGGACTTATAATATTATTAGAAGTGAGAGTAGGTGGATTGAATAATTATTTAGAGAAAGTGGTCTAAGTTACGCGATTCGGTTCTCGCTATTTAAATTTATTTAAATTGTTAGACATTTAAGTTCTATTCTTAATAAAGTCATATTAAGAATATAAAATGTCTATTCCTTTTGAAAACCCTACACCTCTAGCTCACGCTGACAATCAAAGATACGGTCACCAAAGGGTGGCTGTATCACAAATTTATAAATATATTCAATATAATACATATAAGTGAAGATACAATAAGATAAACCAATAATATATAATTTTTCCAAGAGGTGTTTTCGAAATAAGTCAAAAACCTTTGAATAAAAAGAAGGATGGTAACGGAAATCAACACATAATTTACCTATAGTTTAGCTAAATAATAATCAGATCATTTTCCCAAAAAAGAATTCCTTAAAATTAAGTCATTAAATATTTAAATTCATGAATGTTAAATGAAACTGGATAATAAATGCAAATATTCATCACTAAAGTGAAAGGAACCATCATAATTCGTGAAAAGTGGAAAACAAATTTAAGTTGAAATAGTTCACTGTAACTTAATCCTCAGTCTCTGTATTAACAAACAAAACAGAGTTTTTAAACTAGAAAAAAAAAGAAGTTAATTCCTGTTTAATTATTATGAAAGCTCGAGTAAATATTTTTAAGATATATATTAATCGAAAGGAAAAAAGCCAGGAAAGATTATTTATTACACAAAAAAGGAATAGCTCTCTCTCAAAAAGGTGTTTAAAGATATAAATCACTTTCATTCTCAAAATAAACTCTTAATGAGTGCCGAAAATTATTATGGAATACTTTAAAATTTCAACAAAATATTTAAAAAAAGGTGATTTATGACACCAAATTCAGACAAAAATTTATTGCATTTCAAAGTAAATGCTATTTTTTAAAAAAATTAATTATTTATGTTTAAAAAGAATAGGTTGTCATTTTAGTTCTTTCTTCATTACTCACTGCTGAATTATTTAAAGACAAAGCTGTTTCTAGAGAAGCAGTGATAAAAAACTGAAATTACGAAACAAAAAGCCAGTAGAAAAGGAAATTGAAAGGTTCATGATAAATTATTCCAATTATTTTTCCTCTGTTATTTTTATATCGTTTAATTTCAATAAGTTAAAGATTAGTAAAAGAATGCCATTTAAAAGAAAATTTATTTTTCAGTATAGGTTTTTTATATATAAGTAGCTACAATTATATTTAAGAGCTGATTACAAAGAAATCTAAAAAATATTTTGCTTCTTTAAAGTATTGAATAAATTTCTAATTTCATTAAATATACCTTATCGGAACAAAATATAAGGAGTATGATGTAGGAACAAAAGAAAAAGTAAAAACACGTCATTGAAAAAAACTTTGAAAAAGAATGAAAATACGAGATTTGGCATTGCTGTAATTATAGGGAAACATAATATCTAGCTTAAAGTGCAGTTTCCTTTCAAATTATTCAAAAAATCTTGTTAATAGTTGCACATTTCATTTCAAAAGACGTATGCATAATTAAAACTTAAATAATTACCTTTTAAAAGACAATTTTTTTTTTAAATGAATAAGTAGTATTTATCACATTTTTTAATGTTTTTTATTGACCTAGTGAAACTTCATTGTCTCATGTTGAGGTTTAAAGTAATGTAAAATATTACAATGGGTGTTTAAAAAAATAGTAACTAATTGTTTAAATTAAAATTAAATGAAAAAAACAATTATTCATATACAGTAGATTTCTTTTTCATTACATATATATATAAACCGTAAATTCCTGCGTGTAAAGCGCACCAACACTTTCAAGCTGCGAGTTTTAATTTTTAGACACATTCGTGGTATACCGCGCAACCTTTTTTTTACGAAGAAACCTGAAATGTACTTGCGCAATGCTCTTTTGTTTTAAAGTCGTTTTATTCGAGGTATTATCCCAGTCTTTTGAAAGAATTGCATACTTCTAGAACTACAGCCCTTTAAGTTCATAAGGAACGCCATTTCTTTTCAATAAACAGTATTTTGATCTATGAAGAAGTCCTCACCCCTTTTTTTTATTTTTAAAGCGCTTATTTTTATACCCGGAGTAAAACGCGCACTCATAAACTTCAATCTTAATTTTTTTCAAAGTGCTCGTTATTTAAGTTATTTTAAGGTATATATATATATATATTTAAATATATACAATTCAATCACAACCCAATAATCATTCAAAAAATCGAAACCATATGAATCCTATAACAATAAATCCCATTTCAAAATATCAATGGCGAATATAGAAGATAAAATTCCAAAGTTTTCAAACAAAATTAAAAAATTATAAAATAAAAATTTATAAAATATCCAAGTGCTACCTCGGACTTAGGACCGATAAATGGGGTTAAACTAGTTTTTGATGGCGCCAACCTTCCCCCTATTGCAACTTGGTAAGTTAATCGGAAAAAATCCAATTCTCAAAAATTTAAAAATTAAAAAGTTAAAATTAAACCATTAAACTTGAAAAATTAAACTATTCACCATCGCATTCTGAAAGATATTATATTAAAATATTAAAATTCTAAAACAATTAATTGCATAATATAAGAGAACCCTCGAACACCAAAGATGACGCACTCATCTTTAAAATAAATGTCTAAAATCCGAAATTTCAAATTAAAAACCTAGTATGTTCACAAATGAATAGCGTAAATCATTGAAAACTCACCAAAGAGCATCCTATCAATAATTCAATTCACAATTTTTGAACGATTTTTTTCTCATATTTAATACAACAATTACCACTCCTATATTTTGCTCACAACACCCACTAATGCCATGTCAATCCATATATATATATAGAAAGAGAGAGAGAGAGATGTGTGCATTTTTTTATATCATTATAAAAATAGCGTTAATTTAGATTGAAACATTCTTTTAAGAATGGTGTTGCAGAACATTCGAGCAATCAAATGTCATGCAAATAAATATTTCCAATGTTTCAATATTTTATAAAAATCAGTTAATTTTTATTCTGCATAATTGTTTTAATTACAAATTATTGAAATTATATTAAAGGTTTTGCTTGGCTATTTTCATCAAATAAGCTGTAAAAAGAATCTACAAGGGTTTATTCACAAGTATTTCCGCGCGGAATCAGTATACTTAATCTGTAATAATTTTTAATGAAATCTGAAGACGAGAACGAAGAAATTAAAAAAAAAAAATGGTTTGCTTTTCCATATTGTTTTCTTTTAAAAGAAAATAAATCAAAATACTCACGCATAATACACACTTCCAAACCATATTTAAAAACTAAAAAAATTTTACTTAGCAAAGAAATCCGTAAACCTTCATAATCGCTGTAACTATTATATCTAATTTCTGTCCTTTCACACAAGCGCTTTTAACTCTGCCCTGCGTGAAATTTGAACAACGATGTCACAACAGAAGCTTAAGAACATCCATTAAGCCTAGTTTTATCTCTTTTACAACACTCAGAAAAAGGTAATTATCTTCATCTGCTGCACTTCAATGGAAATCTTGTACCACTCTTCCTTTTCCATTTTAATATCGTAAGAAGTGCGAAATATCTTTGAACGACTTGAAATTGGGGCTCAAATTCACAACACATCTTTAAATAGAACGGGGAAAAAAGTCCGCGATAAAAAGAAAAACACATTTTACAGCCCAGAACAAGTGAACCGTTTTGGTTTCTTAATGAAAGGGAGCTAAGGGTTATAAAATTTTTGTAGAATTCGAAGTATCTGGTTTCCTGCTCTCTTACAAAAAGTAGATGGCACTTATTTATTAACTGGCAAATGAAATACGTTTTTCGAATAGTTGATGTGTGGGTGTGATAAAAAAGTCTAGGAAAAAGAAATGATTTCAGACTTTTCGTTTAAAAAGAGTGTATTAAGAGTGAGAAAAAGCTAAATTTGAATGTTTTTTTTTTGGGGGGGGGGATATATTTTGATGCAAAAGTATATTTTCTGGTAGTCATTATATCTGTTTTTAGATGTTTTTACCTTAATACTTTTGATGGAGTTGATATTTAGTTTTAAATAAGTCGAGGTAAATAAGACTTGTACTTTTTTTTTATTTTTAGTAATGTTCAAAGACCTTTGATGTTTGTAATCATTAAAATACTCTTGAACTTGAAAAATATACGTTATTATCGAGATTTTTTGACCTGCTTCGACAAGTTAAATAAATCTAAGGTTTTCTTAACTTCTAACCATGCCTGCTCCTTTTACAAAATTTTAATAATACTAACATTAAATAAATTATTAATAAATTTTAATAACATTAAATGTAGTTTTTTTTCTCTATATTTTCAGGATTAAAATCTGCTGAAAGAGTCAATGACTTCTTTTTAAAAAAAAAAAAATTCATCGAATATTACATTTTCAATATAAAATCTAAAATCTATACGTTTCGTAATTTAATTTCGTGATTCTATTCAAAACTAAAAACCCGAATTCTTTCTTGAACATTGTTGCTATACAATAATACATTTATTGTATTGTTTAACAGAGTAGCTTTTTCATAATTTAATTTTAAACCTTTTGTTAAAGCTATACTTGAATAAATTGTTCTTTCATGCGTATTTAAAAACTAATTGTTAATACTAAAATAAAATGGCACGTGCTTACTAATTGTACTGTCGATTCCTCGTCTGTGAACAATTTGATCTCAGATTTTCGAAGAAAATTATTTTTGGTAGTTTTAGTGAAAAAAATGACTTCGTTTTTTTTTAAACAAATATATAGGAATACAATTTACATTATTCATATATAAGTAAAATTTTTTACTGTTTTAGAAGTACTAAAAATATTACATTTGGAAATAAAATACCTTACACATGTTTTTATTCAAGTATTTCTTAGAAAGAGATAATTTTAATATAATACACTTATATTCTAAAGTGCTAAATGAAAATGTGTGATGCACACATATTAACGCTATAAATATATAAGAAACTTCATCAATGTGTAAGCATCATGCCATATGTATGTTTAAAAGGAAATAGGGATATACAAGGTCGGTTCAAAAGTATCTGACTTTAAATCTTTCTGCGCACAGTAGAAATTCTAAAACGCACCACTGAGGACAGTGGGTTTGATTGGTTGAATATTAACGTCGCACTGTTCAGCTACACGAGAGCTTTTGGCGACGGACCACGTAATTTTGAACCATGGTCAAGTGACGTGGACGACACCTGAGCTGGCACCCCCCTCTCCTAACTACCACACCAACGGGGGGACGTTTCAGCTCTCGACAGATTTAACGTGCATCGCTGCCCTACACGGCGGGTCTTTAGTGGTACTGGGCTCGAACTCGTGACAAGGCAAGCCACGATCCGATACCTATACCACTCGGCTACCGCGGCCCTGAGCACTGTGAGAGTCGACAGCTTAGTGCATATGATTGAAATTGTTTCCTTCGTTTCAGTGTACCATTCGCTTCCTGTAAGCAATCTAGTACAGGGCTGTTATATGTGACCATCGGATTTTTATATTTCTCTAATGATGACTGAACGATTTGTACACAGGGGCTGCATCAATTTTTTTTTGTCAAAAGCTTGGTAATTTTTCTTAGTTCTTAAGATTCAGCAAATGTTTGGAGACGATGTTATGGGGATCACACAGATTAAGGTAGAATTTAAACGATTCAAAAGTGGTTGCACGTCGGTAGAGAGTGATCAGCGTTCTGGGAGGTCACAGACCTCTCGAAATGCAACAGTTGTTGAAAAGGGGGTAAATGTGATAAGGAAAAATCGTCGCTTAACTGTACGAGAGACTTCTGAAGAAGTTAAAATCAGTACAGTCTCCTAAATTGTATTTTTGTGTGATCAAGCGCAGAACGGCTGCAAATTTTTTTCCTAAGCTCCTGTTGGGGGAACAGAAAACTCCGTTTTGCAGTTGCAAGGAGGACTTACTGGACTCAACAATGTTGAGTCTGGATTCTTGAGATTTCTGGCTGAAAATGCTATTGAAAGTATCTTTTTTCTGAATAGAAATGGGATAAGGCAGCCAGCACACACGACGCGGAGCTATAAACCATTCCAAAGGAAGCATTCCAGAAGTGTTTTCGGCAGTGGAAGGAATGGTAAACTAAGTATGTGAAGGTTCAAGGGACATCCTTTGAATGTGATTAGGATCCTAATGCCTCAAAGTAACTAATACATTTTTTTCTACCAAAGGGGTCGGATGCTTTTTGAACAGATCTTGTATCCTTGACAGCAACCAGAGTTATTTAGTTGTTGACCAGCAGTAAAGATTAAAATCAGTGTTTCTTAAACTGTGGGGCGCGCATCTCTAGGGGGCTTGATAACCCTACGAGGGGGTGCGAGCATATTGAAAAGTCAAAAACAAAAGATTATTTTAAATAATAATTAACTTACTGAGAGTAAACAAATAAATACATTCTGAAATAACAAAAAATAAAATACTCTGATTTACACTACAATACACTTATAAATGAATCAGTACTGTGCACAAACTATTTTATAATTATTTTTTAACAACACTAAGTTATGGACAAGTTTAATAATTAAAAGTGACCCCATGGATTTGCCATATAAAATTATATGCCAACATTAACACTTATCCTGATAATTTTTGTACGGTTTATAATTAATCCCTTAAATGCCGATTAAAAATTACGCGATTCGTTCCCCAATGCCACCGTTTAGCACACAGGTAAACGTATGTGGTATATTGAGGGGTGTACAAAAGGAATAAATAATCAAAAATCCTCTAAAATAAATAAATCATTTGCAAACACTGTCAAAGTAATTTTATTACTTTCCAAAGCCTTCGAAATAATTTTATTGATGGCAGTTCACAGAAAAGATAGCACTTCGGAAAGATGTTTATATACGTCTAGGGCAATTAAAACACTGGCTGAGCGAGGCATTTATATTCGTCGGGGAAGGGGTGAAAGTCGTATTGTAGGTTTAGCGTCAAAGTATAGCATTTTTGAATTTTATGCAACGTTATTGTATGAAGGGGGGCGCGATGCTAATTATGATTGAATATTGGGTAGCAAACATTGAAAGTTTGAGAAGCACTGATTTAAGCTATTTTTAAAGTGATGTCACATTTGTCGCTTATAAGATAACCGTATCATTTCCGAAGTATTGATGTGGCAGCGGAGGTCTATTGATCATGGTCACATACACGTGACCGGAGTGCCATGGGTTCCAGCCCTAGTGACAGAAAAAAAAAAAGACCCGCTTTGTACAAAGGTTTATGCACGTCAAATCTGTCGAGGCTCAAAATCTGTTGGACGTGGCGTAGTAGTATGGAATGGGTTTCCAACACACATGTCTTCGTCACATGACCAAGTTTAAAAATTACGAGATGTGTCAACTACAACATTGGTCTTGCTTTATTATGCGACGATAATTTACACTCACTCGAAGGTAAGTGTTAACACTAGAACGTCCGGGATTTCGATTACCCTTAAACGTCCATACGTGTCATTTAGACACCTCGATATGAAATACGTAAAATAATTGTTTTAACTAAATAATTTCAGGACCAGCAGTTAAAACTTTTAATATTATTTCATGTAATTAACACGTTTTATGGCCCTTCATATCATAAGAAGCTGACGTTGTCATTATGTTTCGCGAAGCTTGTTAGACCACTGCTTTGTCGCAAAACATTTCGAGTAGCACACATGTCAGGAGCATTACAATTATGCGGTATCCATTCTGTGCCATCCCTAGCAATTTACATATGTGGATTTACTGGAATATAACCAATTATATCTGTTTTTTCTTCAGATTCTTCGCAGTCACTTTCATTCAATCTTATGTCTTCATCGGTATCTAAATTAGAGTCGATTAATTCTAAGAAATCTCTCACAATAAATTAGCAATTTCATCAGGGCTTAGGCCTTTTCTACGAGCCATGTTTTCAGGGTGTCAGCTCTGCACAAGGTTCGAAATCGAATGATTTTTTTTATGAGCAGATAACCAAATGCTATGTAATGAAACACTTAGACCAGTGTTTCTCAAACTGGGGGGGGGGGCGCCATAAGCTTACGAGTGGAGCGCGAGCATATTGAAAATAAAAGATTTAAAAAATAATTAATTTACTCTGGAATGAATTAAAACGAAATACTTTCAGACATAATAAAAAATGCACTTTTACTTTGATATAATTCATAGGCGATATTAAGTCATCTCTCTCAAAAATAAAAAGTTCAATACCTAATTAGCTATCTTTATATATAATCCTATAACCAAATAAAAATACTTTTATTTGATTTGCTGTAATAACATGATGAGAGATTTTTTATTACGTTTTTTCTTTTTAAATCTAACATACTACTCTTTCAGAGAAAAAACAAATCCCAGACCCAGAATCGAAAAAATTTAGGGACATAAAAAATTCATCACTGTGATTATTTTTGAAATACTGTACATTATTGCTGTAATCTGTTTTTGCTGATAATCTGTTTGACCTTCTAAGTTATTGGTAGAGTTAGTTATGACCCCTCTCTTATGTGTTTGTTTCTCCTTTAGGGAAGTTGTAAATAATGTATTTCTCTGTTGCGCTTTTTTCCATGCAAACGAATTTATGATATTCGGAAAACCACGGAGAATACTTTGAAGGATTACTTGGCCAAGACTTATTTTTATGAATATTCTCAAACACAAAAAGCATAACGAAAAACGTTTTACACAATTTTTTTTAGCAGTAACATACATATTATCATAATGAAATACACTTTTTACCCGGAAATGGTCGCGCGGGACACACATATCAAGAAATCGTTAATTCTGGCAAAACTGCTTATTTGTTACCAAAGAAAAATTGAAAAGTCCTTGAAAGTAGGTAAGTTTACTTTCTCTTAATTAAATTATTCACTGGAATCACGATTTGTCTCGTGTACAGTAAAATAATTATAAAAAAAAAAAGGATTGGGGGTGACTCAATAACCCCACTCGACCGTATCGAGTGCGCGCCTTCACCCGGGTTAAGACATGTTGAAGTCTTTTCCCTTTAAAAATTAAAAATAATGCAGTTATTCTTCATTGGAATTTTATATTACTGTTCATTATTTAACATCAATTCTAAATGCTAATTCTGTGAGGCTTAAAATTACAATTCGCTTAAAACTAATTATAATTTGAGCAATCATTTTAAAAAAATCATTTTACATTTTTGTAAAGATTGTCGCGCACTTGGCTTTACTCTCCTTACAATTCAGCTATTATATCAGTTATGTTTTATTTTCTTATTAATGAACTCGTACAAAGAGCAGGCACTTCAACCGGTATACTTTTAATGTATAAGTTTGCGCTGCACAGAGTATTTTATAACTAATTAATTAATACTAAATTAAGAACACACACAAGTTTAATAAGTATTAACGATTTCCATGGGCTTGTCTTGCAAAGCAAAGTTTTTATAAGGAATTCTTATGATTAGAAATTGACCCTCTGAGTTATTTTTCTATATTTAGCTGATATCTACATTTTGTCTTCTAAGCAGCCACCGCATTTTGCAATATGTTCTAATTTAAAAATTAGAGAAAGGAAAAATAACATAATAATTATCCTATTACTTAATATTTTTTTTGCTTAAAAGTAACATATACAAAATTTAATACTTATGTTATTAATTTGTACGGTTTATAATAAAAAAAGATTGTAGCTCTAGCGTCAAAGTGCATTATTACTGCTTTCAGTACCTTATTAATGTATAAGGGGTGATAAAATTGTGATTGAAAAGGGGGGGCACCAGAATTGAAAGTTTGAGAAGCACTAAGACACAATTTTAGAAAAATAAGATTCGTTTCCGCTATTAACCTAACACTGCATTTAACGTCAAATAAATGTGTGATAGTGCTTTGAAAAGTTTTTTTTTTACTAATATAGTAACGATGAACAGCTATTTATGATGATAAATTGCCTTGATGTCGAAATGACACCAGCGGACGTTCTAGGTATTTTTAGTTGTAAAAGTTCTCCTAACTAACTCAGAACCACAAAACTTTTGCTGTGTAATTACCATGGAAAATAATTAAAAGTCACGAAAACTTTTCTAATCCCCTGTAAAAAGGCGGAAAGGAGAAAAAACTGAACAGGCTTCGGTGTCAAATTGACATCGAAGGACGCTCTAGTGCAAGGATACTCAACCTTTTTTTTTCTGTTGGGCCGCATACGTATGTCAGTTATTTCATGCGTCTCCATACATTTGTTAGCTATTTCACGCGGGTCGCAACATGAGATTAAATGGGAAGAGTGGAGGGGGTAGAAATGTTTAAGATCAAGATAACATTGGAAACTTAAAGTATGCAAAATTGATCAAAATATTATAACTCCTGTTTCGCTTTTTTTAATTATTTTTTTATATTTTTTATTTTTGTCACTAACACTAAATTAAAAGAATTTAGGAATCACTCCTTCCCAATTTTTGCATTAGTAAGTGGTTTCATATGATTACCAATAATATAACAAACTTCTTAGGATGTCTTTTTTACTACTGTGAGGTTACCACTCACGAAATATTTTGTTGCTGTTACAAAGAATACCTGTTTACAATAAAGCCTGTTTATCACCTCTTAAAAGAGGCAAAAATGTCATTATATAATTCCTTTTTATACGTATTTTTTAAATACAGCGCACTTTCGTGACAAATCAGTCAAGTGCTGATCTATGTTTATTTTTCACTACAAAACAGTCAACCTCCAAATCATTCGAATATTTTTCACTTGCAAGGTATTAAATGTTGTTCACATACGAAATTAGTTCCACTCATAAAATTTTCGCGTGAGTAAGTGAATATTAACGTCGCACTGTTCAACTACAAGAAGGCTTTTGGCGGCGGATCTAGTCATTTTGAACCATGGTCAAGTGACGAGGAAGACACCTGAACTGCACCCCCCTCTCCTAACTACCACACCACAAAAAATTGTTGGTAATCAACTGTTGTCTGTTATCACTAATCGTAACCATTCCAAATTGAAAAACAATATCAATTCGCAGTCGTACGACATCGATGGCAAAAAAGCAAAATTGATCTATTTGATTTCTTGTGTCAAAGGATTTCCCACTACATTTTTACTACATTGTCTTAAATAAAATAATTTCTCAGAGCAGTGGGTCATGACAGGGCCACTTAAAAAGACTTGGTGGGCAGCGGGTTGGGTATCGCTGTTCTAGTGTTAATGGAAATTAAGTGTTCATGAATGACCATTACATGGACTTATGAGTACAAGAATCCAACAAGACTTCGAGTTAAGATAGTCAGTATAGCTGTAAGCTTGTTGAGAAAACATGGTGGTCGTCTTCTAATACTGTGATATTTGTACTATCACAAGTATTATCAGAGTTTATGTTTGGAGCCTTAGTTACTTTCAGAAATCCAAAAAGTGCAATGAATTTTACTGAAACTGTGCTTTAAAAGTTTATGTTGAAATCCAATCAACGTATTCTTAGAGATAAGCAACATGTACTAATATGTTGCTTATTACGTTTTAAAAAAAAATAAAAGATTAAAGGTAATAGAATCCTATTTTATGAAACTATTCTAACGCAAAGCATTGTTTGTGTATAACAGCACCTTTGTTTCCTTTCTTCATTTTCACTACGAAATCAATTAATCTAAATATACATTAAAATAATAACATCAGAGTCAGTAAATTTCATTATTAGCAAACATATAGTTAATGAAAGACATTGTTTATACTTCTATTGTGTAAAGGAATTAATTAATTCTAATGAAAATTGCAGTTTTGATGCGTCTGTAAAAGCTCTTAGGAAATTTCACCTGTGCCATTTATTTTTTCCAAACATGAAAATTGAAAGAAAAATTTCTTAGAACGAGCTTGCGTATTACTTAAATTTTACTGTAAGCGGAGGAAAAAGTATAAATGGTTATTTCTTCATTAAGTTGCCCAATATTATTTGATTAGAGGAAGTAGAATATAAAATTTGATTTTTTTCATTATAAATGAATTGAAACGTTCTTTTTTTTTCTAAAAAAAATCTTTATTGGAAATTTGTGAAAAATAATACAAAAATTTACTTTAAAAGCAATTCTTTAAAATGTAATTTAAATAAAATGTTACAATTTTCTTATGATTATTTAAATCTACTCGTCAGTAATACTTAATTAAATTAAAAGTGTGTAAGATAAATGATAAAAAAAAACTTATTCAACTGTAAATATTGATTCATTCATCTATTTAACATTTTATCTTAAAAACTATTTAGTTTTTTATATTAAAATTAATTGAAGCGTTCAAATTGACTTTTCAAAGAATTGCTTAGAAAAACTATCAGTTCTTGAAAAAAAATGCATTTCAAACACGCTTACATATACAGACACATTTATTTGTTCGCTTTTGTGCATAAAATTTAACTAAACAAATTTTTTCTTCAAAAGCTTGTATTAGAATGTGTTGAGTAATTTAAATTTAAATACGAGGAATTTATATGCCATTCAAAATTATTTATATTATTCAGATATCTCTGAGAAACTACAATGGAGCCTCAAAGCTACAAAAGGCTCTTTCTTAACCGGTTAGCTGCCACAGGCGCATATATCCGTCTTGTTCAACCGATGCTTTAACCATCTAAGCGGTCTGCTCGTAAAGCCTTGTCATTCTGGAGATGCTTCAAAAATGCACTGCACGTATTTTTTTGCCGTCAGGTGTGGATCTTAAAAGCGGTGGAGCCGTATTTTTAAGAATGCGGCTCAGCCGCTTTTGTGAATATTGCTTGAAGGCAGAAAAAGCATCTCTGGAATGTGACGGGATTTTACGTGCAGACCGCTTGGAGGGCTAAATGTCCGGTATGTATACATATGTCATATATACATGTGAAAATCAATGGCACCGGGGAGCGAATCGCGTAACTTTCAATCGAAAGTTTTAAATTTTCCTTTACCTTTGAATTACTCAATCTGAAACTTTTACTTGCAAATTACTGAGAAAGGTATTGAGAATAAATTTGACAAACTTTCCTTGCACCAATTATTATCCTTAAAGAAGTGTAGGAAATATTTTTAAGAATACGATGTAACAAACTTCACAACAATATAATTTCTACATATTATAAATTTTTGACAATTTTAAAAAGCCTTGTAAGAGAGAGGTTGAAGAATGAATGTTATGAGTAATGAAGAATATGAATTTTTATTTTTAATAGCGTTTTCATTATAATCTGTTAACAATAGTTTATAAATCGACTAATTAGATTTCTGTTATTTAGTTATATTTCTTTTTACCAAAGGTTTTAAAATTGTGTTATCAATTATTTGTTTAATCTATAAATTTTGATATATATTTTTTAAACTCCTATTTGTTTGAAAATATTAGTGTTCTTCTTTATTTCTGTTTCAGAGTGTTAACATTTGCTTATTAATGATAATTGAGAGATATTATCTCAATATCTGAAATATTTATAGCACTGAAAAATATTCGAAAGTATCGTTTGTTCACCACCGACGCAATTATAACATTTAGATTAACATTTAAATTACAAGTTACCAATTATATATTTTTTTCATTGAGATTCCAAATATGTTAGAATTTTGTTACAAAACACTTTAGTTTCAGCCCCCCCCCCCCCATTCACATACAAATTTACATGTAACAGGACGTCACATGTTTAACTAATTTAATATCATTATGAAATAAATGTTTTTAATTGTTCATGCAAATTAAGTATTATTCTTGATATAAAACTAATACTTTTAAAAATATTTGAAAATCACTAAAAGTTATTTATATCAAATAAAATATTGAACTTCCACTTTTAATTATTATCAAAATAAGCAAAAAATCTCGATTTTTTCATGCAAAATGTAAAATGTTACGTATGATATCTAAAATATCTTTGAAATAAAAGTTTTTGCCCATTGACTTTATTATTAATAAGAATGAATGTGTTAAGTAGAATAATTCTTAATACCTAAAGGATTATACAAACTAAAGTCGGTAATTTTATTCTCTCTATATATAAAAAAAGTTTTTTGTAATGCTGTAATAAATTTATCTATACACAAGGTATAGTTCATAAAAAGGGGTCGTAAAAAGGTGAATTTAACTAAAGAGGAACAACAAGAAAGATTTCCCTACCATACCTCCCCCCTTTTCTACCTTTCAGCGCTTTCTCTAAAAATTCACTTTCGTCATAGATCGTGATGTTTTTTATTTCTCCAGTAATTTCCAGAAACATGCATATGGCCATATGGCCACCAAGCCCTTCAAATGGTTTCCAACATGGTTGTCAAGTCGCCAAATTCGGTCGCCCAAAATGAGGCCAACTTAGAACCACATAATACATGTAAGTTACAGTTTTACAATCTGATCACTGACTATGAACATTTGCACAATGTTTACAGAGGGTGACCGCACACACACATCCCCCCTTCAATATTGAAAAATTATTTTATCTCCTCATCAATGAATAATGATCAGTATCCAAAACTTTTATATAAGTGATTGAAGTAAAATGCATGTAATTAGAACATTTGTTCATTATTCAGCCATTAACTAACTATTCGGTGAATATATATACAAACAAAAT
>BMAV01010395.1:465013-655139 GCA_019973955.1 Trichonephila inaurata madagascariensis
CTATTTTATATTTTTGCTCTTTGTTGATCGTGGTCACATTCAAAAAATTTAATTAACCATAAACATACCTTCTTTTAAGTGCATAAAAAGAAAAATTACACCATTGAAAGTTTTTTAACACCTAGTTAAAGAAAATTAAAAGACCATAAATGTTAAATCTATGAAAGAAATTAAGTGAGTTAAGCAAAAGAAATTAAAAGGAAGCGTTTTAGGTTTAAATTTATCATATACTTTATGGAATCAGTTTGAAATTATTCTGCTTGATACTGCTGTAAAAAAGTAGTCACACAATATTACGAATCTTCTAAAAACTTCCTGAATAACTGTATTACAAAAAAATCGTTTGGATTTAGCATGCTTCAGTTTATTCAAAACCAGTTTTCAACAAAGATATCCATCACAACAAGTCATTGAAGTATTCAGTAAGATATTTCGACAGAAAAATCCGTCTAGTGAATCCGATATTGAGCCATTTTTGTTTAAAATTCAAGATAGGGTATCGAATAAAAGGAAATGTACAAAATAGAGTTTTCGGAAGAGGATACGGTGAGTGTTAAAGGCTCTGCAGTGTCAAAAAAGAGTTACGAAGCTTTGAAGGACGCATTTAATATTATCTGGAATCGATGAATTTCCCACAATGGACCTAAGAAAAATATCCCTTCCATTCCAATTTATCATCTGTGTGAAATGCGTCCTTAGAGAATTGTTTTTCTTATCAAATTTCAGTATACATAGTATGAACAAATTTCGAGTGCTAAAAATAAATCTTTCTTTAAAAAAAAAAAAAAAATCTTGATCTATTCGTTGTGAATAGATTTTTCGCAAGAGTTGTTTTATGGTTTCAACAAAATGACATTTAGAATTGGTAAACTAAAATTATTCAGATATGGAATTCTTTGAATGTATTCCGATATTTCCTACTTTTACTTGCGGCGCTGCATTGTTAGGGATTTTATTTTTACTTAAGTATATAATTCACGTTAAATTATTTCTATTACATCGCACTTCAACGTGATTATACTCTTACATCGGAAATTAACCCCTTAAGCGGTCAATTGTTTTACCCAAAATGTTCCAAAGAAGGGTACATTTTTTAATGCATATAACTAAGAATAAAACTTAACACAGAATACGAAAATATGGAAGAACTTTATTTTAATTTTAATCTTTAAAGATTTCACACTATTTTTTTTATTTTATAATTGTGAAACACAAAAAACCCTATGTGTTTCTTCTTTATAAGTACACTCTGTATGCCATGAAGAATGTTTCATAAACGTTAAAAGAATTTATTTCATACTTACAAAAGAATTTCATGTTTGTACCCACTTTTTAAACTTTTGAGGATTGTATATATATATATGCGCACACACACAATATGAAACATGGTGTAATACTCAGTCTTACATTACAATGAGGACAGAGATAATACAGGCGTTTTTGGATTATCCCTGCCAGTCCCTGTTCTTCCAATCCTGCCTTCACCACAAAGAAAATCCTGGATCAGAAGTATTTCAGTACCATGAGCAATCTACTTCTCTTAAAAACACTAGCACTAATAATTTCACCATAAGAATTAAATATATGCGCAAATCAAACATAGTAAAGCAGAAAATATCAATTCTCGTAAAGCGTATGGACAAACTGATTAAGGCCAGCTTTCGGTAGCTGTACGGGTAAACCAGTTAAAGGTTTAACAGCGTTTGAATGTTAATGTTAGATGAAGTTAAACACATAGAGCATTAAGTTTTTAAATTTTTAGGGAACTTATTCATTATTTGATCCACAGTGTACGAGAAAATATAATTCCAGGAACTACCTCCAGTGGCCAATGCAGTAACCGACTAGAATTGCTTAATGTCCGAAACCAGTGACGTTTACGCAAATTAGTGACCCCAGAAATGCAACACATCATCTGTTAACAGCGAGAATCAATGAGGAATGTGTAAAAGACATAACAGTAAGGACAATGCAGTTATTTTTTGTTTTGAAAGGATAAGGCAATAGAAAATTAACTCAAGTGCCTTTACGAGCAACACGGCATCAGGTGCAAAACCTCTACAGAACTCGCGAGTATATCTTTTGGTTTATAGATGACTTGAAAAACTTAACAAGGACAGAAGAGTAATGACACCAGTTATTAAGAATTATTCGTAACATTCGAGTGTGAAGCAGCTCCAACGAGAACGTGGATTCAAAATGTAAAAAGGACGCTGCACATTTTGGTGGAACACGACATAACATGACTTTTATCATACTGAACTAGTCATTGATTAAAAACAGTATGTTCAGTTATTTCGAGATCCTTTGCTGCCATTCACAGACATATACCGAAATAACGATGACATTTTGTAGTATGGCAACACACTATGTGTATGTGTTAAATTATTCATGATTGGCTTAAGAAACATTCTAGACAATTTAAGTAAATGATTTGGCCACTTAGAGTGCTAGACTTGAATCCTATCCTACATATATTCATTAATGTGACATTAATGACTGGATCGAACGGTTAGTTATTTAACGAAATCCGGAATCGGCAACATATTTACAATTATAGACGGCTTCAATGAAACATTAATGAACAATTTTTTAGGGATCTTCGAACAACTTGTTGAGTTAATGATACAACGAGTTACTGCAGTTATGGGCAAGGAAAAAACTAAAGTAAAGTAAAAAAATCAAGTCAAGTCAAGTAAAAGTAAAAAGTAGTAAAAATATTATCCTATGAATTTTGGCACTACAATGTGTATATATTTATGATTGAGAGTCCTTAAGAATTTAATATATAATTAATAATTATTTCCCTTTTAACAGCTAAATTAAAAATAAGTTTGCGATAAAAATGTTCTTTGTTTGGTTCTTAATTATTGCTGCAATATAAAGACAAATCTACGAAATACTATTTTGGAGAGAGGCTTTTTCGCAAACGTAAATGGATGTGTATATAAAGTATAGAGTAAAACAATAACATTTTCCACTTTCCTTTACTACACTTGTTTTTACGGAAAAAATTTTCTCATTGTAAAATACAGGAAAAAGATATTCAGTTGTTTATTTGATATTGCTTGAATATTTTTCTTGCTATTTAATTTTTTTTGTTGTCATCAATCAATGTAAAGAAGTCATGTAATCAAATACATGTATAAGAAGCTATAGACGTATACGGCCATTCACTTGGAAAAAGAAATTAGATATAAAGATTGGGTTTTTGGAAGTTTTCAGGTAATATATATTTATATGATGACTATATAGAGAGAAACAAGAAAGCTTTTGGAAACACATATGATAAGTTTGCAGCATTATAAAATAAAAAGACGGCACACACATAAGTTGACACAGTCCAGTCCTGATTTAACGAACTCCTATTTAACGAATTTCGCAATTTAACGAATTTTTCCCTTACACAGATTAAAATCAAAGGAAAAATCGTTATTTAATGAATAATAAACCCTAAATTAAAGAGTTATTTCAGCAGCTGGAAATTTTTTAATAGTTTGTGCTGGGAAAAAAATGATTTTTTTTCAAATTATACATCATTTTTTTTTGTCCGGAACAGACAAAGACTTTTCTTGTAAGCAGTTAATTTCAGCGGGAAAGAGTGAAGATGCGGATGAGTCATAATTTAAACGTATCGTTAAGTCTTGGGTATGATATGAAATACTCTTCTTATCTCATCCCAATTCACAACGCAGTGCCTATTTTAAGATTTTAACGATTATAATACGTTTGATGATGCACTGCCTCTTTGTGCAACTGAAGTTGAGGAAATTGCTGATTTGTCGGAGCCAATAGGTTGCAATTCTGATACAGAAATTGTTGTAACTCCTATTAAAACTGTTACATTTTGTAATGTTTTACATTGTATGAAAAAATATATATCTCGTACACGGCAGGATGTAAATGGTGCTTTATTTCTCTGCATAGAATCGAAAAAGAACTCTTTCGAGTCATCAATAAAAAAAAAGATTTTCAAACATCTATGAGTCAGTATTTTTAAATTTTCAACTAACTGGTGCGTAATAATTCACTGATAGTATTTTTAGCTATTGAATAAAAAGGGCGTTGTTTCTGATTTTGAGTATTTTTTGTGCAGTTGCTTACAGAATTTCTAAAGGGTAAGTGCAAAAAGTTTGTAGTTTGTTTGAACCCTAATATAACGAATAATCCTGGATTAACGAAAAAATGTTCGGTCACGATGAATTCGTTGAATTGGATTCCAACAGTATTTGTTTCTTCTAATTTCCAGAAAAAGCCACTCTTTAAGTTTCAGGCTCCTACATATAAAAATAAAGAGCAGGCTGTCTAATATTTAGTGCATAGATAGGAGATGGAATCAGAAATGTATTTCACTTTTCTGATATTGTTGATTATGAGTTTTTGACCATCACCTTTTAAATTACTGTAGTTCTTAAAATATTCAAATTTATACTTGAAAAACCTTTGAAAACATTTTTAAAAATTTTCTACTATAATTTAAGAACAAACTTTCCAATTAAGTACTGCTTCATTAAAAATTCTACAAAATAATCTCGTTATCCAAAATTGAATAATATCATTAAAATGGACTTTAATTTTCTTATCTTGATCACGGTTTTCAATTATTTTTAATTTAAGTTATATTTTAAGATAAACTATATTGCTGCTAAATAAACTTTCTTAAAAACCTTTCAACTAAAAGTAACTTAATTGTAGTAAGTCAAGGTACCATCAATTATTAATTTTTAATGACAAAGAAAGTTCAACTTTCTTCCTCCTTACCTTATTGATTTTTTTAAATAAATTATTTTAAAGCATTTTGTTATATACATTAATTACGAATTCTACCGAAAATTTTATCGAAATAAAAGCACGTTTTTGAAACTGTTCTTAAAACTATTTTTTAATAATTTAGTGGCAACTCTTGTGAGCTACGCTCTTCATGTAGAAACATTTTAAACATTATAAATTAAAGAAGTGGCAAACTTTGTAGCATACTTGTAATTTTTCAAAAAAGTCTTTTTAAAACTGCATATTTTTTATGATTCCTTACTATGCAACATGAAACAAGATAAACGCCTTTTTTCCCTATTGTACGTTTTTATAACTTCAAAACAAATGCTAATGAAAAAAAATATCTTAGACAAAACGGCGAATGAACATAACTTTAAAAACAATATTGTTCTTTTAACATTTTGCTTCATCAACAGTTCTTTATATCTACAGTGTAATTCATAATTTCCTTCAATGTTTCGAAGCTCTATAGCAAACAAGTAATATAAAAAAAATGCCTTCTAAGTCAATTCCTACTTAGGTCAACGAAGAGAAAAATTTTATTTTTTAGTTACTTTTTATTAAATAATTACAACCATCTTATATAACAGAACTTTTGAACAGAATTGATGAATTAAATTTAATTAATGAATTAATATTTGAAAAAAACTGTACTAACATAAGTGTCATCCACTACAATTTCAAAAAAAATGTATTTGAAGTTGAGTGGATGAATAAAATGTAGTTTATTAACCATTGAAAATTTGAACAAGATATATAAATATACAATAGGGAGAGTGCGAACTAATAGTAGGAATTGAAAAAAAAAAAAGTTTTGGCACATCAGCACTCTGAAATATTGGAGGGAATTATGAATAACGCTGTAATTACCCTATTATGACGAGAAAAAGTTATGCAACAAAAAATATATCTCGTTCCATCAAGTTCTATGTAGCATGCATAACATCAATTGAAGTCATACATGTTACAAGGTGAAATGATAATAAAGGTGACAATCTCTACGATAAATTAGATATCTAAGCAACGTATATTTCTTACTTCATAATTAATAGAAACCATATATTCTTTAACAAACGCCATTTTACCAGTTAAGGTAATGATTCTATCATTTACTTCTTATTGATTGATATTTATTTCACTGATCGACCAAATAAAGTTTACTAATGAAGATATGTGACTTGAAGTTCCTTGTGCTTAGAGAAAAAAAAAGGAGATAAATAAATAAGATATGAATGAACAACGGTAACAAGCTTAGACCAAGAAAAAGAGGGTTTAGTTGATTACTTTTCTCCTTGGAACATAGGGACTGTGGTTTTTAATCAAGCGTTTCTATAAACATAGTATCTGTTTTGTATTCCATCAAAGCAATAGCGACTGAAGGAAGATCAAAATAAATTGATTTTGTAACAAATAGCAATGGAAACGTAGAAAAAATAATGAATTCAATATATTAATTAAAAAGTTTCTCTGTTTTTTTTAATAATTAAAATACAAGTATAAAGATGAAGTTCGATATTTCTTTAATAACAACACATCGCTGCGCAAAAAAAGGTCAGGAGGTTTTCAGGTTTAAAGAACAAATGTTTCAAATCGATATAGCTCAGAGTGCTGTGATAGTGTTAAGAAGATTTTGAACATCATTAAAATAATAGAAAGGTAATACATATTTATTACGTTGTTTATTATATTTTATTACTTAAGGACTCTTCTGGCTGTACTCTTTGTAACTCTGGACAGTCTACGGATAAGGAGAATATTGACTAACGCCCTGCGCAATTTAATTCTATTTTTCTCAAGTACTGGAATGCAATAGCAAACATAACGGTTCTGTGGCCAAATGTCTAGCACAGTGGTCAGCAACCTTTTAGCTCTGGCGTGCCAAAGCAATTTACCAATATGATTCAGCGTGCCACACACTAGGATATATTTGAAACATTTCGATTCCCGCGATAATGCATGCCGAGTTAGAGAATAGAGGCCAATAATATAGGTTTAAAGTGTATTATCTATTAATTTTGTATCATTTAAAGATATTTATTAACAAAAAAAAACAACGAAAAACATTTTTTTTTCTTCAATAAACATAAAAAAAATAAATTGTACATATATATTAAGTAGTTTTAAACGTACTTGATAAAATAAGAAATAGACAACATAAAATATAAGTATTTTCCTTCATAACATAAAATATAAGTATTTTCCTTCATTATAGTTAAATAAAACGATAAATAAAAATTTTAATAAGAACCAAGTGCTCATACCACTCTACTTTCATATCGCAAAATCAATTTGAGACTTTCAATTTCGTACTATTCTGAGCATTCATTTGTTTAACACTATCTTTGCAAACTCGAAATGTTTTTTATTAGAGGAAAGCATTTTTACTTAGATACATAAAACCAAAAGAGAAAAGCATAGTACATGCACAATATTTCTTTTTTCAAACAATTAAATCTTTCCTGCGATGACATTCAATAATTTACAAAATAGCAGTAAATTTATTTTTAGAGTTACCTTTCAGATTTTTTTGTTATAACGTAAATGTCTGCAATTCTGAAAATGTTTGTCAAATAAGGTCCATTATAAATTAATAAGCTTCCAACCACTCAAATAATGGAAAATGTGTTGAGTGCCACTGAGAATTATACTGCATGCCATAGTTTGACGACACCTGGTCCAGCATTTGTGTAAAGAAATAAATATTTTATTAATTTACAAATATGATAGCAGAGATATTTATATCATTCAGTCAACGATAAGACCACAAGAAATCTTTGTTAAATGTGTTTCTTCTTATTTCAACGAATCTTAAATTAGTATTGAGTGTCAACACTTTTCATTGGGTTATTCTCAATTAAACTAGTAATTCAGTGCGTACTCTTTGCTTGATTTATCTGTGCCAAGTTTTACCATTATTGAAAAGGTGAGCTTTCCGGGTTTGATAATAATGATTCATGGATTATTTTTATGGAAATAACATTGTGATTAGTTCTAATTTAAAATTAAAAGAAGGTAAAAGTGGAGGGAATTATATTAACATTCATTTTCAAGAAAAAAATACTTTCATGGCAAGTATTTTTTTATTCAGACATGCAAGATTCTAATTAATTACGGAAAAAAAAATCTAAAGAAGATCACTTATTCAATTTAGATTATCTTGTAAGAAAAATCTGTAAACAAAAGAAAAGAAAACCCTGAAATACATATATTTTTTAAATTTTGGTCCATAACCTTGTCTTCAAATCAAGTTCATTTTATTGATTTTACCAAGTCCAATAAATTGCTCAAACATTTTTAATGCATGTACATTTTAATAAGCATTTTCAATTTCTTTGTTACCCTTTTGGCATTTTTAAATGCTGTATAAAATTTGAATCATACAGGTTAGTGGTAAACACTTTCTTGATACCTCATTCATGTTTCAATAACATAAAAAATATTATTTATATTATCATTATTTTTTTACTGTTTTTTTTGCGAATGGTTCTTTAGACTCTTTTCTAGGGTTATGTAATAATTTTGAGATTACAATTAACCCAAAAATTTAAAGTTTTTTTTTTTTTTTTAAAAATAAAATTGACTAAAATGATTCTTTTATTGTTAATAATTCCATATTTTAATGTATTTTCCAAAATAAATCTTGTTTTTGTTTTTGTAAGCAAAAAATTTAAGAATATATTCTAAAGTTTTATTTCTTCTTTAACTGTAAAATTATATTACACAAAGTAACACTTTAATTCAGTAGGTATACTAAAGTGAAGTTTCAAATTTAAAAAACAAAAATTGTTTCTGTACTTTTCCGTTTCGCCGGCGTAGGCGATGAAGTCACGAAAAATGATGTAACCGACGCCAAACAGTATATTCCCGCTGGTAACCTTTTACCACCACATTTTCAAAGCAACTCTTTTCCTTTGTAATCAGTAACGTCTTTTTCATATTATACCAAAAATAGATGAAAGCTCAATGAAAGAATTACTATTTATTAATATTTTTATGTATATTTTGTGTGCTGTCACCGAGATTTGAGGCAGCAAAACGGAACGTACCATTGTTTCTTCTGATGCAACATCAAATAGAATGTAGTTAACAAACCAATGTGATATAATTCATTCTGATATATATTTTCTTTTTACTTTGAATAACCTACGTAGAGACAAGAAGAATTTTTAAGAAAAGATAGAATTTTTAATAAAAACTGAATCAATGAACATCACGATTTATAATTTACCATTTTTTTAAAAAAAGTGTTATTTTTCTAACCATAAATTTTGAAATATTCAGTAAAATATGCATAAATGACAAGATAATTCTCTTAATTGAAAATGAATTATCAAATATCTAAGTGTTCCATGCATTTTGGACGAGCAATTGATTTCCCTTTTCTAATCACTCTCGTGACAGTCATTTAAAAACACTTTAGAAAAATAATAAACCCAAAACACTTAGAAAAATTACCTTGGAAGAATAAGATAAGCTAGAGGATACATTAGTCATTGAGACATAAATAATCCTATCCAAAATGTCTGATAATTGACAAGAAAAAAAAATTGAATAAATGTTTCTTCCAGTTTTGAATAGGTCTAATCAATTCATTTCTAAAAATTATTTATACATACAGCTCCCGATGTTTTTATTTTTTATACTTGTTTTCCTTTTAAGGGAGTAAATTATGCATCTTACCTTATTAAGTCTAATTGATTCACATTATATGCAATGAAAATCGCTCGACACAAAACTCAAATATTCTTTCGCATAAAAGAATATTCCAAATATATATATTAGAAATTATTTTATTTACATAGATATGTATATATGCATCTTATTAATAAAAATCAATAAAATAAATATATTAACGAGAACTTTAAGAAATTTAATGCAAAATTTTTTAATTTTTTGAAAAACAAAGCATTTATTGAGTTTTTGGAAAATAATCTGCTATTATTCTTTGCATCAATTTATACTTTGTCATCCATTTTGTTATTCATTTTAACATTTCGATCTGCTTCTACATAATTACGCATACATTTCATTATGTTATACATTTCGGATGATATGGGAACTGGAGGTGCATTATTCCTTTCATTTTCCTCGTCAGAATCTGCATCAATGATATATTTTGAGCTTTGAGCAAACTTCAAAATGTATTCTTTTGCCATAATTGTGGCTGTTGACACAGTGTCATCATCTGCTGCAACGAATTCTTTCGACGGTACAATAGAATTCCCAGAAGGGAAATCTTTTCAAGTTAAGGGATTTTCGTTTCGTGTTATGGGAAAAAAATACATGGAAAAACATATTAGTTTATCGGGATCATTGTATTATTTTGTGTTAACCGATATTTCGTCTTTAGCGTTTTCGTGTTAAACATATTTCCCTTTTTATATGTATAATAAATTTAATACATTTTTTTTGGATAGTCAGATCTTGTTTAAGCTTTAAATGGAAATCTCGACGGTATGTACTGGGTTGTTTGGAAAGTAATCCCGATTTTTTGGGCAAATGAAGAACGTTTTTAATTTAGTGTTTAAATATTTCACTGAATATATATTTTCTATTTTATTTCAATACTTTTGCTATATATCTGGGAACAACATTACTACATGCTCCTAAAGCTACTGATCTTTACTGGCGAAAAACTGATCTAAGAAATTCTTGGGGCACTCATTTGAAGTAAAAATTTTGCAGAGACCAGTACAGTTAATAATACAAAGGCACCAGGTCAAGAGATAACGGTGGGAGTAGTAATACATTTCATCCAAACTGTGAAAGGTGTTGGCGAGTTACAATCTCGTATGTGGTATCGTATTATCATAGAATACTACACTTCTTCCATTTATCAATTCTGGTCTTTTCCGTTTGAGAGAATCATTCAATTTGATGAAGTGATGACAGCCCACTTCAGAGTTTATCTTGGTATTGTCCGTTAGAAAGTCAGTGGAAAAAATGATTCACTTGAAATCCCGCCAAGTAAACAGTATCAACTTTCTTTAGAGATATTGGTTTTCGAAGTGCTTCATCCGTTCATCTTTTTTCAGTCATGATTTCTTGTGTTTAGAATTGTTATAGAAATTCGATTTCTTGTATCCAGTTATGATTTGTTTCAAAAATAATTTTCTTTTTTGACGTCTGAGAAACAAATCACAGATATCGGTGCGATGGAGGAAAATTTCTTTCTGTAAGATCACGTGGGATCTTATATGTCGAGTTTTGAAAATATACCAAGTCGTTATGGTTATCGAATGGTTATCAGGAACGGTCAATGTCGATGAATGTAATATCCTAGCTATCTCATGCCTTCAAAATCAGCCGTTTGAATTAATTCTTTTATTAATCAATACCTTTACCAGCTACAACTGATTTTCCAGTTCGTAATGCGTCTCCAGCATCAAAATTGTTGAAAGTTTACAAACCAGTTTTGGCATTGGCGTCCATGAATACATCTTTGCCAAATGACTTGAATTATTTTTCGTGTTTTCTTTGAGGTTCTTTATAAAGCTTTTAACAAATAAATTTTTCTAAAATAATTTTTTTTTAAATTTTTAAATAAGTTCATGCTTTTTTTAATAATCTTTTAAGCGCATTAGAATTGTTTTCTAATTATCTATATACGCTTTACTCATAGTATACCTTAATATTGAAAAACGTTTTTTTTTTTATTACTCTAATCTAAGAAATATAAAAATTAAACAACAAAATAGCTGAATGCTTTTGTGGTATTTCATTCGATCTTGCATTAATTTATCTATTTCTCTTTTAACGCAATATATGATATACAACAGTAATATATTTGAATAAATTAAATAAATATAAATCAAAAAATGAAAAGCATTTATTGAGTTCGTATTTCACAAATAAATAAACGAAATAGACTCCATTTTGCTACCGTAATGTTAAACGAAACACACAGTTCCACAATAAAAGTTTTGCGCGAGCTTTTATTTTTAAAATCCTAACTGAGCTGTGAAATCTCCATTATATCCAGCTTGTTTTTGAAATACATTAGACTTGAAAAAGACGGCTTTACTCCGAATAGTTCATCCAAGGAAAGCAATACCCAATAATTTTTTTTATCAAATCCTTCTGAGAACATTTTAGTTACAACGTAAATTCTTGTTGAAGGCATAGTATTTCGCATGGGTCCCATACTCCACCTGTTTTTTCGTAGAAACAATTTAGCATTTTCTGTTCCTAACATAAGAAGATAGCAATATTAATTTGATGTAGATGATTTGGATCTATATATGTATATATTTTGATATATATAGGGAAAAATATATTCTTTATAATTTTTTAAAATATAACTTTACATACGTACATTTATTATTTTTATGTTATATTTTAAATAGAGAAGTTTAATAAACAATAAGTGGTATTAAATTTTCTGTATCCAAATCTATCATATTAAAATGCAATGTTCATACCTTAACTATTTTTACCATACTTTTCTAATCTTAACATAAGCACATGAAGCTAACAGTAAAATAGTTAAAATAGTTTACCAAGTAACCAATTATCGTATTACCATCTGTAGCCTATTGACTGAAAGTCAAATTAATTTAAACACCTGGTGAAAGATGCTTCCGTTTCCATAGCAACCTGAATATAACACAAGTCAGCAGATAATTCTGTCAGACAAAAGTAGGGTGTTAAACACGTGAGCTACTAGCAATAACATTGGGTATCAGTTATCATTACATCCAGATGTCTCCTCAAAAACTGAAGCGAAACGGTCATTTTATTTTGTCTACATTAACGCCAGCCAGCGCATCGCTTATAATTTATTGCTGATCAGTGTAATCCCTATTTTTTGTGGTAGAATAAAACTAGATTTCGAAAGGAGATGTTGTGGCATATTTCTCTCTCTATTTGAACAGCTTTTGATAATGTTTTCGTTTCAAAACCTAACTTGAAACAGTTACCACTTCAACAAAAATTGTGCCGCCCATCTGGTATAGTGATTAGCGATGCTGACTGCGGTGCCGTAGGGCCTGGGTTCGAATCCCGGGACAAGGCATGGCTGTTTGTAAATGTATAGTGCCTTCACGGCATGGGAGTACTCTAAATAGCCATTAGGTCGCAAGTCCTTTCGTGAGGTTGTTGGAAGGGGAAGAGAAGTGATAGGTTCCTGATCACCCTCAGTGGGTTCTCCCTCAAAATTGGGGTGGAACCGAGCAAAATCGCACCGTCACCTACATGGTGCTCAAAGCTAAGGCTCACTACAGGCGTAAAAATCTAGCCCTTCACCGCTATTAATTTCGTGGATCTTGATCTGATGTTACTGTCGATCAGGTGGCATAAGCAGCAGGAACAACAAAAATGGTGGAAATGGAATATATTTTGCAGTTTATAAAAATGTGCTTGTTAAAGGTAAATAGGTAAACTTTAAATATATAATTTAATTCAAGTTTATCAAGTTTTTATTTCGTAATTTTTCAAACAAAAAATACTCTTTTTCAAGTTTTTTGCACTGGGAATACTTATTTTGAGTTTACGGGTTTTACTATTTTCCTACTCAGCTAATACCAAATTCTACTTTTAGATGAATAGTGATACGATATTGGTAAGTTAAATAATTACTAAAAAATTGACCATAAACAACAAATCTCTCCATTTTTTCAAAACAACACTTCATAATGTGTTTAAGTATTACAGAAATATTTTTGTCTCTAAAGTAAATTATAAATATCTAAGGAAAAATATACACGTTTTATTAAAAGTCATTTTTTTTCTTTGTTATTAAAACCAAAGTTTCTTAAAACAAAGAGTGTATCAATAATATGAATAGGAAAACAATACAAAGAATACGACTCTGCAGAAAATGTATCTAATAGCAGACACCACTCTTCGTAACAATGTTCTCTTTTTCAAGTAAACTGACCTTGTAATTCATCCCACCATGTACTTCCAAACCGCACTTTCACAAAAATGTCCCAGGAGACATTATCTTTACTTTTTCGTCATCTCTATTCTAGTTCGAAGAGTTCCCCCATCTCATCAGAAGCGTAACCACGTTCCCACGCAAGATGAAAGAAAATTCCAAGATAACCTCCAAAGGATTCACAAACCGATACGCCGGCGACAAGTTATGATTTCCCAATGGCATTATGACTTGCTCCTCAGGAACCAAACTCTTCAACCCCACCACGTTGAAGTGAAAATTTTAACAATATTTTTGCTCATCAATTAACTGATAATAGCATGGAGGAAAACAGAATACTAACGGAAATGGGAAACATTAAGATATAAATTTGAAACCGTGTCTGGGTGATACTGAATTATTTTCGGAACCAGAATGACTGTCGGGGAATGTAATGTTGTACATTTTTCAAGGACGTAATCTGCAATAAACATTAATAGTGGGATATACTTTTTGCGACGTTATTTTAAGATATCACTGCCAATGTAAAAACTTACTTGAAGTTCCATTCTTATTTAATACTAGCTGTTATACCCGTTCTTCGCACGGGTGAATTGAAAAATTAAACAATACAGATGGAAGCATAAAGAATTTTTAATGAGTTCCTTTTACGTGAATTTCAAATTAAACAAAAAAAAGCTTTTTGCATATCTCAGCTGAACAAAAAAACTCTGTTAAATTTTAAGTCTGGAGATCTAATAGCTGATAAAAAGAATTTTTTTTATCTATAACTCCCCGTAACTCTCTTGTGGGTCGATTTTTGAAAACACCTTCCAAAGTTGATGTCTGCTCAGCAAAAGTAACGCATTGTTACAAATTTTGTGTGATGAATGCTTAAAATTGTATAAATAATTTATATCTGGAAGTGTAGTACGTTAATATTTCTTTTTGTTGTATTTATTTTATGTTAAAATTGTAATCAGCCTCACATTTCGCCTGTTCAAGCTTTCGTAGTTTCTGGAGCTTGGCGTAGACAAAACAAAATGCAAAGTTTTGCTTCACACATAAAAGATAGGTAAATGCTGTCGCGGGCTTTTTTGCAGATGGCCGAATTTTTTCCTACTTTCTTGACAATTATCGTTATATTTTGGACACTTCAGACAATATTTTTATAAATTATAGCCTATCTCTGTTATTCTGATGTATAAGCTATATTATTGTAAAGTTTCATTATAATCCATTCACTTGTTTTTGCGAGAAAGAGTACCAAACATCCATACAAACTTTCAAGTTTATAATATTAGTGAGGATGCCTAGATTTTATAGATATTTCTAAGTTGATTTGAAAGGGAGATTGATTTTATTGTAAATGCTACAGCTAAAATGCAGAGATCAGTTAATCTGCAGATTAGCTAGGTAAACGGCACATTAACTAGGGTATTCCGTTAAAGTACGGAAAATTGTTACATTTCTACAAATTACCTAAATAATCTTCCCACTATACAAGATACTCGTTAATCTGCACATTACTTATTACGTATTCGTTAAAGTCAAAATACGATATTTGGTAGAAAAACACAGCAATGTTTCTGGACACTTAAATTCAATGTTGTTTATTTTTTTATATCTAAAGTATCAAATTAATGCAATTGGGCAATCAAGACATTATTTGATATAATCAATCATGAATCAATTGAAGAACTATAATACATCAAATGGTTAACCATATTGCTACTATTAAGACGACGAATTTGTGAAACATAGGATAAAATTTTGCTTGCTTATTACTTTACAGTGTTGAAACTTTTATGATTTATTTTGTTCCCAGAAAATACTGGTCATTTTAGTTAAATTTATTATAAAGTAATTCAAGAAGTCTTTTATAGAATACATTCACTGTCACTACTCCTCTGTTTCTAAAAGTCAAGGACAAATTTTTCTGGGAGGAGTCAACGTTCAATCAAAATATCTAAGCAAACTTTTGAACTTTAAAGATATGGAAACAGCTAATGTGAAGATTACACAATCAAAATTCGGTAAACTCTTGATTTCGCACTTTAAGGGACCAAATTAGTTAATCTGCCCATTAACGTCTTGCGAGCTTTAACGGTAACATTATTACTTCGATTTCATAGTAATTACGTTTACTTCCCTGTTGCACATTTATTGTTGCGATGGATAGAAAATTGACTTAATATTTGAAGTGAAACAATGGATTTAAATTGAAAAAAATTAATGATCCTTACATGATTATCTTTCGATTTTTAGAATTCCATTGTAAAAAGTTTTCAACAAACATTTTTTCGCAAATTAAACAGTTAACAGAATATGTTATTTTACGAAGTGAAATATTTATAAACATGTGTCAAGATATAATAGACACAGTGAAAAAATTGGGTTATTTTAAGTACTCCCATTCGCATCTGTTTTCATGAGTAATGAATTTCATTTTTAAACATATTTAAAAATATTTATTAGAAATTCCATTCATGGAATTTTTTTATATAAGGTATTGTTACTCTATGTTCTTATTATGAAATTAAATATTAAAAAAAAAAAGTGATTTTTAAACTTTTCAATTTGATCTATTATCCTTATTTATATTTAAAAGAGAATATTCAATTTACCGAAAAGGATGTTGAACTATTGAAAAACTTTTAAAAAATTGTGAGCTTATCATTTTTATTCTGGGATTTTCAAATCATTTCTTCCTAATGTGCCTTAGCGTGTTTTGTAAACAAATGATATTGGTGGTATTGCACTATTTATAATTACTTATATAATATTTCTTAATTAATCATAGAATTCCATGCGAAATATGGTACTTAAGAACTATCGCAACTATTCCAACGTACATGATAGCTTGCAAAGTTGGCAAACCCGATTTCGTAGAAGTCGTATGCGCTGAATTGGCAATCGTGGGCTTCGTTCTATATAATGTCGCCAATACGGCTGCAATAATACGTAAATACTCAAAATATTTCCTTAATTTTATTAAATTAATGCAAAAGTGCACTTATAGGTACATAGGTAATTGAATATATGCTTGTGTGTACGTATAAGCATGGCTAAATATTTCAATTTAATTACACGTCAAAATTATAAATGCCATTCTAATGAAAGCAGTGCAATCAATTAAGTCAAAATGATAAAAAAAGAACTGTATTGTGACATTTTATTCAATTTATGGGCATCTTTTTATTTCTTTATATTATTTATTGTTCTCTATTCAATTTTCCGTATGAAAAAATTATTTAAAGTTAGCAAATTTCCTGAAAGTTCCCAAAATCAATACAGATCCACAGCAGTTACATATATTTTAGAAACTGATTATTGTTCAGAAAAAAAAATTAACTAAGCCGTAAAAGTGGTTGCCTTAAAATGTTTACATTGATTTTTTTAACGCTTCGAAGATGTTTAATGCCTTTTCCATCTCATTTATACGCTTACTTTATTCCTTTTAACTAAATAAAACTTTTTTTCTCAACATACTATCTATTTAAGGAATATTTGCAATATATTTTATTTTATCATTTGACGCTTGAGAATAGTAAACTTAAATTTATTGATTCTCAAACTTTTGTTGAATACCATTATTTCACGCTTCAGAGAATTTTATTGATTCTTATCTATTTTGGAGTTTGATCGGTTATGTAAATAAAAAATTTTAGTTTTACTCTTTTGAAGTTTCTCCCTCTTTTTTGAAGACTAAACTCTTTTATAAATACTTTAAATTTATAATAAAATATTCCAAACTGGGACTTTTCTTCTTTGTTATTCGCGTAATACATTGAGTACAATTAACATTTTTATAGTATTTCTTATTTCAAATAGAGGTAAAAGTTAAAAAGATTTGTTATAAAAATGAGCTGTTTTCAAGCAAACTGTCACCTTGTTATTGAATCAGATCTATCAAGTATTTGATAATGAGGTAGAATAAGTATCTGGAGAAGTTACTAAAATATTATTCGCATTTTATTATAACCAGAAAACTCTTTCTATACATTTATATTTTAAAAATTTATTTTATATTTTGAAATTTATTTTGAATCTCTAAAAGGAAAAATGCGTGATTCCAGAAAAAATTACCAAAAGAAATACTGAACTTTTTAAAAATAGAAATAGAAATTGAGATATGAATATTCCATTCTAAAGGTACTAAAAAGAAAGTCTAATGCACTTTTAGAAACACATGAAACTAATAAATAGAGGTACTTACGTATTATCACAACCTATTGGTGACATTATGTGAAATGTATCAGCAGGTTGCCATTTCAGCGCGTACGACTTGTCGGAAATTAGGGTTGTCAACTTCGTGAGTTATTCATAGAGTTGGCGATTGTTGAGACAATTAAGTACCTGAAACTACTATTAAAAGAACAAAGATAATAAGTGTGATAATTTAAGTTCAAAATAAGTAATTTCATGTTTTTCAATTTATTCTTATATAATAAATCTAATTGATAAATTTTAATTATTTTTGAATAATTTGGCTGAATGCAATTCAATGACTTTTCAAGAACTTAAATATTTTCTAATTTAAAGAGAAACAACAAAGACTAACATTCGCTGATAAATAGACTATAAACATACATATATTTTTTCTGAAAGAATTCTTTCGCAAGCAGATAATAAATTTATTAGCACTGTATTCCAATACATTTCAACTTGAATCATTCAGAAAAAAAGAACTAATTTTGCACGACATTTTAAACGATAAATGTGCCTCCCCCATCCATTTTTCTTGGAATATCGGATTAATTTTCATTAATCTGGATTTTAAATATATAATGCATTGTTAAATTTAAATATCCAGTGAGAATTTAAAAATTAAATTATGCCTTATAATTTATTATTAATTTATTTCCCTATATACATTTTTATATGGAGGCTAATTTTAAATAAAAAGTAAGATTTTAATATTGTAAGTCACTGCCAATAAATAGTGGATATTGTTATTTGACTTAGGAAAATCATATCCCTGAAAATGCAGATGTATTTGAGAAATCATTTGAATTGGTAAAAATAAATACCGACATTTACACAAAAGCAATTGATTACTATTTAAAAAATCTCGCATCACAGCGATCACAAATATTGAATGACCACAAATACAGGAACATTTCCATTTAATTTTACATGGAATTATGAACTCTTAACAAAACTACATGCTAGTTCCTTTTTTTTTTATTTATCAAGAATATATCGTCTTTAAAGGCAATTCGACTAATTATATACATTTCATCTTTTTTCAATAATGATTTTTTTTTGTATAAATAATCGATATCCCATCTTAAGCAATCTTTTATATGCAACGACAATAAAATTTAAACTGCCGCGAAATTATGACTTTAGGAGGAAAAAAAGCTTTACATGACTTTTATTTAGAAACGATGAGCCTTGGGAATAAGAAAAGATAAAAATAAACAAACACACAATAAAATAATATTCACAATTCATGAAATTAGCTTCACGTTTTGATAGTGCTTGGAAGTTTGAAGTAATTTGAAATTTGGATCCTATAGAAAATCGTCTTTCACATACTTTTATCAAAACAAACCTTTATTTTTAAGAAAAATTCGCTTAGCCTAAGGTATCCGACTACGTTCAGAACCGTGATTTTAAAAAAGCGCATAAATGGATAATTTTTATAGCGCATAAATGGATTTTTTTTCACTTAGATTAGAATACATGTATAAAATTGTTTTAAGGACATTTTGACAAAAAAAATTATTTAAATACAATATCCTGGCAAAAAATTAACTTAGAAAACCCTTTTTTCAAAATGTTTTCCTTTTATAAAAAATGCTTCTAAAATAATAATATTTTTTGTGTGTGTGTGTGCTTATATAAAGTAAAGACATCACCAGAGAGTCTGAACTATTTTTTTAAAAAAAATTCGCATTATTTTCAGAGTTACAACCCATTGAAACAATTATCGGCGTTGTTTTCTTAAAATTTCTCCCCTGTGTTGTAGTAAAATATAGATAAACCCACTTCTAAGTTATATATTTCAAAAATTCTTGTTCAACTTTTGTACAGAGATATGAGCTATACACAGGCAAAATATTATTATAAAAGAAGCATTTTTCACAAAAGGAGAATATTTTGGAAATGGGTCATTCTATGTACCTTTTTTGTCAAAATATTGTATTTAATGAATTTTTTATTGTAATAATATTCTTAAAACAATTTTATACACATTTTCTAATCTAATTGACACTAAATATCATAAATATTATTAATTTTTACGCTTTTGAAAAATCACGGCTCCGAACGTAGTCGGATACCTTAAGTAAATAGCTACCTATCTGATCCTCGTTATGTTTGGTTTGAAAATATGTCCCCATTCAATTTTAATGCCACATAACAAAATTAGAAGATAAATCTTATAATACAGTGGTACCCAAGCCCTGGTCAGAGGACAAATGTTACCGAGTCACCCAAGGAACATTAATTTATTTCCATTTTATTTACTATGGTGTATTTCTCTCAGGTTTGTGTGACTTCCCATGGAAATACTTTATATTCCACGTTAAATCACTTTATATGTTGTTTTGGTATAACTGTATTTTATTCCGAAGGCATATTTAAATATAATTAAATGAAAATGACTAAATAGAAATATTCAAAAATATAAACAATCATTTCCTAATTCTCAGTGGGCTGCGGTAAAATTACCAAATGTTGACCGGTACGCGGCGATAGATGGTCGTGGCACACTATTATAATATACGGATGCATTGCAATAATCACTTTATTTGTTTGTTAAGAAATAATTGTGTTAAAGTAAGAGTGTTAGACGTGTGAGAAATAAATCACATGTGTGTTTGTACAGAACAGTTCGCAATTTAACAAGAAAAGTGTAACAAAATACGACAATCCTATCAATGTCAAAATTATTATTATTTCGAAAAGAAGATAAGAGCTTAACAAAAAATTTTAAGTTTTTGATTTTAATACATTTAACTGTTTTAAAGGTCTCGCAACGTGTGTTTTTGTTTCTTTTTACAGTATTATTTCAAAGCAGATTCATAAAAAATAATAAATGCTTTTGGAATATTTTTTTACTCCAATAAGTACTTGCAGCACTCCAGAAGAACGTATTTTAAAATTATGTTCTTAATTATTTTAGCTTTTCTTACGGGAATTTAAATTGTGTGTGTGTGCGTGATTTCAATATGCACTGCTTGAAAATTGCTAAGAAACAGTTAAATTTTTCGAAATAATTAAGAATAGACAATGATTGAAGAAAGGAAGCTAAGTACATATTTACTAAGGACGATGTGTACTTATTTTATTGCAAAATGTTATAGATAATGCCACATAGAAGAATTAAAAACTTAAAAATAAGAAAGATACTCCTTAGATGATTTCCAAACAGCCACAAAAAAGTATTTTCAGGTCAGAATGATGCAGACAAAAGTACCTTAGTAAGATATGTATTGACCACGGACACAAACGCACATTTTGCAACTATTCTCCATGCTCTTCACTAAACTACCGAGGAGTCCTTGGGGGATATAGTCCCACTCCTCTCTCAAGGTGGTTTTGAGCTCTTGCACTATACGGGGAGGGATGGTTCTTTGGGCAACACGTCTGCCAAAAGCATCCCAGACATATTCAATAGGATTAAGTTCGGGAGTGTAAGCAGGTCATTGCATACGGAGAAAATTTTCACTTTGTAGTGTGTCTGATACATCAATGCTTCTGTAGGGGTATACATTATCTTCCATAAAATGAAAGTCGGGACCTAGATCATCCCTAAAAATACGAACATTATCCATAATAATCTCTCTGCAATACCGTTGCGATGTAACGCTTCCTCGCTCAAAGATGTGAAACGATGTTCTACCATGGTACATGAGGCCAGCCCACACCATCACGCCTGGGCCGTACCCATCAAGTTCACAAACAAATTTTTGTGAATAACGTGTTCCACGCTCTCTCCACAGTATTTGGTGGTCAGATTACTAGATTACACACTGAAACGAGATTCGTCGGTGAACATCACTCTAGACCAGTTTTGGTGATCCCAAACAAAATGTTTCTTACACCAGCGTAGTTCCTCTCTGCGATGTCGGGGTTGAATTGGAATGCAACAAACAGGCTTCAGTGAATACAAACCAACTTGAGAGAAACTAAAGACAACTTCAGAGAAAAAACTTTTATTACATACAGCATTATTTTCGTCAAACATCAAACAGCAAGAAATTTCGTATGAATCATGAGTTTGTATGCACAGTCTTTTATACAGATAACGATTCTTGATCTCTTTCTCTCTCTCTCTCTCTACCACACTCTCTGAACTTGAATTTACTTTTATTTGTCGGCTGTTTGAGACGTAATTTTGCATAAATCACTTGCTTTTTAGCAATGGTCAAGCAGTGTATGTTATTTGTACTGAGTTAAAAAAGACATATCTGTGCATCTAAACTGAATTTACATTAATCTAACTATAATTCTTTTTAGGTTACACGTTTATTGTCAAAAATATAACATATTGATGCAAATTAAACGTGATATGGCCTAAAATTGGCAAGACGTTAAGACTCTAATATTGTGTCATTATTTAGTTGTCGACATTTTCCCTAAATCTAGTTTCAATTTTTTTTTAAAAAAAATGCACAATTTTCATTATTTGCTTTTAAAAAAACAAAAGTTTTCATAAATTATATGCGAAGTAATAAATTAGTTTAAAACGCACTTGGAAAAAAAAGTTGATATTTAATCCTTGTAAATTTTGAGAGTACCATTCTAATTCAAAATTAAGTCTCTGCAAGCAGAAAATGAGGAATTCTTCTGACAGATCAGGTTAAAATTTGTTTCTAGTGAAAGTTTCATTACTTTTTAACTGTTCACCTACGAAGAAAAAATTAGCGCAAACATTTAAAAATGCGTTTTAGGCAAATAAATAATTGGGTATTAAAAAATCTTTCAATTTCACAAACCAAATTAAATTCATTGAAATTGCACCAAGCAGACTGCTAATTAACTCTGGTATCTTTTAATTGGGATAAATCAAAAGGGAATTAATATTGCAATAGAAAATAAATTTCCTTTTTTTATTATTTCTTTTTCATTTACACATTTTACTAATATTCATCCGATGGTAGACTCAAAAACACGTTTTCCTATGTCGATTTTTTTCGAAATGCGAAATCTTTATTTATCAAATTTGCGGTTCACAAGTTTAACATTTAAAAAATTTCGGAGCTAAATTATTTTATCCCCCCCCCCTTTTTTTTTAACTCCACACATTAACTTTAAATTTCTATTATAAATCTATCTACATGAAAATAATCCTGTAAGGCTTTTATTTTTCATTAATATCTTTAATTGTCAATGTGATTCGGGATAAAATATATTCAAGTGTTATAATAATTCTCTAAAAATTAAATAATGCTATTACTATACTGATGATTAATAAACTCCTGGGATTGTCTCCTCATATTATGGTATCCCTAAATTAAATATATTATGTAATTACCTTCAATTGTTCAGAAAAAACTCGAGATAAAAAAAAGCTCAAACCAGAAAAATATTAAGAGTGGTCTATTTTATTTTTGAAGTAACAATATTAAATTAGAATATACTCCTTGTTTTATTATACGTAAAATACAATAATAAATTTAAACTAATTACATATACTCATATATACAGATTATTAAAGGTTAAGAAATAAAAACAAAAAAAAAACACACAATATTTATATTTTTCAGTTTATTTCTTTTTGAAAGAATTATATTGCATAACAAACTAATTACTTTTGAGAAGTATTTTTAAAATTAACGATTGTGTCTGTGTGTGTGAATTCATATTCACTTGTGTGAACTCCATAACAAAAAAATATTTTATATATTAATAAACTATACATCAATTTAATTAATTATTTTGTTTGTTTACATCACAACTTGATACCCTTTGAACTGCAAACAGTGATTTTAATTATTTCTTACCCCTACGAGGAAACTTTTAAAAAGCTTATAAAGGTATACTCTGTCTCTCTTTTTTGGCAACTGTAAAAAATGCTTAGATGATAGGTAAATATAATATATTAAAAATATATAGCTAAATTATGAAATTGACACCTTTATTACTTCCTCCATTGAGACTGTTTCGACTAATGCAGGCATATAATCGACGAATATATCCTAATAATACAACGGCAAATTTCTCATACTGGTTTTCCTGAGCGTTTGTTCTCCAATCCTGAAATTTTATATACAATTTCAATCTTTAATCATGTGTGAAAATTTTGGTTATTGCAAAATTTAAAGCCTTAATTTTTACTGGAGGATAAATTAGTAAACATTTCAAAGGAATTCCGTAATTAAAGTATTAAAATAGTAATAAAACTATAATGAAGTTTAAAATTCTAAAAGCAGTTGTAATGTTAGCATTAAAATACAAATATCACATTTATCGATGCATATATATCTTTCAATGAATATTCATCTTAATTTCTCTAACCTTTTCAGCGAAGATAGTTCAAAAGTTTCAGCGAACAGGAAAAATACAATTGAATAGTAAAATATATTATATCAGTACTTTCAAGTTTTATTTCATAAAAATATTAAATGTTCCTTAATATTAAGTATCCTTAAATATATTAACTGTTTACAGGCATTTAGATTGAATAATAATGGAATGATGGCCACACAACACATTGGAGGGCTTAACTGGATCACGATAGGTATGAAATAACGTCTCATACTTTTTCATTGATCGTCTTCTAGCGAGGTTGATGAGGGTGTCAAAAAGGTGTGGTGTGAGAAGCGTTAGATATCATCACAGTGTCAATTTATCACTTCACAAACTGTCACATATATGTCATTCGTCATCTCCTGGTACAATTGCTAATCAACAACCTTAGCAACATTCAATACATAACCTGTGACTGCACTTTAAGTCAAATATTTCAATATCTTAATATAATTCAGATCGCTATTTTATTTCTAAAGCGCACGAATACACACACTTATGTATATATATATATATGTGTAACACATTTTAAATTAACATCAATTTAAAACTTTAATCTTCTATATTTTTCTGTAAATCTTAATTGCGAATACCATATTTCAAACGTAAGTCACATTTTATTTCACATCAAAAGTTACTTTGTCAGTTTATTTGAGATTCCAAAAAAAAAAAAAAAAAAAATCTTAATAGCTTGCACATACCTTACTGAGCGTTTGTAGCTTTTCACTAAAACCACTTGCGTAACTTCGTTAAAAAGACAACCAATATTTCCCTTCACTTTAACACGTGATTATATTCTCTGCATTAAATATTTCCCCCTGATATGAATGTATAAGAAAATTATTCCCTCTCTTTGTTGCGTAGAGAAGATGATCAGTGCCAAAATTTGCATTTGCCACATCTGTAAAAACGCTAATGTGCAATCTAACAATGTTACCAAATGCAATTTAATACCCGCATAATATGCTGCACCCACCAATGACAGATTTCTCACCACCTTTGTTCTCCCCAGAGGAATGGGAAATTTCCATACGTGCAGGTTTCTCCAACCTTACCATGGCTTTCCAAATCCCCTTATTCGTTTGGCCCTACCCCTCGTCTGGCTCATCGTTCTTCCGAAGTCTACTATTATAGTGATTTTCGCCGACTAAAAGTGGTTTGGGAGTCCTTGTTCTATGGTGATTTGTCGTTCCCATGCTCCCTAATATCACTCCTCTGAATTAGTCAATCAAATTCGGCAACACCTCTATGTATATGTATAATATATATATGCAAAATAACTATCTAGGTGGCGCCACTGTTTTTTGTTGTTGTTTCTTGTAATGCCATTCCTATTTTAACACCATATAGAGCTGGATTTCTGCATAGGATGTTTGATACTCTCTTATTTATGGTTTTCATTTTTACTTGTACATTTTTATCCTAATTTTTTCTATAGAAATTTTTCTTAATATTCCTTTCCATGAGAGAAACATTAATGTTCTTTTTTCATAATTTCATTTTAATGTATTGTCAGGTTTAAAATTCACGTTTGTTAGAAATAGGCTTAACTTTTCAACATGGCTCTGTTTTTTTCTATTATGTCTAAAATTTCTGCTATTCGGGGAAGGTGGATTCATAAAGAATTGCCTAACCCTAAATCGCTGGTCTAATTCAGGAGGCAGCTCTAGAAATCACAATAGGTCTCTAGTTTAGTCCAAAGACTTTTTTGTATCTACAGTTTTCTTGTCTCTTGAACTCAAATTTTTCTTTCTTCTTTGGCATTGTAGATTTTACAACTTTTTCACTTCTATTTTTTTATACTATATATATTTATATATACGTTCCTAAAAATGCATATATATATATATACGATTTATTCACATTTTGTTATCATTTTTTTTTCAGATCTTTTAATCATCACCCTCTTTAGCAAATATATTCCGTACGTCGCACATCCTTACTTTGAGAAAAAAACTGATTAACTTTTTCAAAAAAATATCCTGTAAAGAATTTTGTAAAGAGCCAAGAAAACATTCCCTTTTTGTATAAATTAGCATTTTAATTTTTAAATGATAAATCATGTAGCCACGAGGGAAATATGTACTTAAAAGTTTCACCTCTTTTTCACTCTCTATATAAATACTCCTTTAAACGTTTAACTAAAAATTGTAGTTGAATAGAGACTGTTTTTTTATTTTCCTATAGGAAAATTAAAATTTTTATTCTATTTTTTTTCATAAAAATAATACATTTACATAAAATAAATGGTTATATACAAATACAAATTACTTAAACAATACTGGTAAACTACAATGTACTCCATGTGTTACTTCTTGCTCTGTAAGATAAATTAACCCTGAAAACATCCTACGTCAAGTAACTAATGACCAGCAGAAGATCCAGATTACTCAATAAGCGAAATGTCTACCATCCAGCCCTCTGAGGTCAATTGTCGTGAATTGTTTTCCACCCCCAGGAGATACCCACGCCTTTCTGTCCTAATTAGTTATACATTCTATCCTACGAAAGCAGATTAAATATCTATGCAACGCACTACTTCATAGGCATAGTTACTTAGGTTCAACTACAAATGTGAAGGAAATCATCTTGAATTGATTCATTCATTCAACGAGGATGCTTCGTATTAATTTTACGTGTACAATATCATGCATAATGATGAGATGTCACATTAGTTCTGTTCCATAGTCCGTAACTTATTTAGGTCAGAAATTAGTTTTCCTTGGCTCTTGGTACAGGTCAATAGTGCGCAATGTTATTACTATCGCGAAGAGGATTATTATACGAGGAGAATTTTTTTTTAATTGAACTATGTGATTACTGTACTACTCCTGTTGTTTTATTTACTACTCCTAGAGTAGAAATATATTAAATTGGTTGTTAAACATCAGTAATAAGGAAAATATTACCGGTCGCGTCAAAAGTTCGATTATACTTTAAAAATTCATAAAAAAGGATGATGAAAAAGGGAAATTTAAAAGAAAGTACTCATAAGGAAGTGGGGTTTTTTTAGTAGTAAAAATATTTTTAGTCATGCCCACATTAAATCTAAGAACTGTGTTACCTATAAAAAGCTTCTTTCAGAATGGAGCAATTCCATACACTTAACAATCCACAGTAAAATGATTGCTATTGTCAACCTTTGGTGAGGACAAAGTAATTGGTCGAGGTTGCAAGATCGCATGACCAGCCTCTTCACCCAAACTCACTCAGGTCAATTTTCGGTTGTCAGGGCTATTTGAAATCACTTATGTACCATCTATCCCCGTTAACGTTGGAAGAATTCAAAGATTCTATTTGTTGTGAAATTTTTGCAACCCATTTCAACATGTAACGGGCATTATATGCCACCTTAGTAGACAGACAATGTGTTAGAGGTCATCAGATTGTCAGTGTCCTATACTGGTGATATATATATATATATATATATATATATATATATATATATATTAATATCTAAAATGGATTTTACAACTGAAAAAAAATAACATTCTTGTGAGCTCTCTCTTGAAAACCTCATTTGTTGACCATCATTTTTTCCTCTTTTTTTTTATGAATTTTTAATGTTTGGTAGAACGTTTGGTTCAACTGATATTTTATACCATCCAGATATTTTAAGTGGCTTTCAGTTGAAAAAAATCACAAATAGTAAAGTACTATTTAAATTTCAATGAAACCATATATTGGTTACTATTTAAAACTGATATTAAATATTATTTCTCAAGTTTATACCTATCATGCTTTTTTTTTCTTTTTCAAAAACACTTTTATGCTCATGTCCAAGATTACGGTCACAAACTTGTTTTTCCTCATAATTTTAAAATACTTCCAGTATAACTGATAGAATTTGTATTTTAGATATTTTGAAGAACAGATAGTACAATATCAATCTTCAGTTTAGAAAAATATGTTGTTAAATGTTAGTTTTTGCAGAACTTCTGGATTGAGAACATTCAAGCATATGGAAATTTTGTTTCTAGTTTTGGGAATATTGCATACAAATAAAAAAAAATGGGTTTTTTATCGTATTCCTTAAAATATATAAGTATGTAATACTAGATGCTACCCACCCGTTTCACAGAGTATTTCATTGTGTTCTAAAATAATACATTGTTTTTTAATTTATTTTTATCTGAATTCTTTAGCTGTTAATTGTATTTATTATATATTTCACATTTTCTCACTCAAAGAACATGTTTTCAATTTCTAACACAAAAGTACATATTACTTTTATGGCCCAGTAATCAATCAAGCTAAGTTTCGCAAACCGAAAATTTTTAGCGGTTCTCTACTAAACAAAGAAACATGTTTACCAAATTTAAAGTCTGTAGACCTAGTAACTAAAAAACGGGAATATTTTTAGATATAGGCTCCCCTCCTCCCAGCAAATTCCCTTGGGGGTCCATTTTAGAAAAACTCGTTCTTTATAGATCTCTATTCAAGAAAAGAGAGAAACATGTTTTCTAAATTTCATATCTGTGGTTATAATAGTTCAAAAATGGGATACCCCGTATACCTTCACCACTGTCTTGGAGTTGATCCCCATGAAATTCATTCTTAGCGGATCTTTAGTCTAGGAAAAAAACAATTTTTGTCAAAGTTTGAGTCTATAGGTGTTAAATTTTAATAATTGGAATTTTTGTGTATATCGCCTCAAATAACTGCCCTTAGCAGTCATTTTTCACATACCCTGTTCTTAGAGGATCTCTGCTGAGCAAAAGAAAAATGCCTGCAAAATTTCAAGTCTGTAGAGATATCGTGAAGACAGAGTGAGGCACACACACATTATCCTACACATCTATCCTATACAGAGAGAGAAAGAGAAAAAGATAGTGAGATGTACATATAGCCACATTTATGAATAAAATATATACATAAACGTATTGATGATTTTTGACAAAGTGGATTTTAAGTTTGTGAGTTTTGTGATACTTAGTACAAAACTTACCAACCTACTTTTTCTAAGATACAAAAAATAAATAAATAAATAAGATTCCTATACTTAAGAAGTAAAATTTTGAAGCAAAAAAAAAGAGAGAAATGGACAAGTTTTTAATGTAAAAACTGTCAAAACTTTCATTGTAGTTGAGAAATATCGCTTCTTATTTGAAAATTTTGAGATATCTTAAATATGGGATTCCAATATAAATAGAAGTAAAATAGTCATTATTCAGATATAAACGCATGAAATTTTTCGAATGTTTAGGCTGTACATCTACATATTTATGACACAAATTACTGTTTGTAGAATTCATGTTTTCAGGTCTTCTAGCCCATAAATTCTGGCCATCAATCCCTATAAATATTTCTTTTTTTCATGACCTACTATTTATCATTGTAAATCACAAATATGGACATAAGGTAAAAATAATACATTTAGAAATGATACCTAAATCTAGATTTATTGCGTAAGAAAGCGGAAATGATTGATTAAAAACTACGGACGGAACATAATTCATCACATATGCAATTCAATAACATCGAATGATGAATGTAAATGATGAATGCATATACGAGAGTATTTGTAAAACTATGATTCATTTCTTGTACATTTGAAGGTCTAAGGCTATAGATTATGCATTATTTCTGGAATAATATTTTGTCATGAATTAGTTTGCATATGATTAATGTATATTTAAGTGTAATAATATTAGTAAATACCTTATGCTAAAATTTGATCATTTATCAATAAAAAATTAAAATTTATAGAAACTAGATTTTAATGTCATGAACATATATTTTTATATATTCTTTTTTGGAGCATTGGTCAATTTTTATGGTGCCAAATTTTCATGAAGGAAAATAATATTTTTTTACAATGAATCAGAATTATACTTATTGTGCATTTTATTTGCATTAATATTTAATTGTAATTCATAATGTATAAGTATAATTTGAGTTTAATATTGCTTAACTTCAACTGTAGTATTAAGTAATAAGAAAGCCTGAGATATACGTAGTAGTAGGGTCCAAAATTTCGGGTGCTTCTACATTCTCTTGATAAATTGCTAGAAACCATCATTTGCGGGAACCTATAAGGACTCCCGCGATGCTGTTTTTACTTCAGCTAATGTCACAAAACGAAGTCCCTGTAAATTTTTCAATGATGAAAATAAATAAAAGTTACACGGAAATAAGCCCTGGGAATAGGAAGGATTTGGAATCCCTTTAGTATCAGTTTTGGCGAGAACCTCTGGGACCATTTGGGACTGATGTGCAAGTGAATTGTCTACAGAAGGTACCATTGTCTACTTTACCACATGTAAGGCCAAATGGACAACTTCAAACGGCTCAAAATGTCTAGATAATGCACTTTCATTCTCTCTGGAATAAATTCCGAATGAACAATTCCTTTAGAATCAAAAAATACCTCCAGGCTACCTTTCTTTTTCAAAAGAAATGTTTCTTACGTCACAGAACAAATATGCCTATCTCAGAACAAAATGTCTGTGTAAGCAGTGGAATCACAAGACCTGGGACGAAACCACCTAGTATAGTCAGAAGAGGAATATTAGAATGCATTTTACACTCTGTTTTACTGTTTGCTTTGATTGTCAAGGGTGATCATAACCCCCCAAACTTTTGAATCCCCTACGTAGTACTAAGGTAAAGTTCTACTTATTATTTTTCATCACTATTTTCTTTCATACTTTTTTACTCGCAGTAAAATATACGCAATAAAAAGTTATCTGTAGCGTTCACTGTAACCTATTTCGGAAATTATGTGCATCTATTTGTTTCTAACAATAAATCTGTTAAGTTTATTGGAATAAAATCACTCTAACAAGTACACTAATATTGGCGGTAGGTACTGAAAGTTAACTCGTCAAGTGTTTATTTACTAAGTGAATTTGAAGCATTAGAGTCGTGTCGTATACAAGTTAATGTCATTAATTTGAAGTATTACAATTTTAATAAACATATACTGAATGGTTAATAAGTTGTTAGCAGAATAAATTAAACGTAAGTGTCTAACTGTTATGGTTAATAGCTGTATAATGTCTAATTGAATTATTAACATTATTTACAATAAATTTACCAGATTTGTTCAGTTGTAAATTGAAAGGCATATCATTCATTGTTCAAGGATATAATGCTTGTACATAATTTGTGTGTCTAGCCCGGAAAACAAACACGGAAGTGGAGTAAAGGAGCATTTAATAGCCAACAATTCTTAATTAAATACATTTTATTATACATTATTAATATACACGCGATGTTTTGTTCCTTTTTTGTATCATTTTGCAAATATATATGGTTTTTCACAATGCAATTTTCAACTGAGGTAATTCTTTTTTACAGTCATTATATCTAAATTATGTATACATTCATTAGTCTGTACTAATGATCTAAAGAAATTGCCTTTGAAAGAAAGAAATAGGATGCAGTAAAGCTATTATTTATCTTGATCTGCATAGGAAAGACCAAGGGTAGCTCAGAGAATCACTAAGAGAAAAATAAAAATAAACTAGTAAACCATGAACATGATAGAAGAGTAATGTTGTGCACTAGATACCGTGTTAGCACAGTTAGGTAAATGAGTATTTAAAAAAAATGACTAATTTTGCATAGAAGCAATTAAGGAAAACATTGCTGAGAATTACATTTTCAAACAGATTTCATATTCAGAATTTGTTTTTTTTCATTATTTTTGCATTTTTTTTCCTGCGAAAGACATTAATTTCAAATTTAGGGGTAGTAATAATTAAAAACAAATCACATTGATACTTTTTTAAATTGTTTTTTCCGATTTAATGAACTGTCAAACAATTATTTCAAAACTACTAAATCCCTCATGATTCCGAGAATTAACAGAAATAAACAAGAAGGGTTTAATTACAGTTTAGTCTTTTATCAAAACAAAACAGAATGAATGCCGAGCAGTTTAATTGACTTCTGTCAAGAATCTTATAATCCACATTTTATTTTCACAAATGGAAGAATAGCCAGGATATTTAAATTGAAATTTAATTTATTTTTCTTTATTCAGTTTGAAACATTTTCTACACACATAATTTCATTCTGCTTTTCATTGTTATTTCATAATTATGTTCTAGCACTGTGAAAAATTTTGGAACTAAAAGCAAAACTCTAAAATTAGCAAGACACATCTTAACATAATTTTTTCAAACTTTACCGATTTACGTTTTATTGCATTAGAAGTCATTTAAGTGATTAATTGCATTAGCACACAGAATTACCCCTTCTAGCAGCTAAAATGGTTCTAAAAATGTTATACATCGAGTAAAACAAAATGTAGATAGATTTGAGAAATCAACCCAAGCTGTTTGAATATGTGACACTTTATCAATCGTGGCGGCTGAAGAGCGGTGGTGACCCATTCTCATAGTTACTTATTATCACATGTTTTCAGTGGGTGAGATACATGAAAAGGTACTGGATAAAGCAACAACCGCGAACGCCCTGTGTATTGAGGTAGATCAGGGTACAACGGGAAACATGAAGTCTTCCGGAATTTATTGAAAGATGATGTCTCTGGAGCTTTCAAGACGAGGCATATCCTACCTTCTTAAGATATTAGAAATGTAACTTTATTTGTTTAGATTATACCGACGAAGTGTACACAAAATACTTGCCCTGTATCTAATACCATTACAACACCTACAAGGTTCGTATCACAATATCAAATGCTACAAGACCACATAAGTTCTTTTCAATGGCTTGAAATATCAAAACGTCCAGTATGTCGCAGCATGTGGAACTGAGACTCATTTGAAAAAAAGGCGTGGTGCCACTCTTGTATCCCATTTTGATGTCATTACTGTTACTTCGCGTCTTTATGCTGCAGTATCAAGAGAAGTAGCAATAATGGTTGACATGTAGACCTCTTGTGCTACTTCATACTTCATAGTACTGTATGGGTGGCTACTTGTTATACTGAAAACAGCCCCAATTCTTCACTCAAGGTCCTTGATGTGGTTGTATGATCATATAAGGTCGACTGGACAATATGTTATCATCATCAAGTATTATTTGCATGAGGACGTTGAGATCTTGCATGTGGTACTCAATATGATTCTTCTCAATGTATGACTTCGTATTTGCAAGAGTCTCTCTCATTGCATCTTCAACAATAAGAGTAGCAATTGCTCGGAACGATGATCTGCATTTCGATACGCCACGATTTTATCGCTATGGAATTCCGTAACGTGCTGTTTGCAGTTTTTTTTTTTTATATACGAAACGTAGGGCAATGTTTTTACAAATAACTGACATTCAAATGCGATTTTCGTTTGAGAAATTAGCTGTGTAACTTTAATTTAATCCGGACTTTGGGATGGAATTTCTCCGTCCTGTAACATTCGATTGCGTGTAAATTCCTATCATTTAGATACCCTTCTATCTTCTACCTTCCACGCTAATTTTTGGTGCTTGTATCAATGCTCTTTCATTGTTTTGCATTTCAAATGACCAGTAATGAATATATAAATATTTGTTTTCAATTAAAAAGTCACCAATCCATTTTTTTTTACTATATTACTATTCATTTATTTATACATTTGCCTCATTTAAATGATTTATTGCTTTAAATGTAATATTTATTAACCAGTACAAATAATACACTTGAAAACAATTTCTTTATAAATAAAGTAAATAGAAATCATGATGGTACCCAGAACGAACCTTCCTCCTTCAAACTCTTTTCAGTTTGAAAACTATATATAGACACAAAATGACACTATACAATATCACAAACTAGTACATAGTGAAGTGTGCGTTACGGCGTAATGGGGGAATCAGGGCAACTTCTCAAAATATATATATAACCAAAGAATATTACAAACGCTTGTCTTTTACTTATGATTAGTCAACAATTTGCTTAAAGGATACCATGGGAAAATCTTAGATAATTAAGCACCCTGAGTTAATAAATTGAGAACATTTATCAAAAATATTGATTATGTACAATGTACATAAGCCGACCGATAGATTCAGTGGGGTGATGGTTGGTAGCAAGGGGATGTCAAATCTACGAGAACACTGGGTCACAAATTGTATGTAGTCGGTGAAAATCGCAATAATACTAGTTTTTGGAAGGACGATGAGCCAGTCGAGGGATGTAGCTAAACGGATGAGAGGATCTGGATCAAACTGATAGGGTTGAAGAAAACTTCACGTATGTAAATTTCTCACTTCTCCTGGAGTTGCTACAAGGAGTAGCAGCCACTTCGCACCAGAACGTGTGGCTCACCAACGATAATGCTCCAGCACATTTTTCGATTTCCGTTCGTAATTACCACAATGCTTCATATCCGGGGAAGTGAACTCGATGCAGTGAACCAGTTGTTTTGCCACCACAGTCCCCGAGCCCCAATTTCTTGGATTTCTTCATCTGGGGCCATTTGAAATCGCTTGTGTATGAGATGCCTTTGGCTACAGTGGTGGATATCATGGAACGGATCATAGTCAATTCAGCTGACATCGCCAGCACACTGGATTTGTTTGAAGGCATGACCTGCATGTACGAAAGTTCAAAATATTCTGTGGCAATTACTTGTCGTTGTGTGCGTTACTGGTATTGTAAACATGCTTTACGTGTAATAAATTATTTCTTGTTGTTGCTCATCTCCATGTCTAGCCAAGCTAGACCAAGTCCATGATCTCATTCACTCTCAAAAAGTCCAACACCATTAGAGGGTCTTCATTAAGATCTTGTTTTGAAATCTCCAGACAGTCAAGAATGTGCTCTGGAGATGCCTGGCAGGCAAAACACCTTATACAAGTTGGAAAAACTTTATTTCCATCCCTGAAAGTCAAAGTTCGGAGGGGGCTACTCCAGACACCAGTCAGAATAGTTTATTCCAGCCTGCTACATTGAAGGAAAAGAGAGCCACCAGGTCGTTTAGCCTCATACCAGTGATGAGCAGGAGGAGCAGTTGATTAAATTATTTTTTACCTCTTGCGCAATCAATAATCGACAGCAAAATTGTTGTTTAAAGCAATATGTTTTTGATTCAATACTACGCAAGAACTGTCGATGACGTCAATCGTAATTTTAAATAAGAATCGTAAGATGTAAGTTATACTACATTTTTTCTAGCTTCTACATCACTACTCATGAGATATTTGAATCCTTCTTCAATTCCACTTGCTGAAGAGTGAAATTTAGGTACTAAGGTAAAAATATATGGATTTCCTTGAATGTTTGTATAAATGAAAAGTTTCCTATCTTAACCCTACTTTATTATTGCATTATGATCCATGATAAAAAAAATCGTTCAAAAAACATAACTGATCATTAAATTACGTTCTAAGTGATATTGTCTCGTTAAGTGATAGAAGGAAAAAAAATATTAGCTATATAAAAATTAATTCTCATATGCCAGATTTGTTATATCGATTTTCCTTTTCCCCATTCTTTTTGTAGCAATTGAGTATCATAGCACATGAGTATTGAGTATCATGGAACACAAAGATACTTTTTAAGTATATATGTGCAAAAGCGGTTATTTTTAGAAACCCATTCTCAGTCATTTTTGCTAGATGTTATTAAATAATAATTTTAAATTTAGAAACTAATATTCTATATAAAGTTTCACAGGTAAAACATTTCCTACTTAAATTGCATAAATATGCTCCAATCAAGGAACTTCTACTTATAGAACTTGGAAATAATGCGGAACACTTTACAAACATTCATTTATTCATAATAAAATGAATGTGTGGCTAATATATATCTAATATTTATAAATCCTTTGTTTTTCGGATTGATAATACAAATCCCTTACAAGCTACACCATCTTTAAATACAGGTTATACCTTTCCTCAAACTACTTATTGTATGTTCTTCATTGTTTAGTAAGATTTATTATTTTATTTGAAACACAGGTTGAACTTGTCATTCAGAGAACAATTTATATTTCTTCAAGAAATGTCAAACGCGGTAACAAAATCGGAAATTACAAGGAACTTAATCTATATGCAAAGAATACACATGCATTTTATGAACAATTCCTTTAAAGTGGAATGTAAATAAGTCATCTTCGAAAAATATTATGAGTATGGGATACAAATGGAGAAATTCGAATATGGTTATGAAATCGATTTTCTATCTGCTCGCATGGCAGCTCACTGCGTAGCAATTGTTCTGTTCTTCGTTCCTACGGCTCTATACCTTTGGATATATTTAAATAAATGTATTCGATTGAGTTAAGAGATGTATTCAGATATACATTTCTTATGATGAAAAAGGGAGAATATCTATAGAAATAAAATAATCTAAAATAAATGTGTGCTCCTGCTGAATTAAGTTCTTGAGTGCCTTATTTGGATGAATAAGTATGAGGAAATTTGACTTCAACCCAGCATAAATATGCGAATAAATTCAAAAAATAAATAGATAATGTACATAAAAAACTACTTACAAACTAATGATATATTGTTTCAAATAAGGTATGAACAGAAAATATTGAGGTATAGGTAATTTTTAATAAAAAAAATTCCATGAAATGTAGTTTATATTCCGAAGCGTTTAATTAATTAAAGGGAGTCCGTGTGACGGCCTATTTTGTAAGCATTCTTAGGGAATTTTTTTTGGCGACCAGTAAAAAGATATAACTTTAAGATTTTTATCACTTATTTATATGTGTTTTAAGAGTATGTTCATAAATGTTTAGCGAAAAATATCCCATAGAACGCTCTGAACACACTCACCTCGAAAAAATGGAAGCTTGGTTCCTCCACGATTAAGGCTGATTGGCTCATTTGAAATAAAAAAAAGTAATAACGGATTTTTAATCTATAAGCTTAAATGCACCGAATGAACTATACTCACATGAAAATATCAAAAATTGGATTTTGGATTTTGGTAGACCTCTGAAGAAAAAGTTTTGAATTTCATAGGGGTTTTTTGGTATGTTTTTGTTATAAAAAAATAGAAATATTTTGAACTTTGGAAAAGTCGTAGATCATTTGGTGCGTATATATGTGCTGAGTCTACCCTATAAATTTGAAGTCATTCGGTCAAACCGTTCTTGAGATATGATGGAGAAAAATTTATCACAGTTTTGAGAAAAACGCGTTTAAAGTTTCAAGTCCGATTAAAACAATGAAAAACTTAACTTAGCGCTACGAACTGCTGCTCTTCTAACATCTGCTTCTTTATAACGACTTTAAATTAAAAAAAAAATTGCTTTACCACCGTATTCTACACATGTCAAGGAAGCAACTTATGAAAAAAAAAATGGTTTTTTTTTTGATTTTTTGAAACCATCTCATGGGTGAACCCCCTTAAATTGAATAAATACTCTGAAAAATAAATGAAATTTAACTATAAGTTTTATAATATATATACAGAGAGAGAGAGAGACGATGGATAGATAGAGATAAATACGTACATATATAGATAGATATAGATTTGAAAAGATACATAGATAGAAAGAAAAATTCCCTGACATCTATGCAATAGTGCGCAATATTTTCAAAATAAATTACCATAAAATCCGGCCTATAACGCCCAGCTATACTTTCAGCTGTAATTTTTAATTTTTAGGTTAATTCACCGTAGGATGCACACCTCTATTTTTACGAAGAAGCCTAAAATGTATGTGCGTAACGCTCTTATTTCATAAAGTCATTAATTCGGGGTATTATTCCAAGATTTAGAAAACAAATAGTATATTTCTAGGTTTACTACCCTTTAAATTTATACAGAAAGCTATTTCTTTTAAATAAACCGTATCTTTTACTAATTTTAGTGAAACTAAATATAACGCATTCAAAACTATTTTTTTTATGCGCATCTTTTTTATTAATTTTTTATTTTTTATTTTTAAAGCTCTCTTTTTTTATACCCGGCGTATATTGCGCAACCGTAAATTTCAATCTTGTGTTTTGTGTTAAAAGTGTGCGTTTTACCCCGGATTGTACGATACTAAGCGAACACTTCCTAGATAATATTGCAATTATTAACTAAGAACTTAACCAAAGAAAAATATTTAATAGTATCACTGTTTTGCCTCAAAAAAAGGTAAAAATTATCTGGATATTAAATTCCCATGTATTTTTCTAACTCTCAAATTTCATAAGAAATTATTAACATTGTAGAGATGTTCACTTATTAATTTATCTCATACTTACAAAACTTGCTAAGACATTAAAAATTTAATACATGACACTCTATATACACAGTATATAGAGTTATGTATATATACCATTATTATACAAAAATTATGTATATACCATTATAAATGGTAAAATTATGTAATACCAAATAATGGTATTACATTATGTATATACCATTATTTGTTATTATGACCATTATTGTCAAAAATAATTAAGGCATTGTTAAATCCATGCAAGGCAATTGCAGAAAATATTAGCAGAATATGTTTAGGGTTATAAAATTTTATCCCCTTCCCCCCAAAAAAGGTATAAACTATTATTTTTTTAATAAAATATCCTTTAATTAAGTAATCACTTATAATTTTAGAAAATTTGGTTTGGAGAGACAGAGTTAAACAATACATTTAATACGATACAATCTATTATAAAAAAAATGTGATTTTCAAATGATTTTAACCTTGCTAATAATTACGAATTTAAAATTAATAGCTTTCTCTAAATTTTAATGAATTTATCAAAATAGATTAAAGTTAAAGCAAATACTTAAAATTATAATCTGTATTTGCTTTCGATATTACAAGTTTAATGTGCGAATCGTGAGATATATTTTCATTTAAATATAAGATAATGTCTAGACATAAATTACAATAATTTGAGACTATCGTGAAGAATATTCTTTGAATAATTTAAAACACAGACATTATACAATATTTCTGAGCGCATGCGCACGCACACACATATGATTTCATAAATGTCATGCAAAGCATAAAAAAAGATGTATCTCGGTTCAAATCAGTATATGCATAGAAAAAGAAGAGATTATAATTTCTGAAGAGCTAACTAATTTATACATAAGAATTTTTTCACAAGTATTTAATTCATGAATATTCTATTCCTATTCCATCAGTTGTAAAATCTTTTATCCATCTCGGCATTTACGCTTACAGTTGGCAAACATTCCTTAGTGGGATTATTTGCCAAACTACTTAAAATAGTTCGTGCATATAAAACTAAATGAAGAAAATCGAAGGCATTTACTTTTCGTCTTCAGAATATACTCTATTAAGAAGATATTCCTTCACATTGAGTTTGTCAGAAAAATTATTAAACAAATATCAAAACCAGCAGTATATATGGTTTTCATATGTTGCTGGTTATAATCCTGCGAGAATGCAAAATTTATTTTAATGCAAAAAAGTATCTAAACACAAGAGAAAGTAGAGTATAATCCATGCTCTACCCCAATGTAAAGGTGTCAAAGACGACAATTTAAGGGTCTACCCCAGGGGTACTTAACCTTTTTTTTCTGCTGGGCCGCATAGATATGTCAGCCTTTTCATGCGGGCTGCCTACATATGTTAGTTATTTCACGCGGGCCGCAACATGAGGATAAATGGGGGAGGAGGAGAAATGATTTTAGATCAAGATAACATTGGAAATTTAAAATATGGAAAATTTATCATAATATTATAACTCTTGTTTTGCTTTTTTTATTTATTATTTTTTATATATGTTTTTTTATTTTTGTTACTAACTAAATTATAGAAGCATTTAAGAAACACTCCTTCACAATTTATGTATTAGTAAACGATTTCATATGATTACCAATAATATAACAACCTTCATGGGATGTCTTTGTTACCACTGTGATATTACCACTGACAAAATGCTTTGTTGCTATTGAAAGGTTTATTCAAGAAAAAGTCTATTTATCACCTCTTGAAAGAGATCTTCGAGGAAAAGTGTCATTGAAGGATTCCTGTTTATTGGTATTTTTTGAGTACAGCACTTTCGTGACAAATCAACCAACTTACTGATCCATGTTGGTCTTCCACTACAAAATAGTCAACTTCCCAATCGTCTTGAAACGATATATTTTCTTCGAATATTTTTTGCTTGTAAGATATGAAAGATAGTTAAAAATTAATTTCACCCACTGTTCATTCCACTGTTGTCTGTTATCACTAACCGCAGCTGTTCCAAATAGAAAAAGAATATCAATTCGTACCCACACCACACCGACAACAAAAAGCAACATTGATATATTTGATTTCTTGACAAAGAATTTCCCACCAAATTTTTTATACAGTGGTCTTAAATAAGTGAATTTCTCAGAGCAATGGGTCATGACCGGGCCACTTAAAAAGACTTGGCGGGGCGCAGGTTGAATATCGCTGGTCTACCGGTATAGAAAATAACATGGAATCTCAAATCGTAACTTCCAAGAGTGGTCTAGTTATTTAGAAGGGGACTGTTTCATGGTCATTACAAATCTTTCCTCTTTGTTTCTAGATGCTACATCACTGTACGTTAAGGTGTAAAGCAGTGTTTCTCAAACTTTCAATACTGGCGGCCCCCTTTTCAATCACAATTTTTATCGCGCCCCCCTTATACATTAATAAATTACTGAATGCAATAATAATGTCCTTTGACGCTAAAGCTATAATACACGATATTAATTATAAACCGTACAAATTAATAACATAAGTATTAAATTTTATATATGTTGCTTTTAAGCAAAAAAAAAAAAAAAAAATTAAGTAATAGGATAATTATTATGTTATTTTTCCTTTCTCTGTGTGTGATTTTTAAATGGGAACATATTGCAAAATGCGGTGGCTACTTAGAAGACAAAATATAGATATCAGCTAAATATAGAAAAATAACTCAGAGGGTCAATTTCTAAAAAGCTTTGAAAAACTTTGCTCTGCAAGACAAGCCCATGGAAGTCACTAATACTTATTAAACTTGTTCTTAATTCAGTATTAATAAGATAAGTATTAAATTTTTTTTATATATGTTACTCTTAAGTAATATATATTTTAAGTAAATTATACTTTTAAGTAATAGGTTAATTATTTTATTTTTCTCTCACTAATTTTTAAATTGAAACAGATTGAGAAATATTTGATTAAAGATTTATTTCCTTCAAGATTCATTTCTAAAAGTACAAATGTCATTAAAAAATAGCCTAATCTATGTTGTTCTTTATCATATCCACTACAACTGGCATCCTCGCGAACGTTCATGTGAGTCTAGGCAACCTAACAGACGTCTGCACAAAACATGCGCTGTTACGGTACAGTCAGTCTTGGCGAATCAGATTAACTACCAGATATATTACGTGGCACATTTCATAATTCACGTTAAATTGATTACAGTGTGTATAGAAACCGTCATAGATATATTTTTTAAATCACAGCGAGCATTCGACGACAACCGAAGCATCCAGCAGTACACAGACGAAGACAAATTGATCGCAAGTTACGAATGGAGTTGGGATCATTTCAAATACTTCAGAAGGGCTCTCTGTTGCAGAAAAGTCTTCATAGATTTCACATCCGTGACGAATTTAAAAGACATTTTTGTAATAAATCGCCTCTTTGAATTCTGGATAGAGGTGGATGCGAATTTTCTGCACTGAAACAGCTGCGTATACTATTACTAACAGCAACGCCGCCGCGCACAGCCAGATCCGGATTTTTCTGCGATGGCTACTTTGAAGACAAAATATTTATCTGAGCTAAATATCAAAAAATAACTCTGAGTGTAATTTCTAATTTTGCTTTGCGCTGCTCACCGAAGCCCATGGAAGTCACTGATAATTATTAAACTTGTTCTTATACTGGCTGGAAATTACCACCTCTTAACACGAGTTTATTTTTAAAAATGATATATATTTTTTCTTGATATAATAGCTTGGTGTAAGAGTAAAACCAAGAGGTGCATGACAATGTATACATGTAAACAGATTTATTGAAATGAATACTCATATTATAAATGAACTTTGATGAACGCGTTTTTAAGCCTGCGCCGGTAGCATTTTAGAATAAATGTTAAGTAGTAAAAAAGAATATAAAAATTCTAATGAATAACAATTGTGTTATTTTTTAATATTTAAAAAGCGAGAATGCTCGGGATCAGGTGTGCACTCGATACTAAATTAATAGTGCGGTGATGCACCCCAATTCTTTTTACATATTCTTTTCATATAACAAGATAAAAATCACAATTTTCAGTGAATAATTTAGCAGAAAATAACTTACCTATTTCAAAGTTTTCTATTTGTCTTTCATAATTTGAGAAAATATCCGGTAAACTGAACTAAATTGTTCAAACGTGCGTGACATAATAGAGGACACAAATCACAGACACTTAGTACTAACATTACAGGGTAAGCTATTTTAAACAAAACTGTCACATTTTGTTCCGTTTTGAGTACTAATATCCTTTGATGATCGACAAATATCACTGTTACGAACTTTTCTTACTTGTATTCTTTTTGGTAGGGTGAAGACATTTTGCTGTACAGTTATGGCTATATTTTCTTGATAAAGTTTTTAAATGGCAGCTATTGAAAATTTTCCTTTCGTTTTCATGTTTATTTGCTTACTCAAATTTTCATGTACGTTTAATATGCATTATTTCGGCAAATGAACACCTCTTGTTTGCGATCAGCTTCAATTTCCTTTCAGAGAGAATCTGGATACTTGTTACTTTATATTCTGCTCATTTGCATTTTATAAAGCGCAATCAGTCGTACACACACAACATCACAATTAAAACCACTAAGTTATTCATAGGGGAAAAAGGAACTTTCAAGAAAATATTTTTGAAAAATAGTGGTCGTGTCAGGAACTCGGTCTATAAACAAGTACCTTAAGATTCTAAAAGAAACGTTTGCCACTCCCAAAAAAGGAGATATTCATTCAGCTCATTCATTCATTTAGCTCATTCAGTTTAGCTCCCATTAAGACTGTCATATTAGAGGATTCTCTGTCAAGGTCATTGGTAACAAATAAACAGTTTTCCCAGAATTAACGATTTTGTATTATATGTTTCAGTATACTCATAAAATAAATCTTGGCCAGATGTCCTTCGAGAGTTAAGCAAATATGCTTATCCATGTATCAAAAAAACTATTTCACATTGTGAAAAAGCGCAACAAATTGCCTTATAATTTTACTGCGCTTCCCTAAAAAAAGGGGATGCAGGTAGCCATACCAGTAAGTTCGAAAACCAGCAAAAAGTAATATTTTTAAGAAGTTAAAAGAAGCATGTAAAAATCTCTCATCGTAGGATGCAACAAAACAAGCAAAATATTTTTTATTTAGTTTATGGATAAAGATAGCTAATGAGCGTTCAAAGAGTAGAATCTTTTTATTTTTGATGACCTTTTTTTCACCAGATGATATATACTCAAATCATATCGAAAATAGCAAATCTGCGTTTTTATTATATCAGAAAGTATTTTTGTTTGTTTTTCATTCCAATAAATTAATTTTTGCTTTTATTTTCGATAACAGCTTTATGAAGAGGGTTATCGCGCCCACAGTTTGAAAACACTTACGGTGGCAAGTGAGGTTCCTACGCTTCGTTACGAACCAACTGTACATTCGAGATAGGCCAAACAAATAAAATATATTCTTTTTGGATATTTTTAAATCAAATGAATGCATCAATTTAATTATACTTATTATAATATTAGGCATAAAAAATATTGACTTTCTTGGCTTTTGTTAAAAGTCAATAATAGTCCTGATGTCTTTACTAATAAAGAATTAAGTGATGTAAAGATACTTCACCATCCATGCGGGTCTTTTTATCTCAGGCCTAGCTTCAGCTCCTTCCGAATATATTTGTTCTGTTATGGTTGGCGTTTGAGCTACATGGTCAAAACGCATTTTAGCAAAGAAATCATCATTTCTGCGCATTTCGAAGGCGTATAGCGCTTTTAAATCAACTTATACAGTGAGAAAAAAGCCTTCCTCATGATGGGCAGTTAGGAAGTGAGAATAAAAAATCAAATTCGATTTCACTTTTAAAGCATCCATTTGGATCAGCGGTTTCATAAGAATGTTTGATCTCAAGGCTTTATATTTAATCGTTTTAATATTCGATGGGAAAGTGTTTGTATTATGCCTAATTAATTCTTAGTTCATAGGCGTTTTTAGCTGTGCATATGCTTAAATGTAAATGGAGCAAAAGAGTTATTTATATTATATAAAAAACACATATTTACGCTTATGAAAGATTTATACTTTCATAAAACAAAATATAACAGATAGAACTGTTTTACGACTTGATGACAACAAATAATACATCAAAGCTATTCGCATTTGTTAGCAATATTACTTAATTACGCCCTCTCTTCAGGGTTTCCTTAACTATTCAAATGTAAGAATAAAATTGTATTTTGAAGATAAGCATATCCATATAAGCAAAATTTCAACAAATCAATGTTATTCTTTCCAAAATGGACTGTGACAAATCAGTGGATAGAACTTGGGCATTGTTGACTGGTCAAGGGCTTTTGCAGTCAGCTTGCGCCTGCTATAAACGAAACCAAATGCAGGAGTTTAACAAGATGAAGTGTTCAAGCAATACAGGTTACTATGACAGGATGTGAGTTTTGAAAATTACGGCGAAAACAACATCCTTCAACACACCATTCCACTTGTTGAAAGCTGGTACTCTTAAATTAATTAGAATTATTTTAATCCTGTATTCTTTATCTGTATTCTTTATAAATATCTGGAACTACGTACAGTCATTTAAAATCTATAAAAATACTGAAGGTAGGACAGTTAAAACAAAAAAAAATCGATTAATTTATGCGAAAAGCATTTTATAGTAATGTCACAGCCATGGTGGATTTCAAAGGCTGGTAGTACTCATATATATACATATATAACGTAAATTACTCAAATCAATATTTTAAAACAAAAGAAAATAAATTTATATTCTTGAATTTGAGAGGTACTTTAACGTAAAAAGCTAACATACAAAAGCAAATTCTTTAAACACGTAACATGCTTCATTAGTAGACACGTTCATTTTGTGTCAAATTGCTTGTATCTTCAAATTTGAAAAACTACGTGGCATAGCGGCGCAGAATGCCGGGCCGAAAGCACAGCGATATTACTGGAACATTGCCATATTGAAAGAACTGAGTATTTTTATGATTGGTCAGCAATTTTAGATACAAAAAGCCAGAATTTAAATATGTCGAAGGTACATTCAGGGGCGAGGCCCCTGCAGGTTTTGAGTAGTTATTGGAAAGTAAGAGAATGAATTTGAAAATGAGTCAGTAAATTCGTTCAATATCACTCAAGTATTCGGCCAAATTCACACCAAACTGTTTTAGAACAAATAAGGTTTTGCTCAGGTTTAGAAATTACAGGCGCAAAATAATTAATTATCTGGGTTGCAATATGCCTGTTACATTTTTACATTGCTATTCTAAAACATTGGCTGAATCACTTTTAATTTATGAAATCGCTTTTCCCGCAAGCATGTAATTATTAGCAAAGAAATAAAACTACGGCAATGAGGCGTGTTTTGGAAGTAAAAAAACAACATGTTCGCAAAATTAGCACATGAGCCAATTAGAGATATCACACTTTTTCTTTATTTTATTTAGCCAAATTTGATATCATTGAAATGAATTCGACACATATACCGAATATACACCGAAATAAACCATAAGCGAAGAAATAAGAGCAACGAGAAAGAAGGCATTAACTATCCTGCGGTTTATTCAGAGAAAAACACATTAGGTTTAATATTAGGAATATTAAGAAATGTTTTATTTTTCTTAATAATAATTTGAAAGATAAATCCATATATTTTGCAAATATATGACAATATAATACGAAACTCAGTGTACTGGCTCATGCAAAATCATAAAATGGTTTTCAAATGCAAACACTTTGCGAATAGTGGCGCTTTGGGAAACTTCAAATAAAGTACCAAGTACTTGCGTAAAACTATACCATACCTGGTACAATTAAAAATAAAGGACTTTGAAGCATCTGCGATATAGAATAGATTGGTAGAAAACCTCTTTTTCGCGTGATAGAGAAGAATGCCAGCTTTTGGTGAAATTTTTCATAATATTTTAACTGATTTACGTAAAATAGGTCTGCAGTCGCCACAGTAAAAGGTTTAATAGAGCCATTCATTTTTCAATATTTACAAAACTTGCAGAATTGCGGGAAGTGAGGTGGAAAAATCGCTTTAATAAACTTAATGCCTAACCGAAGCGCACTGCCAAGCACTTTTAACTGAATTATATGTAATGGAATTGGTTCATTTTAAAATTTTATTGGTATTTTTGATGCAGTTGGTTCGGTAAATCATCCCGTAAAATCTTTTGTTGCGGAATGCGTAAAACCGTTTCGTTTCATACCTCATATATAAATTTGACGCGTTTCAAAAATTGATTTTCTTCATCTCTAATTTTCTTTAACATGTCACAATTTTACCATGTATTTTACATGATATATATTATCGTAAGTTTCCTGATGAAGATACAATACATTCTTAAAAATGTACGAATATATCATCCAAACTCATATTTGCGTTAAAAGAATAGGAGAAAAATCCACCGATTTAAGACGAATAAAAACTCAATTAATTCTTTATCTAAAATTTTACTCTTATCTGAATTGATCGATAATAGCATAAAATAATATTGTACAATGTTCCCTCATAAAGGGTAATGGCTAAAAAGGAGAAAGTAAAGTAATCGACCGCCATTTATCTCAATGATCACATCGTCTTCTTCAATGGCATGTAAAATTAGTCTTCCTGAAAAAGTTTCTTTGTTATTTTAGCATTTCAGGAACATCTGCTTTTATCCAGTTCGTCACGAGAGATTCTTAAAGAATTTTTAACCATTCTGGTTCTTTTTTTACTAATTTTCCGAATTCTTTGACCAAATTTGAAAATGCTAAGATAAGGATTTTCATGTAATAGTAATATTTAACGGCATATTTTTTTTTATGGTAAATTTATTCATGTTCATTGTTAATTGCAAGAATTAAAAGAGGACCATTACTTAAAAATTAGTTAAGGATTTAAGAAAAAACGTAATAAAATAGACGTTTTAGTTATAAAAAAACGAAATTCTTAAGAAATAAGGTTATGTTCCCTTGTAATACATCGGTTTTCTAATAATAATATATTTTTAAATTTGTGTATAATAATAATGCATAATGCACAAATATGTTACTATGTGAAGGGAAATTAATTTAATAACTTTAAATACCTTCGATATTGAATATCCGTCATCGATTCTGATTAGCTTAAAGAATTTGGCAGAAAGTTGTTTCAATAGCTGAAGTACAAAATCTGAATTTGAATATTATCTTTGGAAATATTCTAAAATAATTATGAGAGACAGATAATTTAAATATTTCGAGCAATCAATTCCCTTTTTGTTTCTTTTTTTAACATTGCTTGATGAACGAATAAAAGTAAAGATTTATGGACTATAATAATGTTCGCATAAATCTCTGTGATGTTCCAATATAATTTCAAAATGGAATCTTTTCTGACCTCCACATATATTCTGGTTTAAGTTTACTTATGCATAAAAAATGCAAGAATATAGCTTTTTTTTTAATTTTAAATTTTTTTAGAATTTTAACTTTATAATTTATACTTTTCATAATACGAGAAATACTCCATCTGGAGTTATTTTTAACTATCTTTCTTAAATTTAAAAGGGGTTATATTTTTTTTAGAGTAAAACAGTGAAAATTATTGAGTGGAAAGTATTTAATCATTGAATGTTTGCGAGATCCCTTTATTAAGCCCACAATAGTAAAAAACTTATAAATACGATCAAAGTTTAAGCTCATTATTAGTTAAAAAAAAACATTTATAAGAAGAAACTGAATTATGTAATTTGAAACAATTGTTTTAAATGCCATGAAACTATATTAATTAATTAATCCATCGATATTATTACTTATATTTTAGAGTTATTAATATTGATCCTATGTTTATTTCAATTGTATACTTGACAGTTCAAATTATTAAGAAAAACCAATTTGATTATTGATCACTTAACATACATGTTTTAAAATTGCTGAAATAATTTTTTAGATACCAAATATTGACTAATTAGTTTAAATGTATGAATAAAATTAGTCTTTATTTAAACATATCGTCTCAGGACTTTGATAAAATTTTTTAAAGTTTTATTGTAAAACCCCAAAAACAAGTAATATAAAAAAAAAAAAGCAGTTCCTATTTTAAGGGAAAAAAATGGGAAGTATTTTTAAAGATTGAAAATTTAAAAAGATAAATATATATGGGGAGAGTAAACAAAAATAGAATTAAAAAAAGATCATGATTTGTTGCATTGTTGTAACAATGCACACTCATTTGAAAAAAACCGGGTTTTTTAGATACCAACTTTTGTAAATTTTTTAACTTTTTATTTTACAACAATGGGGGGAACTAAGATTGGTCAAAAACCCTAATTAATTTAATTAATGAATTAATATTTAAAAAAATTGTTTAACATCAAGGCCACCCCTCAAGTTTAGAAAAATGTATTTAAACTGAATTGATGAATAAAAAGTATTTTATTAAATAAAAATTTAAAAATATATATATATATAAAAATTTAATATATATATAAAAAGAAGCTAAAGTAGGGAATTAAAAAAATATGCACACCCTCCAACATCGATTTTAAGAAGTCACAAAATTTTTTTCCCTTTTCTTCGTGCCTTTATCATCAACCATTTTTTTTAGTGAACTAAATATGAACATCTCGACCTTTCTTTTCTATGCATATACTTGCCAAAAATTTTAATTTTTATTAGTTAATTATACAGCCCGAACACTAAATACTGTCAACAAATTTTTTAATAAAAAAAGATGCCGCCAAATCCACAAATAAGAATGTGAAAACGTTCCCGTGTACATTTAAACACAGTAATAATAACGATTGCAGCGTTTGGCGATATTTCTGGAATTGGTGATATCTTTTAGTTTGGCGAAATTTTGGGCCGGTTGTATAATACAAATTTACCCAAATATACTCTTAGAAAAAAAAAGCGCCCAAGGGGAGTTACCAAATTGTAAGAAATTTCTATGCAGACATTGTACCGAGCATGCAAAGTTAAATGGGGAAAGTACAGCCGGAAAACCCCCCTCAGCAGGGGCTATAAAGAACGATTCTCAATTTTTTTCCAAATTTTTGTTGCATTGGATTTAGATAACAAGAAAAAAAAAATGCCTCGCCGCAGGATTGGCCTTCAAGAAAACAGAGTTTGAAAGGGGTCGAAAAGATGAAAAGGGGTGGGATGGCAAATCGGAAAATAGTTCGTTATATGGTAATGATGCGGCTATTAGAAGATGCTGGCAAAAATTGGGGGCAATGGCAATTCGATAGAATCGCGGTCGACCTAAGGCCACAGGAGATCGGAGGACAGGGAAAAACCGTTTGTTATCAACCATCAGACGCGACCCGCACCATATCCATCTGACCATTCACGGGGGGTTTATAGGCGAAATTTACGGTATAAACCCCTAACCCAAACCCGCCATTCAACCGCACACGCCAACCAATTACAATGGTGCTTGATTACAGGTTGGGAAACATCTCCGGGGAAAATACGGGACGAACCCGCCACTGTTCCCGCCAAACATCAAGATGGTTGGGTTTCCCAGCAGCGTGCCATCCTTTTACTATTGGCGCCCACGCCTTTAACCAGAGTTATGGAATTTTTTGGTCCCCCCTTTCTTTTAAGGGCCCCTTTTCAACAAGCGGGAAATCAAAGACATTTTGAAATGTTTTTTTACCGTTCCTTTGCAACTTTTTCCTTTTTTTCGCAAAATAAAGACCCATACGGCGTTTCTAGGACTTTTTAAGCTTTCAAAACTTCCCCTTTTTACCAGCCAATATCTCTAATCGACCATGTCTGGGGTATGGGAAGGAAGGAGACGCATTTTCCGGGGGGGTTGATCACCGGGCCCCCAAAAATTGGGGCAATTTCCAAAATACACAGGAGAACATCGGGGCCTTTTCCTCTATGCCACGTTTGTGGGGCCCATCAGGCAGATTGGGGGCAACACCCTTTTATTGAGCGTTCGAACTATGTAACTCTGAAAAAAAACTTTCAATTTTTGAAATTTTAATCATTTTCTTTCTGTACTAATCTTTCTCCCCAAATTTTTCTTATTGTTCTGGTGCGTTTTTTTGTTATAGAGTGTATATTATGATCTAACAAATCAGTGTACATTGCTGAAAATCAGGAACTATTCTGGCTTAATGATTTTATTTCGAATATGTTAATAAATCGATAAGTTGTTCATTCTCCTTCACTATAATTTTTTTCCGCAAAAGAAAGTAAGGTGCATTTACCATTTGAAAGCATTGAAAAACATTGTAATAAAGAATACAATATTAATTCATGGAACATAGATATATAATATTCACAATCAAGTTAGTAATACATGTAAAAAAACCTTTCATATGATTTTATTATATTATAATTTAAGTAAAATAGTATTGGAACATAAAGTCATTATGTGCAAATAAAATTTTCAGTTTGTTTATGAATGGGATGAGCCTTAGATGCTTGTGGTTATACAATTTGTATTTTGTACACATTTTCTACAGTTATTTATTTTTTTTTCTATTTTTTATTATGACTCGTGGTACCCCTGGTTATTTTTTGGAACCCCCGGGTTTCCCTTTGGAGCCAAACCATTTCACCAACCCTAACGACAGGGATGCGGCAGGAATTTAATTACCACAGGATGTATATCTTCGTAATACCATTTTCACCTTATATGGGCTCCTATGGCTCTATAGTTTGAAAACACTTCTAATACTCTGCTAGACATCTTGGATCATACACAATAGGTCGACGGGTTTCGCCCTTCACTAACAAACCCCCTGGGGGGAATCTTTTGGGCTACATTCGGTTTATTTCCACCACCCCTCTCAAGAAAAAACCCCCTGAGATAAATTATTAGAGTATAAAAAGTTGGTTATAATCGTAGGTCAGAAGGAGGGGGCAGCAGAATGGGGTTACTAGTTTAATTTATAATTTCGCATTTGACTAAAGGATGGATTTTTTTCTATAGGGAAAAAATTTTTGGATCAAGTATCAAAAGGTTGGTTGTTGAAGCTAAACTAATCTGCGTTTGTGCGCTATTCATTTAAAGGGGGTTGCTTTTTTAATACCCCGGGGTTTTTTTGTAGTTCTTTGTTGTGGAATATTATAATTGAAATTTAAAAATTAGATTTATAAAGGAGAGTTTGGGTCATGATTCGTTCCATCCCCCACTTTAGGCACAAAATAATGAGGAAGGACTTTAAGGGAAATTCCTTTTTTCAAGGTTGGGTACTTAGGGTCAATTCAGCCCAAAAACTGTTCACGAACCAATTTCACTATTTTTACTTACGTATTACTCACCGCAGGTTAGGCCCCGCCCAAACATACCTTATTCAAAAAAAAAAGATTCTAATGTTTTTGATGAAAAATACTAATCAGTCAGAATTTAGAGGAAAATGGCGTGATTCACGTGGCGCCAATTTGGCTGTGGTGGGTCTTACTTTAAATCCCTATATTTCAATTAATATTAAATACTACGAAAATTGCTTCTACAATACAAAAAAATAATTATATTTAATTCAAAGTACAAATATACTAAATTGCAAATATTCTTAATTCTAAAAATACAAAAAATAGAATATCTCATTAAATGCTAACATCTACGGACAATACACAGGAAATTATATAAAGAAATCTAATAAAAGAATAAATATTCTAAGATGCAATATATTTAATTCTAAGATTACATCTTGGTTTTTATAACTATGCATTAAAATGCGGAAAAGGAAAATTGCAACCGTGTTTTATCCTGCTATATATTGAAATTGCAATAAGAAGAATGCAACCTGTGGTTTTCTACAGATAGTGATATTATAATACTAGTATACGCGCGAAGTTTTTCTACAAAAGAAAATTGGAAAGACAAGCATAATTTTCTCAGCAGCAAAAAATAATGCAAAGAAATGGTAAAACTTTTCAAAAAACCTTTATATATGAGCAAGATAATACAACGGTTTCAGTGTTAATATATACCTATGCAATTAAGCGAAATATAAAAAAAGTAAGTATTATACATTTATAATGGTAATCAAGCATTAATTGCTTAAATTAAATAATTAGTGATATATATTTGCATAATTAACCAGTTAATGAAGCAATTAAGCAAATTAAAATAATTTAGTTTCCAGAAAAATCACAAATTTGTGCCTAGGGTTGCTAGATGTTAAGATTACAGCTAAAAAGGATGGATAACAAAAAAGTAAAAAAAAATCAGACTTTTAATACGATATCTAAGACATGGAAAACCAAATTTAGTACCACCCTTAGCAAGAGAAAAATGGTTTTTTCCCCCAATAAATAGTACTGTATTAGGCATGTATATAGATCCTTTGTTTCAAAAAAGAATAGGGGGTTTTTAAAGCTTTATTTTGTCGTATTCATTACATAAAAATATTAGTATGACTCATACATCAATGAAAAGCAACAAAACAGTTTTGTTTGCTGATATGTGCGGTACGCGAAACGTATCTAATTTCCCCTTTTGCCAATCAACCCCCAGTAGAAAATGACGACATAAAAAGAAATTTTTGGGTTTTCCGGGTTTAAAAAAGACAGAATCCGCTATTACTGTGCAAGGCGTTTCGTATTAAGTTCGGGTTTTCAACCCAAATGTAATAACATTTTTAGGTAGTATCATCAGTTTGAAATAACTATTTGTCTTTTTAAAGCCAAAAAATACGGGGCACCCAAAGGGATAACTGGAACCCTGCCGTTCCGCCTATCTTGATGTTAATCTTGGGTTTTTTCAACTTCACCCAACTGACCCATTGACATTTATCTGTGGGGTTCATAAAATTTTTTTGGGGGCCCGGCTCCCCTGACCTTTCAGACTTAAGATACTGGTTGGGAAAAAGATGTTCAAAAATTTTCTCAAAAACCAGAAAAAATTTTGGGGTGAACTCGCCTATCGCTTTATTTTATGCCGGGGACGAATGGGGCTCCCCTTGAACCCTTGTAAGGTAGGTAAAACTGCGTTCTCTTTCATTCAATGTATAATTATACTTGAAAATTATGTGGTAAATCATAAAGCGTTAAAACTGCGATATTCTTGTAGAAAGACCCGTTATGTTCAAAATAGAGACAGTAATTGGAGAAGTTTGACGACAAATAAGAAGTGAACTGGAAATAAAACCCGCGCACAAATATATTAAGTGAAACCTCTATATAATGAGGTCGCTAAATTTCGAAAAAAAAAGCTCTTTATGTAGAAAATTCTTTATACAGAGATTCATCTTTCAATTTTCTTTATAAACCACATAAAATAAATTTTAAAAACTTGACTTGTTTAAAAAAAGTAATTTTTAATTTTTGAAATTAATAATTATTTATTTTATATATCTTACCTATCCAAAAAAAAAAAAGAAAAAAAAAAAAGAAAGAAAATCTGCAAAGAAAGTTTCTTGACGCCTTTATCGACTTCCTGAGGAATTAAATTTTTTCTTTGATGATCAAGAACTTAGATTTTGACATTTTTGAGCCACAAGAAACGACTGATCTACACTAGAAATGAATGGAGACTAGTTGAAGGACACGGAGACGCAAGACAAATCTACTGAGGGTGAAAAGGGATATCGAAGATGTTTCCTGAGGACTGGACAATGAGGTTTAAAGGTTGCATTTCTTGGATGAAACGCCCATAATTCTATTGCTCTCTGCAAGTTAAGCTCTTAATAAAAACCAGTACAAGAATTGGGTCCACCATAAAATGTCTTAGAAGAGAGAATAGCTTGAAATATGAGGAAATATTTAAAAATAGGGAAAAAAATTGAATTACAAGAAAAAAAGTCGTTATATAGGAAATGCACTTCTCTATTGAGAGGTTATTTTACGAAGAAAATTGTGAAATGTTCTTGGTTTCAGGAAAAAGGTCGCTTGATAGAAAAATTCGCAATATAGAGGTTCGTAATTTTGAGGTTCGACTATATATATATATATATATATATATATATATACAATTTCAAGCAAAGCAAATGTAAAAAATTGATATTAAAATCTATCTGAAACAAATAATTTTAATCAATTTATGTTTTAACTTAAAATAAATTTGTATAAAAGTAATGTTAATCAAGCCAAAATCTATCTCAAGCAGTTAAAAGAGGTTAACCACGTGGAGGCATACATCGAACAGGAAATTACAATATATTAAAATCAAATTAATTTAAAAACTTCCTTAAAAACTAAAATCAAATGAAAAATTTATCTTAGGATATTGAAAACAATAAAGTAAGCTTAGATTATTTAGAATTATATAAAAAGGAAGCAGATTTGTAAACACAAACTATGTTTGTAAAAATAAAATGAAACTGTTGGAAAAGTAGTTTTTATTTGAAAAGTATTTTTTGTACACGAAACCATTTTAACTCTGCCACAAAAACAAATAAAGGAATAAAAATGTTGATAAAAAAATATTATGATAGTGAATATACATATTGATCTCCAAAACACTATATGAAAAATAAGTTGAAATCAAACATAGACGTGATGACGTCATATAAGGGCTACCGTAAGACTCACTTCAAAATTTATTTCAAAAAGTCTAGACTGAATTTCGAAATTCTTCCAGGTACAAAACATCATCATTAAAAACTTCAGTATATCAAATATAACACTTTTGAGTGTTTCTTTGTGTGTGTGTGTTACTTTGCCCCCTTCACAACTACAAACTCTCTAATTTATTTTATATATATAGAATAAAGGTATTTTTTTTCATTCTTCAGATGATTCGATTTTTTAAGAAAATATTTTTAGTTTTCAACTACAAAAACAACAAAGACTTTCTATAATACATGTTTGTATATATGACATCGCTTCTCTCCAATACCCTTCAACTGCTCACTTTGAAAATTGGTATGTATATGTATTTTCTTGTGTAAAGGCTGTGGTGATATCCTCTTTGTCGCAGCTCCCCACCAGGAGGCGCTACAGCGTTCTCCACCGTTCAATCAATCGACAAGTTGTCAACATGATCGGCAAAAATGATACCAACTTGGCTCTATCACCAACTTTTCACTATGTTTCCATTGAATCGCCCATTATAATGTAAGGAACGGCGTTGCTTGCGAATATTACAATTTTAGCATAAAATAAATACAACAAGAAAGTAATATTTTAATGTATTACACAGCCAGATATAGATTATTTACACTATTTTAAGCATTCATTACACAAAATTTGTGACAAGCAGGGATCAGCTTAGGAGGTTTTCAAAATAAACGAACAAAAGAGTTACGGGGAGTTATAAGTAAAAAAAATACTTTTTATCAGCTATTAGATCTTCAAACCAGAAAATTTAACAAATTTGTATTTTGTTCAGCTGAGATGCAAAATGTATTTTTGTTTAATCTGGAATTCCCATAAAATTATCTCATTAAAAACTTAATTATCCTCCAATCTGTATTGTTTCATTTTCCAATTCCCTCATACAAAGAACGGTTATACCAGCTAGTCTAATATATATGTATTAAACTTATTTAAGAATCGATTTAAAGTGTATTTGTTTTAAAGAAAGCAATCTTTTTGTTAGTACCTTTTAGAGAAAATACTTTTACAAGAAGATCTATTTTGGAAGTACCGACTCTACTTTTTTAGTTTCTTTTATAATTTCCTTTTATTTACTACTGCTCTCATACTCTTATAACATGACTTCTGAGGATAATTACCTCAGAAAATTTGTCTTTAAAAATATTTAGAAGCAAGGATTTTAATAATTGTCTTATAATCATTTGATGATGTAAATATTATAATAAAAAGTATGATGAAAAGTAGAAACTAATCACTGCATGATTATTTATTACAAATAATTAAATGAAATCATCTTATGAATAAACTATAGTTAAACTAAAAACAAACTAATAACATGATGCTTATTTGTATGTTAATAAAAAATGACAAGTAAGATAATTACATAGCTGCATTAAAAAATAAACAAAACAGAAATAAATATTTTAAGACTCCATTGCTTGCTTTACAATGAAAAATTCCAAATAATTTACTTTAAATAGTTTTTACGCATTTTATTAACCGAAAACTATTTCTTAGTTTCTTATTAAGGATTTATTATATCGTTACGTAGATGGGGTTCGAGGCTTTTAAGCAAATCAGTCACAGATAGCTAGACAGTTCTTCCGGAGCGATGGGATTTATTGTCATAAAAAAATTCTAAATTATAGTATATAATACTCAAATGTGCTTAATGAATTTCAGGAAGGCCTTCATCTTCTACGGCACTCAGTTACAACTATCAGTATCTAAAATATAAGTATGTTTAAAGAATTATTCGCAAGCATTCACTCATTTTCTCAACAGCCGCAGTAATAACTAATCACTGGTCGACTCTTCATGGTCAAAACAAGACTGACTCAGTTTCGACGAGCGAATTCCTATTTATAGGCCCTACGGATTCTTCTACAAAAATCTGCTTCCTCCATGGTTAGAGATATTAGTAGATTACTCCACTAATTTCCAGATATTCAATGGTCATGAACTCGCCAAAATTGTCACCAACATGGTCATCAAGTCATCAAAATTGTCGCCAACGTTACCGAAATTATCGCCAAGTCGTCAAAATGGTTACCAAAACTAATGCCAACTTAGCTCTATATTGCCAACATTTCTCCAAAACTCCATTGATCAACCATTATAATGTAAGGAAAGACGTTACTAGCGAATATTACAATTTTAACATAAAATCAATGCAACATAAAGTAATATAAGCGTATTACTCATCCAGATATAAATCATTTACTTAAAATTCGTAACAATATAAATGTCACATTTATGTGCATATGCATGCCGAGATAATTATTAAAATCAGAGATTTGGTTATACATCAAATTGCTCCTTTAAAATGATACACCTTTGTATTTATGCAGTATAATTTAATTTATTGAATATCCGTATATGTTTCTAAGAATAAAAATTTGATTATTTTTTCTGTATAGTATTAGGCAACAATATGCTTTAGAATTCATTGAACAATGAAACTTCGTTCATATGATAAAATATAAAATTTTGAAAAAAACTACGAATTAATTTAGATTTAACTGTACGCAACCTATTCTACAATTAGAACATTTAAGTCACATTTTTCTACTTCTGTTTAAAAATAACACCATTCATTTTTACGATCCAGATTTTTTCTTATTTGAAGAACTATTTAAGGAAGTATTCTTATGAATTCCAATATTATTATACTTTCAAAATAAATATTTGCATAAAAATGATAGATAAGAAAATTAATTGAAAGTATAATAAAATAGAAATTCCTCAATAAGGCTAATCATAAAATATACCTATGAAAAAATCGATATACTGATCCTACCTAACTTAAATGTGTTATATAGATGTATTAATACGAGCAATTATAAAATTGATAATTATAATTTAGATATTTTTAAAAATTAATTTTCATTCGTTAGAAAATATATTCTTGTATTAAAAAGCTATTTTCAAAAAATATACAATTTGTAACTATGAATTTTAAAGCTCTGTTGCTGAAAAATCTAAGCACTAATACTGTCCATTTATTTCCAAAAGATATGTGACACCCAACCAAGTAATCCGTTGGATATTTAATAAATGTCCCATTATTTAGGGATAATGTTGAATTATTGCTTAAGGCTTAATATAATCACACTTTAGTTATCTAATATTTTAGGTGCAGAACATTGTTTAAATGCACTAAAATTATTTTAATCTGTTTCGTTTAAAGGTGTTTATATTCGATATCTCTATAATGCTTGTTTCCTCTCTTTGCTTTTAAGGTATCCGTCTACGTTCGGAACCGTGATTTTGCAAAAGCGTATAAATGGATAATATTTATGATATTTAGTGTCACTTTGATTAGAAAATGTATATAAAATTGTTTCAAGAATAGTATTACAATAAAAAATTATTCAAGTACAATATTTTGACAAAAAATGAACATAGAATGACCCATTTTCAAAATATTCTCCTTTTGTGAAAAATGCTTCTATTATAATAATATTTTACCTGTGTAAAGCTCAGACCTCTGTACAGAGGCTCAACTAGGATTTTTGAAACATATAACTTAGAAGTGGGTTTATCCATGTTTTACGACAACAGAGGGGAGAAATTTTAAGAAAAAAACACCGATAATTACTTCAATGCGTGGTAACTATGTAATTTATGAGAATTTTTCAAAAATCATATTTGAGCCTCTGTACAGAGGTCTGAACTATATACTGGCAAAATATTATTATAATAGAAGCACATTTTCCAAAGGGAGAACATTTTGAAAAAAAGGTTATTTTTAGTTAATTTTTTGCCGAAATATTGTATTTAAATAATTTTTTTATCACAATGTCCTTTTAACAATTTTATACATGTGTTCTAATCTAAGTGACACTAAATATCATGAAAATTATCCATTTATGCGCTTTTTTAAGATCACGGTTCGGAATGTTATCGGATACCTTAAATATTTGAAACATTTCTCTCTCTCTCTATCTGATGAGTATTCACTAAAACAATTTAAGTAGAATAAATCAGATTGATTTAAAGATGTATAATTTTAGGGGACATTCATAATAAGGATTTAAATGTGTAAAAATATATATATATATAAAAATCACAACTATCATTTTAACTTGGAATTATTTTTTAATATAGAACTTAGAGCATATTATATAATTATTTATACGGATATAAGATTTCCCCAATCTATATAGCACAACATTTCCATCATAACGAGAACAATCAATTTAAACCAATATAACAAATGGCGGAAACTTCAAGGTTCTTTTAATTTAACCTGAAGTTATCACTATTGGCATAAAACTTTTATAATGCTGAAGTCTGAATGTCGTATTTCGAAAGAAATTGAAAGTTAGCATAACTTTAAAAATGAGGAATAGAAAAGGCGATATTCCATTTACATTTATATGAGAATTTAACATTTGATGTATAAAAACATATAAAATAAATCGGAAATAAGATTGGTCTCTTTAAGTTTTGCAAATAATAATAAGAAGAAAAATGCATTTTTCTCACCCTAATTCCAAGTAAAACAACTTGAAATATTACATTATTATATAAAAATTAAGGCATGTATCTCCTTTTTTTAAAAAAATTATAATGTTGCTTTTTATTTCTTGTAATGTTTACTATATCTGAAAAAAGAACAAAAATTAAAAATCAAGTTAGCAAGCAAACGATTTTTCTTATTTAAAAACATTATCTTAAATTAGTCGCATAAAATGAAACTCACACAAATAATTTTTTTTTTATTTTACTAAAAATTTGTTTTTCGATTTTAGAAATTACATATGCATAAGGTACAAGAATTCTCTTTTAATTTTTTCTCCAATGAGGCTCATCAATGTATAAATTAAAGTATAATTGCGCTTTTTCAGTGTGCAGAATGTGTTATACACTCTGCAGAAAAAAAAAGATATATTCCTCTCATTTTTATTAAATGTAAAATAACATAAGCTAATAAATGTTAACTCTAAAGTTATGAGTACTTAAGAGGTAGAAATAGAACAATAAAAAGAGAAAAAAATAGGAAAAATAAAAAATAAACAAAAAACAGAAATTCCTGAACATTCTGTTATAAAAAGACATTTATTTTTCTTTTTATGATGTTAAAAGCATATTTTTATCTTCACAAAATATGCTTTTTATGCTTAAATATGTTTCACCTTCCTCTAGAGTTTTTTTTATTTTTTTTTTATTTTAGATATTCTAAAAAAAATTACTTAATTATTGGTTCTAAATGATTTCTGTTACATAAAATATTACATGGGGTTTCTTTCTTTCTAGATTTCAAGCTTATTTTTATTTCACATAATACATTTTTCCTGAAAACTTTGGAGAAAAATCAGTCGGCTTTTCACTCCAAAAAAAAAAATTATTTCACTTTCTATAAATGCGATATTGAAAAAAGTTAACAACTTTGCTGTTATATTTTAAAATGTTAGGTGTACTACAAAAATCAAGATAAATAAAAACAACGAAATATTTTCAAGTTAACTGCAATAAAAAAATTATCTGTAAAAGTTGTGGTAAAAAATTGTAAAATAAGTTATGTATTATGCAAATTAAACTAAATTAGCAATCATTATTTCATGAAATTTCAAAATCATTCTTTTAGTGCTTGTTATAGAGCTCCGGTGCCTTCCTCTATGAAAGAAACTGGGCGTCAAAATTACTTGCTTTAATTGGTATCGCCTAAGTGGTGCCGCACTAAAAAGTGACACCAGCTCCTGGGGAATGTACTAGGTCTGCGAAGGTAGAAATACCAATAAGCAGCTCCGTTACAGAAAAAGAAGTGTTTGTTGAAGATTTATTAAACTTTGCACATTCAAAGTATTGTTGCGTAGATCGGACTTGAAAAATCGAGCGATGAAAACTTATTGTGGAAAAGAATCTTTAAAATACTGGACACAACACTAAAATTTGTGTAATAAATCCCAGGGTTTGTTTAAACCTTCTACTGCAGCACTCAGACACAGCGATAAGTGTCTAAAAATGCAAGTACGTAATGTTAAAGTTCATCCTCAAGCAACCTCTCGTCCTTTTCTAAAATCGAAGTAACTGATTCAGTTTCAGTGAGCGACTGCTATTTATAGCCAACGTGGCACTTTGAATCACTTTCTCGAAAATTCCACTTTTTGTCTTAGATCTTGATCATGTAGATTTTTCCAGTAATTTCCAGAAGCATCCATGCAGTCATCTACTCATCAAAATGGTTGCCAACATGGTCGCCAATTTACCAAAATAGTCGCTAAAAATGATGCCAACTTGACTCTATCACCAATATTTCGCCTAGTTACCACTAAATCGTCATTATGATGTAAGGGACAGTGTTGCTTGCGAATATAACAATTTTTATCATAAAATAAATACAACAAAAATTAATATAAAGGTATTGAACATTTAGAAATTATTTACTTAAACTGTTTTAAGAATAAATTAAGCATTAATTAAGGGGACTTGTCTACCCTTTTAACTTCTTTCTTTCTTTATGTATTTAGAAATTATATTTTAACATTGTAAATAGTGTTTCTATTTCAGAAAATGATGCGAGATGAAATTTTTCACATATTCACACAATTTTAAAAATTTTAATTTTCTTAAGAAAATTTGGAAAATTTTCAAATCCTACTCCTTTTGTAATTATTAATTTTTTTACCTGAAATTTGTCTGTAATACACTTATGAATGTTATAATCAACTTTAGGGATCGATTTTACAATAACTTAGTTCGTTTTTGAGAAAAAAAATAAAATGTTGATATGCATGCTAACAATCAACAAAAAAGCCGATATCTCCTACATTTTAATTTTTTTAAAAAAAGAGTAATCAGTTTACAGCAAAATGGATCCCTAAATTTGTTAAATACTTTATATGCAACACGTAGCAAAAAAATGGAAGTGATTGGTAAATAGTTGTGGAAAAAGTAGCATTTTGAATGCTCTAATGCTTCGAAAAACACAAAATGAGAAAAACTATTTTAAAGTTTATAATTCTGAAAAAAAATTATAATAAGCTTAAATAAACTTAAAATACCACTTTAAGATATTAGTTATATATTTTTCTTTAAAATAATTGCATTTTCGTATTTTTCAACCCATACATTTTTATAAATGATCAATTTTAAGAAGGTATTAATTGCAGAAGAAAATTCAAGAAAAATGTAAATTGTTTTTTCTGTCACGACAGAAAGTTTAGTTTCTTTTCTTCACATAATATTGAAGTATTACATTTGTATGAAAAACATATCAGGAATAAGAACTGAAATTATGAAACTATTAGTGTAAAATGTCTTAATTCAAAAATTTTACATGCACATATTTCACAAAGAAGAAAATTACATTATTGTATTGATATATCAATCGAAAGATAATAATGCAAAGAATAAGATTAAGTAAAAAAAAAAAAAAAGATATGTCAGTCATTTTAGGGTACCAAGTCCTCTTAAGAAAAATTAATGGCTAATCCGACTTGGCACCGATTTTTTTGGCAAGTTTCCATTGAATCGGCATTATAAAGTAAAGACAGCGTTGCTTGTGAATATTACAATTTTTATCATAAATAAATACAACAGAAGTAATATCAACGTATTAAATATCTGGACGTAAATTATTTACATTATTTAAATGAAATTATGCATTAATTAAGCGAAAGTTTTAATACTATAGTTTCACATAATTTTGCTGCATAATTTCTATTAAGAGTAAGCTATTTACACAATACTTAGTACTGGAATAGTAATAGGGTATTATCAACTGTGCAAGATATTATTTTCACCTTTATTTGATATCTAACATAACTTATTGTTTATAACCTATTTGCTCTTATCGTTCCCTCTTCAGTTGAAATTCAGTATTCGAAAGAGGAAAAACATAAGACATATGCTACATTTGTTTCATTCCATACATCAAATGTTAGATTCCTTCTTCTTCTTGAGTGTTACTGATTGAAACAGCAATAACATAGAGAATAATATAGAAGAAACATATCAAAATACTACTTGCAAGAAATGTAACATGAATAAACATCAAGGGAAAGGCTTCCCCGAAATTTATTGTTCGTGATATACAGAACAGAGCGAAACATACTTTTATAAGCCATTGATTACGCGTGGAACATATTTCTTTTTCCAAAGAAGTTAAGTTTATCTCATTTCATGCAGGAAATTGAGAGAATTGTCCAATTTATCACAAAAAGCTACAACTGAGCAAAAGCATCCAGATCTCTTTTTTTTGCTGCTTAATATAAAGAGATCAGAAAAAAGGTGGACTATTTTTCCCCAAGAAAAAACAGTTAAGAAAAGAATTGCCTCTGAAAGAAAGCATTTGAAACAAAACCATTCGCAATTCTTGTTTGCTCTATTTGGAGAAAAAAGTCAATGTTCTGTAGAAAACAACGGTATTATGCCAAAAATTGTACGGGATATAAAATATATAAATAATTTTATGAATATATGTCATGCACAGTAAAAATATTTATTTCTGTAAAATTAATTCTTAATTAAAATAACTTTGAAAAAAATTAATTAATTAATATTTAACTTCTTGATTAAAATAATATGAGTATCGTTTAACATGAAACTGAGGGGGACTGAAGTACTTTTTCGTGTTAAAAGAATTTCATGTTAAGAGATATTTATTCATACAAACATATTCATATGTTCAACAAAATTAAGTTTATTGGAGTATATTTTATTAAAATAAATGTGCATGTATGCCTCTATTTAACAAAAGTCAATGGAAATAAAGCAATCACAAGAAATTTATGAAATATAATACAAAATATTCAAAAAATTTTGAAAAACACAACATTTAGTAAGTGTTTGAAAAAAATCTAATATTTTTCCTTGCATTGTCCGTTTTAGCATCAAATTATCAACAACTTGTTTGATGTTATAAATTTTGTTATTCATTTCACGTTTGGAATGTGCGTCTATTCATGATATTCCTCATTAAGGATAACGTAGAAACAGAAAATGCATTATTTCCTTCATTTCCATCGTCAGAATCTGTATTAATGTATTTTTTGAGCTTTGAAGAAACTCCAAAATGTCCTTGTCTGCCATAGTTGGGTCTGTACACACATTATCATCATTTACTACAGAAAATTCTTCCAATGATATAGTAGAACAGTCAAATAATACAGAAACTTTCTCAAATATTTCATTAATTGTCGGCCTAAAAGGGAAATCTTTTCGTGTTAAGCGATTTTCGTTTGGTGTTAAAAGAAAAAAATGCATGAAAATGCATCATAGTTTGTCCCTACAGCTGTATTATTTCGTGTTAACTGTTATTTCGTCTTTAGCGTTTTAAACGTATTTCACTGTAATTTTTTTCTCCGTTTCCTTTCATTTATAAATTATAGCTGCGAGGCTTTCCTAAATAACATTTCGTTATACAGCAACCACAGTGGTAGTTTTGCAGTTCAAAAGTTTCGCTCACGTGTCTTTGCTTGATTGTCAGTTCAGTGACGCTATTACCATACTGTGTTGTTCTTTAATGAATCTTCAAAATGTCTGAAACGATTGCTGATAACGCAGACCATGAAGCGCGTTCTGTAATTCGTTTTTAGAACGCAAGGAATGTTAAACTAGTTGAAATTCATCCTCAATTTGTAGATATTAAGGCCAAAAATGTAATAAGTGATGAAATAGTGACAAAAGGGAAGTTGACCATTCAGTGATGGACTTTTATTATTATTGATTGGTTGCAAATGTGAATGAGAAAATTCGTGAAAACAGACGGTTCACAGTACGACTGCTTTGTAATGAGTTTCCACATATTTCAAAAACCGTTCACTGGCGGCACATTTTTTTAAAGAGTTATGCAAAATTTGGTTTTCTGATGTGAAAAATTCATGAACAATGGTTCTAACTTTGTAGATAAATAGTTTCCTAGATGCTCTTTCATGTAAAAATAATTTTTTTTTGAAAAATAAAATATTGATGTTTTTTCCAAAACAATACTTAATTTCCGGACATTCTTCGTATTATGATAAATGTAATTTTTAATAAAAAATTTATTAAACACTAAATATAAATCTATACCAACATGTCATATCATTTTTCAATAATTTCTAGTCACTTCTTCTAGAAGAATAAATCCAGTTTTCATAGGCATGTAATCTTTCAAGCTATTTTGGAAGCATTTTTCCCCCTTTTTTATATCTAAAAGCAACAAATCAACATCTATAAAATTGAGTATCCTTAATTAATTTCTTATGAAACAAAATATGTCAAGACATTTTGAGGTATCTGTGTTAAGCAGCCTGTCAAATAAAGTACTACAAGAATGCAATGCCGCATTCTAAGAGGCTAATGAGAAATTCTTCTACTATTTGTTTATAAAGAACTCTGCCTCGGATCATTAGTTTCAGAATTATCTCTTATATATTTTCGAAAGAATTGACTGGAATATCCGTTAATTCAATTAGAAACATACAGCTACCTCGGTCAAAATATACATGTGACCGCGGTAGCCGAAGGTAAATGACACGAATTTGTAGCAGAACTTTATGCCATTCGTTGGCTTGGTCCAGGCACTACTCAAGATCCTTCATGTAGAGGAGCTGATGCACGTTAACCCCTTAACTGGTTTACCCATACACCGTAAGGGCTACCTAAAGCTGACCACAACAATACGCTGTACGGACATTGATGTTTTCTTTTTTTTCATTGATTTAGACACCATTTTAATTTTACAGTGAGACCATTACTGCTAATGTTTCTAAGAGATGCTGTTAATCCATGGTACTGAAGTACTTCTCATGCGGAATTTTCTGTGTGGTGAACGAGAATTATGCGTAAAAGGCAAGAATTAAGATTCTTGAAAATATTCGATAAAGAACAGAGATTGGCAAGACAACGGGCCATTTGTTGCTTAAGAATGAATGAAAATAGAAAGATTATTCAAGAAAACCGATATTATTTCTGTCTCCCTTACAATATTAGATTCAGTATTACACCATGCTTTATATTGTGTACGCATATATATAAGCACACACACACAAAAACTCCTTAACCGTTGGATAAAGAGGTAAGAACATGAAATTCTTTTGTATGTTCCAGATAAATTCTTTTAAATATATGAAATATTCTTTACAATATGTAGAGTGAACTTATAAAAAAAAATAATGGTTTTAGAATTGTGTGAAAGCTTTAAAATTCAAAATTAAACTAAAATCCTTCATTTTTGTAATATGTCAAGTATTAAGCTTAAATATACGCAATAAAAAAATATGCCCTTTTTTTGGAACATTTTGGACAAAAAAAACTGTCCATTTAAGGGGTTACATCTCTGTCCAGGTTAAAATCCTCATGTTGACGTGATTGAGAAGTTTAGAAAGTGAGGTGCTAGTTTCGCTCTAACGTCCTCAATACTTGACTGTTGTGCATAGCCTTTGAGTCGATTCTGATTGCAATATTATTAAACAGTCATATTGGTTATCATAAAAATGCTTCTGGAAATTACTGGTGAAATCAATTTATATCACGATCAATGATGTTAATGAATTTTGGAGAAAGAGCAAGCAGTCTATAATTTATCATGCTAGTTTTAATCAGTTTAATTATGTTTTGTTTTCATGTAATTAAGGAATTTAAATGAAATTGCGATATTATCACGTAGGCTAACAAAAATAGAATGGTGAAAAATAAGTCATTAATTTTTTTCTCTCTTTCTCTAAATGTCCTAAGAACGAAACGAAAACAGTTTTTATCAGAATAGTTTATATATTTACGAATGCTGTGTTAATAATGCTTAAAATAGTGTAAATAATTTATATCTTGATGTTTAATACATTAATATTACTTTCTGTTGTATTAATTTTATGATAAAAATTGTAATATTCCCAAGAAAAGCTGCCCCTTTCATTATAATGGCATGTCAATCGAAACTTGGTGAAATATTAACAGTACAGCCAAGTTGGCATGATTCTTTATTGGCTATCATAAAGATGCTTCTGGAAATTACTGGTAAAATCTATTTATATCACGATCAATGACGTTAACAAATTTTGGAGAAAGAGCAAGCAGTCTATAAATAGCAATCGTTAGGTGAAACTGGGTAAGAATTGCCTTGACTGTTGAACAGTCAACTAACACAGTTAGTGGCTTGATAATAAATTTACGTACTTGAATTTTTCAGGCGCTGATGTGGTTATATCTGAGCACTTTCGAAAATGTGAAGACTTTTTGGAACTTTTTTACGAATTTTGCATCTATATCCTGTACTTTACGGATTTTATTTATCCTTAGTAATATTATAAATGTGAAAGTTTGTGGGGATGTTTGGTACTCTTTCGCGCAAAAAAATTGAATGGATTTTGATGAAACTTTATAATAATGTAGATTATACAACAAAATAATACATAGACCATAATTTATAAAGATATTGTGTGAAGTGTCCAAAATATAACAAAAATTGTCAAGTAAGTAGGAAAAAATTCTGTCATCAGCAAAAAAGCCCGCGACAGCATATATCTATCTTTTATGTGTGAAGCAAAACCTTGCATTTTGTTTTGTCTACGCCAGGCGCCAGGAACTGCGAAAGCTTGAATAGGTGGAGTGTGTGGCTGATTACAATTTTAACATAAAATAAATACAGCAAAAAGTAATATTAACGTATTACACTTCCAGATATAAATTATTTACACTATTTTAAGCTTTTATTACACAAAAATTGTAACAATGTGTTACTTTTGCTGAGCAGTGATCAGCTTAGGGAGGTGTTTGCAAAAATCGACCCACAAGACTGTAACGGGGATTTATAGATACAAAAAAAAATCCTTTTTATCAGCTATTAGATCTATAGACATAAAATTTAACAAACAGGGTTTTTTTTCAGCTGACATACGTCAAAAACTTTTTTGTTTAATTTGCAATTCACGTAAAATTTACTCATTAAAAACTTCGTTAACCTTCCATCTGTATTGTTTAATTTTTCAATTCACCCGTGCGAAGAACGGGTATAACATCTAGTCTAGAATAAATTTCATAGCTCTTGAGGAACTGTTTTGCTCCCTGAGATTGATAGCATAAAATTCTCGAACCTCGATCTATGAAACAATATATTATTTCTCAGCCAGAGATTAAATTCTGAAACAATGTTAGAAAACGCTTAGGAAGAAATGTTTACGGTAAAGAAGTGAACTCATTTCCGAATTGTATAAAACTATTTCCGCTGAACATAAGCCCTTCTTTTGAAAATGTACGAATAAGAGAATTTCAACCTTGCCACTTAGAATATATGCTTTAAAATAATTTTATATTTCAATAAATTCTTTAATTCTATTATTCATTAAATTGTCATTTATTATTAATTTGTATTAAAATACTTTTCTGAATTATACACGGGGTAGGAGAAAGTAATAATTTGGAAGGCAAAAGAAAAATTTAAATAATGATTTTAATGTTTCGAATTTTTTTAACTCGTGAGATGCATTTATGATGTAATTTCAGATTTATTGAAAAATAGAAATAAGCTTGGAAAAATACAATATTTATAAGTGAAAAAGTTAAGAATATATCGGCAAATTAAATTTTTAAATGATGCCTCGATTATAATATATGCTTTATTTATTTACTTTTAAAAAAACCATTAGGGATTTTTTGGTAATTTGTTACTAGAAATCTCTTAACTGAAAAAACTTAGTTGCAATGTACTTTATTTGTTTTTTCTTTCTTTCAGTTGACTTATAACTTTTATGGTTAAAAATACGTAATTTGCAAGTTCAATAAACTAATTAAAATTGATTTTTAATTTTAATTTACAGTAAATTCTGGAGTGAAAAGTTTTAAAGCTTGAGAGAAAAGTTATATGTAATTGAATACTGATAAAACTATTGTGCTACTCTGTACTTAAGTGTGTAAAAATAAAAATAAAAATAAATATCAATTGCCTTAAGCTGTTCAGTACACCTACTTCAGCGCTTCAGTTTCCGGATAAATCTCAAATTAAATTCGGGTGCTGTAGAGGCATCAATAACAGTAAACATTTTCTGTTTCTCAAACGCAATATTGACAAATAACTCTTTTATACTAAAAGCACTTAAGCACTAATAGAAAATTTTTAAAGTCTAGAAATGTCAATCATAATCCTTCAACAAAATAGATAGCTGCGCTTAACTCAAAGAAAAAAGAGAAGATTAAATCGCTTGACAAACAATAACAAGTCTTACGGCTTTAAATGGTCGAGGTTTTTTTATTTTATTTTGAAAACGTGGATAAGTATTTTGGAAACTTCTAAAAATCATTTCTGTTGTATTTTCGACATTTCTAACAAACTGAATTCTTGAAAAAAACTTCTTTTTATTTTGGAACATCTATTGAACATCGAGCTGGTTTATATCAAACTTTAATACTTATACGGATTAAATGCTCAAAAATAGCAGAAAATAATTTATATAGGAATATGTGGAAGGAAAAATACACGAATTGGAATTAATTTTAACATTTATGAGCCTTAGTACATATTCAGTTTTAATCTTGAATATGTAAATAATGCATTTATGTTTTTGACAAAAACAAAAATTGGATGATTCATTTCCGTATAATAAATATTCGGTCAAGTGTCCTTGAAACATGTAGCCAAAATCAATGAAATACTTGAATTGAAATGTTTTTAACAGTCAATGATTGTTACGTATGGCAAAACTACAATTCTGTCATTCAAAATGCATTACTAGAAAGGAAGAATCCAATAAAAAAGAGATTTGCGCCAACCATTGAACTTGAAAACTCACAAAAATATTATACATTTCAATGCACAAACATATTATGTTCGCTAGTAGCATTACTTACAAATGGAATACAAAGAAAGAACAAAATACTCTTTTTAAGAATCGCAACGTCGATTCCAAACTATTTTTTAGTGAGGAGCTTTAGCATGTGAAGAATGCAAAAGCTATTCCAAATTTAAAATTTCTTGAGTTTAACTTATTAAGAAATGTCATCTACAGAAATTGAGTTTTATTCTTCCGGCAAATCGATGCCCACATATATTGAATAAAATCAACTTGTAGTGATGGCCTTTGGTTGTAGGGGAGATAGATCAACCAAAATGAATGATTGCATTAGCCTCGTGACACCCTCGAACATGAAACCATGATGGGCGCATGTCAATGGATTGTACTGTAAAATTAAGAATCTCAGCACAAGAATTAAAATCAGCTGCAGGGCAGTTTGTTAGCACATGTTATTTTTAGTGCTGTATTTTCCTTCGTCAAGTAATTTCAGCAAGATCCGCTGCAACAGTTAAATTTAAAGGTTATGCCACATGCATGCATGGTAGCAATACATGCATACGCCATTCATGAAAGTGCTTTGATATCTGTTTTTTTGTCCCTATGAATTACAATTATAGATACAATCTCCCTGATAGTTACATCCTAGTCTTTAATGTCGTGAAGAGAGATTGCCGCATTCTTGCATTATGCATCACAATATCGGCCTTTTTACCTAATGTTTTGGTAAAGCGATCCATAGTTTGCTAGTCTTGATTTCCATTAATTCGTGTTGACGGTATATTTTTCTACATCTGCGAAGTTTTAAAACCGTTTGTAGTCTGTTTCCTTCAAGGCATGTCAGCCACCAAATTTGTACAGATCGCGATATCGTATTTAACACACAACGTTGCCCACCTGTTTGCATTGCCATCTTAGCCTACCCTGCTTCAGATTTGACATCCATCGAACCTGTATGGTTAGTGACAAACAAATTGTTAATCAATAGTAGCTTACCTTTTACTTCGCAAGATAAACCTTGCAACTTGTCGGAGTAGCAAAAACTGATAAATCACGATAACTTAATTAAGACTTTTCTTCTTTAATGCCAATGTAATGTCTAAGTAGTAGCTTGAATTCATAGGGCAACACACATTTTAATTTCTTCATGATCCTAAAAATCAAACGAGGCTGCTATTTCAACTTTTTCACCCATGTATTTTATGTGTCAATAATGTTTTTACATGAGCTATTTTTACTCGATTTTTTTTTTTGACTTAAAATGATTAGCTCAAATTTTAAAATGAAAATGTTTTTGCTTGACTTTTTTTTCTTACTCTTACTTTGGAGACGAGGTATATGTGGTATGATTTCCAACTCTGAGATAATTCCCCGAATTTTTCAACCTCAAAGTGAAGTTTTGTCTACCGTGGGAATATTAAGATATATTGAGCTCACTATAACAAACACAGAGATTAAGTTAAACAAAAGAATAAGAAAATAAAAAATGATACCTGATGAGAAGATTTTAAACTGATTAACTACATCTGATTGGATAACAAGAGGCTTGAGCACATTAGACATTCCTAGCTGTATTATTAACTTTACTCCCCCCAAAAGGGTAAGCATATGCTCAAAGGAATGAATACTCTTAATGACACTATATCGTCTATAGTCATTTTGTTAAATAGGATCCTAATGGGAAACAAGCTGAATAGTTTCAATGAGATCTGGAATCATTAATACTCTCTTTCTTACAGAGAATTATACAATGACCTAGCCAAGTCGTTCAAACACAAAAATTTATTACTGAATTCGTTCTTAAATCTACGGAAACATTAGCACAACAGGAAGATAGTCGTTGTTTTGTTCAAGGGATTACAAAAAGAATTTTTACATATGGAACTACGACGACGTTAACCAAGAGATCTGTAATATAGTCTTAAGCAAATGTGTGCATCTGTTGTCAGGAATTGGCAACGAATTAAATGTATGTGTGTACTAGCTGGTATACCCGTCCTTTGCATGGGTGAATTGAAAATGTAAACAATACATATTGAAGGATAAAAAAGTTTTTAATGAGATAATTTTACATGAATTGCAAATTAAAAAACGAAATAAAGCTTTTTTGTATATCTCAGCTGTACAAAAAAACCCCATATTTGTTAAATTTTAAGTCTGATGGTCTAATAAATGAGTAAAAGGAGATTTTTTTTTATTTATAATTCCCGGTAACTCTCTAGTGGGTCGATTTTTTAAAACACCTTTCTAAGCTGATCTCTGCCCAGCAAAAGTAACACATTGTTGCAAATTTTGTGTAATGAACGCTGAAAATGGTGTAAATAATTTATATCTGGAAGTGTAATACTTTAAAAATGCTTTCTGTTGTATTTATTTTATGTTAAAATTGTAATATTCGCAAGCTACGCCGTTCCTTACATTATAATGACCATAGCGAAACTTTGGTGATAGAATCAAGTTGGCATAATTTTTGGTGACCTAATTGGCAACTTGGAGATTGATTGAACGGTGCAAAAGTTGATATGCTGTAGCGCCACTTGGTGAGGAGCCGCAACAAATATAATATTACAAAAATCTTCATCCCAAAAATACATATACATGCCACTTTTCATAGTGTTCGGTTCAACAGTGTTCGAATGAAGAGATTTCGAATACACACAAGAATTCATTTTTATATATATAAACATCTCATATTATTTTGCGTAGCCTTTGAGTTCTTGAATAAATGGTATTTTTTTCCCCTTTACAAATGATCATTTAATTTGCATGATACATATACAATCTTTTTGAGACAAAGTGTTCAACATCCTAAAAGGAAAACTCATAGATTTCTTTGGACTGGAACAAATCTTTTATTTTTTTATATAGGCAATATACAGGGTGTCCCAAAAATAGTGACCAAGCTCTATAAATCCAGATTGCTCATTGGAAGTGAATAAAAACATCCGAAAAACTGTACCTGTATAGTCCACAGTTTTCGAGAAAAATACGAAAAATAAAGTATACCGGTGTAAGGAAAAACACCATGTTGCACACATCAACAGCAGTATTTGCAAATATTTTAAAATGACAACTGTTTAAAGCAGCGTTTCTCAAACTGTGGGGTGCTCCTCCTTAGGGGGGCGTGATAACACTACGAGGGGCGCACGAGCATATTGAAAAGTCGAAAATGAAAGATTATTTTTAAAGAATTATTAATTTGCTGAAAGTAAGCAAACGAAATACATTCTGACGAATAAAAAAATAAAATACACTTTTACACTTATATAATAAACTTAAAAATGTATTATAGTGTATTTTTTTTATAATTAGTTCGGCAATACTAAGTGAAGAACAAGTAAATGATTATCGTTGATCCCATGGGTTTATCATATATAAAATTATATACAAAAATTAGCACTTATCTTGATAATTTTTTTTGTACTGTTTATAATTAATCTCTAAACTGCCGATTAAAAGATACGTGATTCGCTCCTCAATGTCATCGATTTCTACGTAGGCGTGCATAAGTGATGTAATGAGGGGAAAGGAATAAATAAGAAAATTCTCTGAACTAAGTAAATCCTTTTCAAACACTGTTAATGTCTTTTTATGACATTCTAAAGCCTTTGGAATAATTTTATAAATAGCAGTGTACAAAAAAAATGGTATTCGTAGCACGTATATATACATCCGATGCAATTAAGGCTTTATCTGAGCCAGACGTTTATATACACCAGTGGCACAAAAAAGGTGAAAATCGTATTGTAGCTTTAGCGTCAAAGTATAGTTTACTGAGTTCAATACACTGTTATTTTATAGAGGGGGGCGCGATGAAAATGATGATTGAATATAGGGGGTCTCAAATATTGAAAGTTTGAGAAGCACTGGCTTAAAGTGTCCACTGTGAATTTCGAGACAAGATTCAGCTCGACGTGAAATAGATGAGAGCACACATCACAGATGTGTGGTGTCCACCGAAAAAGCAACATGTAGACGAGCAATTAAGTCTGTTTGTGAAGTTGTGTTTGTAGTCACAACGCGTTTCGTTACACCAATTCCTTGAGATTGCCCCATATGAAAAGAATCCAACGTTGCGAGATCTGGTGATCGTGGGGCAATAGAACCGAGCCTCACTTGTGATCCAGCAGCCGGAGAGTTCCATATCCAATTAATCACATACAGGAGCACAGAAATGCACCGGATCCCCATCATCAACTATCTTGCATTATCATTTCCCGTATTTTTCTCGTAAACTATGGATTGTACAAGTACAGTTCTTTAGACATTTTTTATTTAATACCAGCAAGGAACTTGGATGTGTAGAGCTTGGGAGCTATTTTTGGGGGACAATGTGTATTTTTCATGTAACATTTTTTTTAAAAGAAATTCCCGGGAAGGGGATGCCAGAGTTACTAAAGATGTGTTAATTTTTCCATGCATGGCTTTAATTTGAGGACCTTTTAATTCTATTGATATTGATGATATGTTTCCCCCTTACATTTAAATTTTTAATAAATATGAGCTATATAATTTAAAAAAAAAAGAGAAATTGATATTCTTTTTAAACCCTGTATTAAAAGAAAATTTTCCCATTGCATTTAATCAGAATCTTTATAAACAGATCAAAGGATTACCTCAGGGTGGTCCAGTTTAGAAAATTGCTTAGCGAACCTGTATTTACATTTTTTGAAATTGACCATATTGTTAATGATTCTACTTGATTTATCGTTATTTAGATGATTTAATAATTTTGAAAAAAAATAATGAATAAAAAACCAAATATTACATTCCCCCCCCCTGACTATCCCCCAACCTCCTTTAAAAACTAAATTTTTTAACTCTAATATGGTAAAATTTTTTGGGATTTAGATTTGCATCTAATTAACAATAATGTAGTCAGTAACTTTTTTTTGACAAAAGAGATTTTTTTTAAGTTCCATAAAATTAAAATTCCTGTAGGGAAAACAGTAACTTGATTTATCAATTTACAGAAATGTTATTTTGAATTTTTATTTAGAAATGATAATTTTTAACTACCCAAAAAAATCGGGATAAATTTAATAATATCAAAAATTTTTTTTAAAAGTTGTTTAGATCATGAATACCCTTTTCTTAAGAACTTATATCCATCACAAATATATTAGTCGTCTTGCTAATCTTTGATTCCAAATCCACCACACAACAATAGAATTTCAAAGTCAGCATGTTAGTGGTCTTGCTGTGAAGATTATATCATAAAAAACCTTTTAAACACAGTTTACATCTTTTTTCCCCACACACTTTAAAAAATTTTACACATTTTTTTACAACCAACCAAATTAGAACCTAGCAAATTTTTCATTTTTTTAAAAATCAACCAATTTCCCAAAACAATTCCTAGCAAATTTACATTTTTTACAATCAACCAATTCAAAAACCTACCAAAATTTTATTGTCATCTATCTCGATATCTATCTATGCTCGTTAGTTAAAAAAGGGAGTTTTTAAATGCCCCGAGATACCCAAGACTCTTGGGTTCTTTGGGAAAAGGGTCTGTAAGTAGGAAGATTTTTGCTTAATAATTTTTTTTTTTTTTTTTCTGCTTTAAGAAATTGGGGGGAATTTTTTCAGAATATTAATCAGTGGTTTTATCATACTCTCTGTGAGTTTTTGTTTTACTTTGAATTTTGTTTATTTTTAATATACTTTGAATTTTTTTTATACTTTTTAAATTTTTTTTTCTTTTTTTTTGGTTTTCCTTTCCGAGTTGCAAAGGGGGAAAGGGTTTGGGGCTTTAAAAACCCCAGTCTAACCCACTTATTCGGTCCTAAGTCCGAAATTGCATTCTGACCCCGCTAGGTTCTTTTTATAGTTTCTTTTATAGTTCCCTTTTTGTATTTTTTCGATCTTCATGTTTTCTTTTTATATTCTTAAGTTATTTCTTTTTATGTTCATTATCTATTATTTCTGGTTTTTTAAATATTATACAAATTTATTTTTATATATATATATATATATATATATATATATATATATATATATATATATATATGTACCGTGAGGGAAAAGTCCGCATAAACTTTTTAAAAATTTATAAACCTGAAAATAAAACAAAAATTTCAAATGGTTTGAGAGCTAATAAGCCACGAGAATTTTAAGATAAGGAAAAAAACCGCCCAAGATGGGTGGGACAAAAAGACGAGTTTGGGAAAATGCAAATAAAAAGGCGATTCAAAAGAATTCTTGATCCAGACCTAATTTCCCCGTTGTACCAACCAAGTGAAAAGAATGTGAGTGAGAAAAACAAAATTTTGTTGGTGTAGGTGTTTATCATGAACAAGAAATCAGCGACTGTTGCACTGCGTAAATTTCCCCCTTCAGAAAATGTAAGACTGGAAAAAAACCTTCAGCAGTGGTAGTTTCATAAAGTTGTTCAGCAAAGGAAACGGATCGCCCCGAGTACTAAAAATCTAGACGACCAAGTTAAAAATCATTAGCAAACGTTAAAGTTTAATGGGTTCCTGACTCCGTTTCGACCCAGTGACTTTTGGTCGAGAGATTTTAAAAACAGGTGTTTAACCCCATTCTTCACCGTGAATAAAAGATGCGATCCACCGAGAGCCGTCATGAAACAGGCTGACTTTTGCACTCTGCCGTTGTGGATATGTGACACGCTTGAAGGTCAACCTTGTGGTGGTGAATTGGGAAACAACAGCGTAAAAATGTTTTTAAAAATTTTTTCGTTATTTATGTTTTTTCTTTTTCATTATGCAAAATGCCGCCTATCGACTTTTTTTAATTTTTAAATTTTTTTTTTTAACTTTTTCATTTTAAAACCCCTATTTGATAAAAAAACCTAAACCATTTTTATTTTGTTTATTATTCTAGATTTTATAAATCTGTAAAGTTTTTACGGACTTTTTGCCCACCCAGTATATATATATATATATATATATTATATGGTGGGCAAATAAAAGTGTCCTGGACAAGTGGATAGGATGGGATGTGAATCTGACGTTCACACCAAGTGATCGAAACTGAATCAGAACTTAGTGCGGACTGTGTTTGAGTTGATTAGAGCACAGGTGAAGATGGTACTAAGAATACAGCTGAGGGTATTTAATTTGTAAAGTTATATTAAAACAAATACGCAAAACCATGGAACACACTTCCTTTTTCCCCTTTTGACAAAGGGAAAAAGAGATCTGTCGGTTCATCCCTTTTGGCCAACCCAGGTCACATGACTTGTCAATGTGCGAACTTTTATGGGGAAACCCTTGCCTAAGGTTACCAAAAAACCATTATAGTCTTCGAGAACTGCTACATAACATTTATGATTAGATTGCAGCAATTCGAGCAGTCTAGCTTCGATCTACCTTCCGCAACTTGCTGACCAGGGCCCAAAGACGTCGAGAGATGAATAGTGGTTATCTTCAAATCCAGTTAGCTAATTTTATCCTTTGCCGTGTATCTCTGTAATCTTTAACTCTGGGCCACTTTTATTTGTGTCACTCTTTATGTATTACGCATATATATGTAAAATATTGGTCGAGTGGTATATTTTGCGGGTTTGAGGGCCGGAAAAAAATCTTTAGTGGATGTTCACCTTTTTTTTGTGGCCCAAACAAAAAGCTTAAAAATTGTATTACATCTTCACGTTGACGAGACAAACTTGCGGCGATTACAAAGCAAAGCGGACAAGAGACAAGCAGGACCTTGGAGGACACAACACAAAGACAAAGAGCGAACGATTACACAAGATTTTCGCTTTTATACCGGCAGTGACTATTATGTAATAATGGTTCTGATTAGATAGAATGGGCGGGACAGGGATTTCGGACAAGCCGATTACGATTAAGATTACAGTGTTATATTGAAACCAAAGAATTAAAGTTTGTTTAAATATTAGTAAAAAGAGTTAACAAAAGGGATACTTGAGGGAATTATTACACACACACACACACACACACATATATATATATATAGATGGATAGATAGATAGATAGATAAATATACGGATTCTATTTCTGGAATTTAATTCTGAAATCTTACCACATGGAACAAAAAGGGCGAGAATTTCATGACAACTAAGACTTATCGGACAATTTAAACAAACTGCAATAATCTGACTAAATTTTACTAAACACTTCCATCTTTTAGAAGACTAACATTCATTTATCGTATATTTTATGATTGTTATAAAATAGCAGTGTTGTAGATAAGAATAAAATTCAGAATAGTTTTATGATGCAATTAAGTCAAAAATTAGGGAAGGACTCTCTTTATACCCTTCGTATAATTTCCTAGATCTACTTTTATATTACTTCCATTTTCAGTAAAACCTGATTTTAGTGTTACGTCTTGACTGGGTGTAGAAATTCTGATGTCAGAAAATATATCGAGCAAATGTGTAAAATTTATTTCTAAACTCATCAAGGAAGATATTTAGATATCTTTATAGCTCATGTCATTTGAAATAGGAAGCAGTGTCCAATCAGAGTTAATGAGTTTGGAAGTTGTAAATTTGTACAATGAATGTTGAAATTGTGACAATGATGATTATATAGCTTCGAATCAATTGCAGAACAATCAAGAGTGTGTCTCTTTGAAAATATATAACTTCTTGAAGGTCGTATGTTGCTTGATAGTGCTTACTTTTGTTGCAGTTGAAAGGTAATAAATTAGATCTTAACTGGTATAGGAAATGAAATAAAAATGAGTATCTTCGAGAAAGCTTCCTCTTTAATTTCAAAGGAATCTTGAAAATGAACAAAAAAGAATGCATGCATATTTTCGTTCACTTAATGTTCTATATTTCTCATAAATCTTTGATAAAACATTTATAATATATATAGCATCATGTAGTTGTAATATTTCTTTTCATGAATTCATAAATATTTTAAGAAATGCGTACAAAATATGTCCAAAAAATATCTATATTAATGTATTAATATTCGCATGAATTTTAAAATATTTCTAAATAAGTATATTTTTAAAAAAATAGAGCCAATTTATTTGTCCCGAATTTTTTTTCAAATTCAATTCTTGAATTAATCAAGTTGAAAAAGAATTAAATTCTATGTTTTACCCCTCTTTTAAGCGCTTTGTTTTAAAAAATTTTCTCTTTCCCATTTTCAGGATACATAAAATAATTTAACAATTTATCTTAAATTAAAAGCGGATCATTTAGCAATTACCATTGAATATAGAACCTTAATTTTTTTAGTTTTTGTTAGCATTAGTGGGATCATAAGATAATGCCACTGTTGTCGCAGTTTTTGTAGTTAAGTGTTTTTGCTGATCACTCTGAATACAACGGCAAGAATAGACTTATCAACAAATTAAAAACAATTAATTTCTACTCTCTGAAATAACATCGTAAATACTTCTTTACTATACTCTTTAGAAAATTGAAATAATATGAGTTATATACTCTTGCACAGAAATAAACCCAGTGGAAAATACACATGTCAATCCCCAGGGCATAATTTTACCAGTGAATATTTTTTTTTAAATCTTATATTTGCATTTGTGCTCTTAGCTATCGATTTCGGTTCATTTGGAAAGTAAAACAGCAAAAAAGAACACTTTAATTAGTTCTGATTGTCATAAGCTTTTTTTCTTCCAAAAAGAAGGAAAGGAATATCAAAATAGTCGAGAAAGATGTGTTATTTCTCTATTTCATTCAAAGACAATATATTCATCGACGTATTACATTTTGTGTCTTAATTTATAAGAATAAAGATTTAAATTTTTCTTTACCCTGTAATATTATTGAATAGTGAAAACTAATTTAATATTTGAAAGGAAAGGCTTGATTTTGGAGTAATGTGTCATTATAGTGCAGTGTATTTTAACGTCTTAATTGGTCAATTTTTTTGCCCAAAATGTTCTAAAAAAAGGCACATTTTTTTATTGCATATAAATAAGCATAATACTTAAATGAATGAGAAAAATAGAAAAATTTTATTTTAATTTTCAATTTTAAGGGTTCCACACAAGTTTTTTTTCATTTTACAATTGTGGAACACCAAAACCAATAAATGTTTTCTTTTTATTAGTACACTCTGCATGATTTAAAGAATGCTTCATATATCTTAAGCGAATTTCTCCCATACTTACAAAAAAATTCATGTTCGAACCTTTTTTGTGTGTTTATGTGTACGCATATATATGTATACGGACAGTTTGAAGCATGGTACATATTAAATATTACGTTGCAATGGAGACAGAGGTAATATCGGCTTTTTTGGGTTATCTTCCCATTTTCATTTCTTCTGAAGTAAAAAATTGCATATTGATTTGCTAATCCTTTTTTATTGAATACTTTCAAGAATCTAATATTCTGCTTTCAATGAAAAAATTCCGCCATCCTCACAAAGTAAATCTCGAATGAGAAGTATTTCGGTATCATGGACAAACTGCATCTTTTAAAAACACTAACACTATTAATAATCGCTCTATAAGAATGAAAAATATGTGCAAATCAAAGTTAGAAAGAAGAAAATATCAAAGTCCATACAGCGTATGGACAAACCGGATGTGGCCAGCTTTCGGTAGCCCATTCGACTTACGGGGAAACCAGTTAAGGGGTTAAACTGCAGAAATAATTTTTAGTAGATACTTGCTAAAGATGAAAAAAAAAATATTTATCATTACAGGAAGCAAAACATACTGAATCAAAGGAATTGAATTAATTTTATTTAGATACAATAGTCCGATTTCATATTTCTTGAATATTTTACATGTAGAACTATTTTAATATACTTTTTCTTTAATTATATATCAACTTTTATTTTCGTTTACATAGCGATCACATTTTGATTTTGATTGGATCTTTCGCAAACTTCTTGCAGCAGGTAGTACGTGTGTTTTAGATATGTTGGACATGAAATTATTTAATTCCATTTTTTTCTGCAGTTTCTGTTCCTTTTTCTGTTTAAGAAAAATATTACCTTTAAATGTGAGTGATTTTTCACTGGATCTGATTTTTGATTTGATATATCTCATCTTATAACTTTATTATATTTTAAACAATTGCTAAATACAGTATAATCAAATGAGATTATTGCGCCAAAAAATTCAAGCACTGATTCACCCATGCAGAAAACTAGCATACTCTCGCATGTATGTTTGTGCGTTCCAATTTACAGGCGTCCCAACAGAGCAATGTAACCTTCTGAAACATCATCTTAAAGCTCCTCACAATTCATATACCTAAAAATGTCATTTATTCTGTGTCATTATGCTTTAAAAATCCTTCAGCGATTGGTTTAACTATGGAGCCATTACAAGAGTGAATGCTAGAAAATCTACCTTGAGAACACAACCAAAAACTTTTTTCATAAATCGTTTCATCGATGATTTTTATAAAATTAGAGAAAGTGGTTACCGGTACCTGATTGATTCATATTCTCCTTAGTTTTTCCCTTTTTTAACTGTTGACTCTCTGATTGTCATTTTGTGATTGTTTATATATCAAATTCTTTCATTTGACGAAAAATGTTATTATTTCTGCTTTTACTCCTGAATCATCCACTCATTCCCTGTACTCGACTTAATATAATGCTTGTTTCTTTTTCCACTCTGTTCCCATCTAAAATAATTCTCTTGAAATTTATCATTCAACCGAGTCCCAGTTATCAGTTGCAACAAAGTATTGAATATCGAAGGCTTAGTTCTATCGCTTGTAGATAATGTTTGTGAACAAATCTGTACGCATATTGCATTTCAATTTCGACTGGTCATTTGGGAATTTCTGGGTGTCTGCCTGACAATTTCTTATAGGACATATTGTTGAGGTAGAAATTATATTGTAAGTATCTCTTAAAATCACGCGAGGATTTATTTTCTGAGAAACACGCCATTACTTTTACATCGGCAAATATTAAATTCCTTGAGTCCAAATCCTTAGAAATCTCGCTTCGTTGCTTTACGTTTCCGTCACAAATACTGGAATTAATTTTTTTAATACTACAGAATGGAATTGAATTCGCCGAACAGTTACATTTAAAAGAGTTAATATACGTACATGTATAAATATGTAAAAACATTTGGATATAATATTGGTATAGCTGTATTTTGAAACCATATTTGTACAATAATATTTATTTTTTTAATTATTTCTTATATTTAAAATTTAAGAAGTATTTATCTAACAATCGATGGAAACTTCTTTGAATAGCCTTAGCAGAACTTTTTCTATTGTCAGATGTTTGAGAAACTCATTTAACTTAAAAGGGTGCATTTTTTAGTCCTCTGCGGCACGAAAACTTTCAAGCAGAATTTCATGCAGTTTGTAATTTAAGCATTTTTAAGATAAAAAATAACGCTAATAAAAATATCTAGTCCCTTAATGATATAATTCGTTTTTAGAAATTAATTAACTTGACTAATTTAATTGGTTACATCAGTATATTACATTTAAAACTTAGTTATCTTTGAGTCATCGGTATTCATAAAGATTGTCCAATGCAAAAGGCTATTAATGCAATGAAAATTATGAAGGGTGTTATCAAAAGCATCACTTTTTTGTTAATACATGTTTTGCTACCCAGTACCACTGTTTATGACACAGGTACGCGTATACGTTGTATTGGGGAGAAAAGAAAGTGCATAAATAAGCAACTTTATTTCTAAAATTATTAAATCCTTCACAAACACTTTCTAAGGTCATTGCATTGCATCCCAAAGTCTTCGAAATAGTTTTACTGCTAGCAGCGCAAAGAAAAGAATCGTATTTTGGAAAGACATATATATACGCCCAGAGCACATTAGGACACCGGTTGAGTGAGACGGATATATACGCCGATGACCGTTAAGAGGTTAACCCTTGCATCTTTAGTTAAATTACATCTTTTTATCACCAGCTACAAATTCATATGATGCAATTCTCATTAATCGATTTTATATTTATCCTTTTTATTATTTAACACCACTGATGTTTTTCCCAAATAAAAAAGGTTTTCTTGGCACTTTATTTCTAATATGAAATAAATAAGTGAATATTAAATCACTAAGACATTAAAAGTGAAATGAAATTATTTTAACTGTAGTATTATGAAAAAAAGATAAAACTATATACAGAAAAAAAAGTAAACACTGATATAAACTCTGTAAGCACAACTATTTTAGTCTAATAAACCAAAATTGATTATTGTAACTTCGACAACATAAAAGTACTATTTCATGGAAAAAATATATTCATATAAATATTTCTATGTCCAATTTAGATTTTAAAATTGCGTCGAAAAGGAAAATGAGAGAGTGAACACTTGCATCTTGAAATATTCTCGTTTTTTTAAGATTTTCTACCTTCAAAAAACGTTATATCGTTTTTTAAATGAGATTATAGTTAAAAAAAGAGCTTGTTCTTAAATTTAGAATTACTCGAAAGCACTCAGAAATACTTTAAAAATGTTTTACGAACATCTTTACATTTTGAAACGAATAAGTTATGACAGTGATAAAAAAATTTACTGTTTTCTTTCCTTTCTACTTCCTTTTTACTTAAATATTAAAATATATTTATTCTTTAAATAATACTTTAATGTAATATTATATATTTAAAAACCCGAAAAAGGTGTCGAAATTTCTTTGGAAAATTATGTCGTAATATTTAAGGTTATATATATACACATATAAACAGATACAACTTTATTCTATGATACGTAAAATTTGCATTTAATATTTATAATTAAATTTACGATAAAATATCTAATTTATGCATGTTGTCTTTAATAGAAGTACACTCATTGCCATGGAAACTTGTGCGCCAGAAACGAGTTGTCAGAATAAAACGAGATTTTACATACTTTACAACGTTGACGTAATTAATTACAAAATAAAAGCAAACTGATCATTAATTGCAGAAAAAATACGAATGAATGGAGGTTTCTGTACCCTAGTGGGCCACTTCTAGTATGAATGCATGATGTGATACTGTCGATAATTGAAGCATACAAGTCCCGTATAATGCCCAGCTACATATCGCTCCACGGTTGCTGTAAAAAGGCTTCTAATTCTTGTAATCTGCCCGAATCTAATTCTTGTAAACTTTGTCCTATTTTCCATTTTAATTGATCCCAGATATGTTACATTGGGAACAAATCTGCTCATATAACAGGCCAGATAAGGGTAGAAATATTATAGAGGCACTCCTGTAAAACCCTAGCTTTGTATGGATGATTACTGTCTTGTTGAAAATTAGTTCCTCAGAACTTTGCCATGATATCAATTCATGTGACTGAAGAATGCCACGAAGGTACATCTGGGCTGTAATGGTGAAATGTATCAACATTAGGGGTGACAATGCATTGTGCTCGATGATACCTATGCCATCCCATCCATTATGGGAGCGGCGTGCCGCTTTGCAGCGAAGGAAGATTGAGACGCTCACCATGGGGCCTCCAATCACGTACACGATTTTCAGCACTGAATTCATCGCTGAAGACGACCTGATTCTATTCGGTAGCAATCTAACCCTTTCGAGAGTGACATCACCTCAAAGGAGGCAGCGGTGAGTGTGTGTCAATGGTAGTACACGTAATAAGTCCAGCAATAGCAACTATCCTTCCGCCAGCCATCGTATAATGGTACGGAATGACACAGAGGCCCTTAGTGAAGTTGTTGCCAGCGTATCGATATAGCTGACAATGAAACAGTAGGCGCTACGCGTGCATGTCGCGTGATGTTACGGGCGTCTCAACTATTGGTCTGTAAATGGCGTCCTGAACCTGATCAGCGAGTAAAATTCACCCTAACACTTCCTTACATTAAAATCAGAACGACCAAGATGACGAAATACTCACTGATCTGATCATCCGGTTACTATCATCTTTATGACTCTTCCCCTCTTGAATCCTGACAGCTGCTAATTTGTCTCTAGCATAATGGCATCTCTAGTTAAAAAGCAGTCATCTGCAACACATTAAAAACATACAAAGAAGTTTTGCTTACCTTTTTTATTATCCAAGAAGAGTGTAGTTCAACGCCCTCTGATAGTATTATGCAATGCGCAATCATGTCGTATTTGTAATCATTCACATATCTGCCTGACACATACCTCCAAAAGGAGTATCGTAACAATCCAACTCTTACATATTGGTGGCCATATTTTTATGATAATGAATGCATTATATAGTTGTGAATGGGCTCAGTTCATGACGATCACACAATAAAGATAAACAGTGATCTCCATTGAACTCATAATAGACATTAAATTAATTGTGTACAAGTTCCTCTATTAGCAAAATTTCAAATTTTATAAATGGAAAAAGATGTTTAAATATTACGAGGAAAAAAATTGTCAAAAACATTTTAGAATTAATAAAAAAAGTTTAATTTTTTTAGGCATCCACTTCTAAGTAAAGTGTATTTTGTATATTATTTTTGCAATTATTGTTGGTAATTTAAGAAAAAGTTTCTACAGAGAGAAAAGGTTTACAAAACAAAAAGGTGCATGAACTGATTAGCTGAAAACACATGATTGTTTTATCGTGTGACTATAACATCACATGAGTTTTCGAACACAGATTGACTAAAAACATGTGGTTGTCATTATCATGTGCCTAAATGACGTCACATGTGAATTGAGCCCATTCGAAACTACGTAAGTTTATCTTTCTATACATCTATATGTTTCTATTACTGCAAAAACATCGTATCATTTTTCGATATTTTTTTTGCGAAAACAGTAAACGCTTAAAACATTCAGGATTTTAAAATTTGTTAACTTGAAATTTAAATTAAGCATTTGATAAATAAGATTAAAATTTTACATGGACTCTAAGAGGCAATCTAGAAAAATGAAACTAAACCAGTAAACAGGCTGACATACTGATGTACGATATTTTATTATTATTATCCTTTTTCTTTAATTATTTATCACTTAAAGGCAACAGTTTCTCAAAATGTCCTGGAAAATAATTATTATTTTATCGTCTGCATAGTTTACAGTAAAAAGAACTATTATTTTAAACATTTTTTTTTATGGAAAAAGGGGTTTATATTTACATTTTTTCCCCCGAAAACATTGTTACTATATTTTTTAAAAAAGATAAAAAATTAAAAATTTTTTTAAAAAAAAAAAAAAATTTCTAAAAATTCCCCTAATATAGATTTTTTGTTTTTTTCTCAACATAAAAAACTTTTTTTTTCCCCCTTTTTTTCAATATTTTGAAACTTCATTTTTAAAATTTTAAAATGAATATTCTTTTTTTAAATTTTAAACAGAATACAGATTTAACCCCAAATAATTTTTTGGGTTTTAATGGCCCTTTTTATGTATTACACCAAACTAATAGATTTCACTTCCACTCCAAAATGGGGTTCATTGGATTGTTAATAAAGGCGGTTTAATAAGTAAAAAGAAAAGACGAGAAAAATATATTTTTTTTTTTTCCCAATAGAAATTTATAAAAACCCCATCAAAAAGGGACCTCCAGGTTTTACTTGTTTTTAAAGTAATCAGAGTTTTCTCTTTTTTTCTAATGATATCGGACAAAGCCCCCGGTTTTTTTTTTTCTTATTTCCCAAAAAAAATTTTAAAACAAAAATTAATTTACTTTTTTTTATTTAAGTCCTTCTTTATTATACTTATGGACCATTTCGAAGTATTGAAAAGCTTTTTTCCCCCAATAAGACAAAAAAAACCCTAAGAAAAAACCCGAAAAAAAAAAGAATATTTTATTGATTTAAGTAAAAAAAAAAAAATTAAAAAAATTAAATTAAAAATAATTTGTTGAGCTTTAATGTACTTTTTCTATTCCTAGATTTTGATTGTAATTTTTTTTTTCTTTTCGAAAACTACTAAAAAATGAGGAATAATTTGGGGTTTTTTATCAAAATTGCTTATTTTCCCGTCCCGAAAAAAAAATTTTTTGGGTTTTTATTTGACTAATTTTTTTTGAGATTTTTTTAATTTAAATTTTTTTTTCAGTTTTTTTTCAAATTTTTTAAAATTGGGTTTTTTTTATTGAAAATTTTTAAATATTAAGTCTTAATAAAAATTTGTGGAATTTATTTTTCCCAGTTCATTACTATTCATGAGGAAAAAAGGGTTTTAAATATTTTTTTAATAAATTATTTAAAAAAAAAAAATATCGTATTATCTTTTTAGAAGAATATCTTGTGATTTATAGTTTGATAATAGTTTTCATCTGAGCTTTAATTGGCTTATGCCTGGAAATGATTCGTAATTCAAAATTAAATGATGCCAATCAAATTTTAGACACAGTTATTAAGATTAATTAAACTTATTTGATTGATATTTAAGTTGTTTAAAAATATTTGTTTGTTTTTCAAATACTTAAAAATAATTTAGTAAAAACTATTTCTCTCTAGTTCTTATTTAAAATTATATAAATCTTACATACTTTAATATTAAAAATAATTTTAATTTTTTAAAAATTTTATTATTATGCTTCCCTTTTTAAAAAGAGTGCAAGTTTTTCGAATTTTTAAATATTTATTAAAAAAGGGTTTTTAAAAGGGTTTCAATTATTGCCTAAAAGAGTTTTTTGTTGTCTAAAAATAAGAACAAGTAATATAAAAAAATTTTTTTTTTAAAAAAGAATTCCCACTCCTTTTAAAAAATTTTCCCTCGTCCCATTTTCCCAAAAGGAAAATTAAAAAAAACAGAAAAAATTTAAAAAATTTTTAAAATTTTAATTTAAAGGATTAATATATGAAAACATATATTGACATCAAGTGTCATTCACTACAAGATAAAAAAATATATTTGAACTTTAATGGATTAATAGTATTTTAATAGTATTTTATTAACAATTGAACATTTGAACAAGATATATAAATAAATATTTTAGGGAGAGAGTGAACTAATAGTATAATTAAATAAATATTAAAGATGGAAAAAAAACTTTTTTCAAATATTTAAGTTTTTCCATAACAGATACAGAAAAAAATTATTTTGTTGAAAAAATTGGGCCGATAGGGGAAAAGGGAAATTCGGGTTAAGGTGACACTTTCAGGTTTGCTCTAACCCCGGGTTTTTTTTGTATCCAGCCAAAATTTTTGGGAAAATTTTAAAAAGGAAATTTTAAAAATTTAAATAAAATTTTAAAATTTTAATTTTTAAATAATATATATATATATATATATATATATTATTTATCAGCCACCCAAAATTAGGGTGATTGTAGATATTGCCGCGTATTGAAACATGTTTCTGGATCTCATAGCCGCTTTGTCATATCAATATTTTTGGGAAATTTTGATCCCGGGCCCGTTATGTACTTTGTCAGAGGGCTTGGAGCACTAACCAATAAAAACGGCAAAAAATTTTCTTGTTCCCCCTTTTGGGTTGTATTGTCTGATATCCCTAGTCATTTCTAATATTTCATAAATAAAAGTTGATTATTATTATTATTACTTGTTTGTAATCATTTCGATTTTGATTCGATAGCTTCTCCGCCCATGCTGCGTTCGAAATTCCCCGGGAACTCAAAAATACCAAAAACCCTTTACCCCGGGCAAAAAAAAGTCGGCCCCGCAAATGTTGAGGGTTTATAATAAAACAAAATTTTGTTCAATGAATTAAATAAGTATTTTTAAATGCAGCAAAATTTTTTGGTCATACTATAAAAGGATCTATATAAGTTAATGTTGTACAATTCCTACTATTTTAGTTCATTCTTTTCTTATATATATTTAGGAAAAGAATGAATAGAAAGTGTTTTATAAACGATTGAAAATTTGAACAAGATATATATATCTTGTTCATATTTTCAATCGCTTATAAAACTCTTCCTATTCACCAATTCCAGTTTTAAACTTGTAGTGGGTGACACTTGATGTTAATACAGATTTTTTGAAATATTAATTCATTAACTAAAATAAAATAATGAATAAATAGTAACAAACAAAAATAATAGTCCAACAGCATATATAGAAAGAAAAATTGCCTTTTTCCCCTTTTGCGAAAAGGGTAAAACACGTTTGGGCCTTTTTAACCAAAGGTCGATTTGAAAACCCACCAGGATGGCCTAGTTTCGAGAAAATTTTTTTTTCTTTTACTATACTACTTAATTAGAATAATTAAATTTAATTAAATAATAAATTGTGACAAACAAACAAAAAATAGTTCAATACATATATAGAAAGGAAAATGAAAAATTTCAAGGATATTCGTTTTCTATTTTGTCACTTAATGTTTTGATTCTGTCATATGTGTATGCATATTTATATTAATTGTAACTATTTAATAAAAAGTAAAGAAAAAAAGGTTTCTTTTTTGACCTATGTAGGAATTGACTTTAAAATAATTTTTTTACATTACTTGTTTTTTAAACAAACAAGTTATTTTAAACTAAATCAATTTATGTTTTAAAACACAAGTTTTTCAAAATAACCTTCACCTTTAAAATAACTTACTATTTATATATATATATATATATTTTATTTTAACAAACTACAATAAAGCGAACAATTTATCTTAAAATCTTATATTATGCAAAAAGAAAAATGTATTCTAAAATTTAAAAAAAATATCTGCGCTTCATAAGCCTAATAAATTATGTTTTAACTGAAACGTGGTTTATTTTTAAAATAGCTTTTGTTTGTCACTAAAATGTTTGCGTTGTCCTATCTGTTGAACAAAAACTAATGCAATATTCAAAATAAAATAGTGATGGAGAAAAAAAAAAGAAGCATTATTTTATTGAGCCTCTAATATTATTCCAAATTGATTTCAATTTAACTAAGAAAGATGCTTTTGATTAGTCATTTATCTCTAAAAAGAGGAAACAAATTTTTGATCGATTTCTCAAATACTGTGATACTTCCATCTGTTTCAAGAGAAAGAAACTTCTACGCAACAGAAATTTTTAACTGAATTGGAAGACAATTTAAAACCGTTTCCGTTCTCTTTCAGAGTTACTTTTTTCTTCCGCATCATTTGAGAAAATGGTCCAGAGGAATCACGATTACAAAGAAACGAATGACCTAACATGAAAGGAAAATGAACATATAGAAAATAAAATACTTTGTAACCTTTGAAAACGTATTTGGATGGGGTTGGGTCCGGGTTTCAGCTTTGAAATCATTTACTTCAGCTGTTGGGTGATCTAATAGAAAGATTCTTTCACCAAAGATTCCTACTAAATATCCAGAAATAATGGCAATGGTGTAATATTTTATTTGTCGAAACATTCAAGAGAAAGTGATGTTTTTTTCAAAAATTATGTACGATAACTATCGATGTTTAATGTAAATCAATAATTTGGGACTTTGAAATGTTTATTTTTATAACAAAAACAGTAGCATAGCAAATAAGGATAGATGGAATTATTAATATAGAGCAAGGGTACTCCACCTTTTTTTCTGCTGGCCGCATACATATGTCAGCTATTTCACGCGGGCCGCAACTTGAGGAAAAAGAGGGAGGGGGGGGGTTAAATGTGGAAAATTGATCAAAATATTTAAACTCCAGTTCTGCTTTTTTTAATTACTCTTTTTTATATTTTGTTTTACTTTTTGTGACTAACACTGAATTAGAAGCATTTAAGGAACACTCCTTCGCGATTTCTTCATTATTAAACAGTTATATATGATTACTAATAATATAACAATTTTGTCTTTGTTACCACTATGATATTACCACTGACAAAACACTTCATTGCTGTTGCAAAGATTATTCAAGAAAGCCTATTTATTACCTCTTGAAAGAGATCTTTTTTAAATACAACATTTTCGTGACAAATCAAACAATTACTGATCCAGGTTTTTTTTCACCACAAAATAGTCAACCTCCCAATCGTCTTGAAACGATATATTTCCATCGAATATTTTTGACTTGCTAGATATGAAAGATAGTTAAAAATTAGTTCCACCCTTAAAACTGTCACTATTCCACTATTGTCTGTTATCACCATTACAAATAAAAGAAAAAAGAATATCAATTTTGACTCTTACGACGTCGACAGCAAAAAGCAAAATTGATATATTTGATTTCTTGACACTAAATTTTTATTATATTGTTCTAAAATAAGTGAATTTTTCAGAGCAACAGACACTGACCGGGCCACTTAAAAAGGCTCGGTGGGCCGCAGGTTGAGTATCGCTGATATAGATGACTAAATGAGGACTAATGAGGACTCTCATTTTTTAACAACTTTAATTTAGCTTAAAAAGATGTAGACAAATGCCAGCAGCTTCGTACGGCGGAAACCTCATCTTGCGAAAAAGAGTACAGCTACTGAATATTCCACATAGATTACATTACATAAGCAACTCGAAGCAAACAACATGTTGCCATCGCGCAAAAGATAAATACAGACGACGGCGTTGGTAAAAGGCAAGAGAATAAAACTATTTATTATACAGAAAATACATATAAAATAGAAATTGTAAATAATAGTAAGAATTAAATATAGCACATAAATGAACATACAAGGAATATTAATAATAAAAATACAGTTTGAATAATGATAAAAATATAATTTGAATAATATCGAAAATTTGAATAGAAAGATACAATTTTCCATTCAAACAGAGGACTCAAAAAGGTTGCGTCCTATAAATCATAAATTAATTTAGCATAAAAAACTTGATTGTTATAAACATTTATTATTAAATAAAAAATCCCCCAGATATTAGCAGATTGGGGAACAGTTTGTCAATATTGAAACTGTCCTAATTTAAACCTTTTAAGCTTTCTTTCTCTGAGGAGGAGGAACTTTCATAAACACACGAGCGTACACATAAACAAAACAAAAAAAAAACATCTAATACTAATTCTTAGCGACTTACTTATCACCATATCTCCAGAACTATCACACTTACAGACTTGAAATTTAGAACCCATACCCCTTTTGTAAATTAAAGATCCGCCAAAAGGGCTCGGTGGGTTTTGCAGAAATCTACCCCTGAAGGATTCTAAGCATTATAGATAAAAATCCCATTTTTGAGCTTTTAGATCAACAAACTGGAAATTAGTAAACATGTTTCTTTTGTTGAACAGAGATCCATTAAGAACGAGTTTTGCAGAACTCGACTCCCCAGAGGAAAGATTGTGTGTAGATAAAAATTCAGGCTTTCCAACTATTCGAACTATAGACTTAAAATTTGGTAGGCATGTTTCTTTTGTTGAGCAGAGATCTTCTAAAAGTGAGTTTTGAGAAAATCGACTTAGAGAAGGGTTATGCAGACATAGGTAATAAAGATACTTACACTTTCGAAACTCCTGGTTTTCTTATATTCAAGGGTGAATGCTATAAGAATGTTTTTCTGTGCAATCGAAATTTTAATACTAGGACTTGGAAATAAATCTTAATATATTATCTTACAACATAATGAAATACAACATAAATAATTACATAATCCTAACATAATAAATTCTTAATATATTGTCTTTCAACATAATGAAATACACAGGAAAACGGGCGGATATCATTTAGTACATGTATGTGTAATTTGTCTGATATAGAAAGGTGTGAATTTTCAGAAAAATATTTTCCAGTTAACCATGCACGTATGATGATAAAATAAAGAAGACAATTACAATTACTTTGATAAATGATTTATTCATTCGTTTCATAAACAAGTAAAACTATATGTCATTCTTGTTAATCTCATTTATTAAATATCTCCGTGTTTAGAAAAAAGTATAAGAAGTATTTATTTTTATATTCTCGCGAGGTTGTTTCTGTCTCATTCAAGCGAAAACAAAATTATTTCAAATTATGAAGCCACAAAGGCATTCTAATTCGCTGATCGTAGTATCATGAATATCTTGATAGAATAGTCTATAGTATATGGTGTTTTTTTTATACGTATACAAGAAGTGGATTTTTTAAACTCAGCAAATTCATGATTAGAATGATCAGGTTACAAATTTATTTTGCTAGCTAGTCTTCTTTAATATATATATATATACTTTATTCTGCTGAACCTTTTATTAAGTAATATAAGGCCTACACATATTGTTTATATTGTTTTTAAATCTAAATGAAAATGTGAAATTCAGTTTTAATTTATATCATGGAGCTCTTTAGAGTGTGTAGTTTCAAGAAACTTATTTTTAAAGACCGTAGCAAATTTTAAAGTTTCTTAGATAGCAATACATTAAATAGTGCTCAGAATAGTAAGCAATGACCAAAGTTACAAAATTTAAGTTTATTAATTAAATTGTGAAGCATAAATACATGAGGAGAGAGGCACTGACAATCATAATTGAATTATCAGAAGAGTTGCAATAAAAAAACAAATAGGTTTTCTAAATTTTCAATGATTTGTAGGAATTTAAAAAAATGAGAATTGTTGGTTTAGTTTTTCTACAATGTATTTTGTGTGTATCTTAAAACATTTGCTGTTATCCTATTTAATTCCTCTTTCATTTTTGGAGATCATATACTAAGGCTTCGGTGACTAATACTGGGGAATTATACACGTTTTCCATGAGAACACACGGTGAAAGCGTGTAAGTGTAATGAGTCAGGCATTAGAAAATAACAATCCCCTGGATATGGAAAATAAGTTGTTCAATTTGGACTAATAAATGATTTGGTATTAAAGTATTGTGATTCAAATCTCGGTTAACTTACGATTCTAACAAAAAAGCTAAAACATGTCTTTATTTTTTACATTTTAAAAGTATATTTTATGAAAACAAAATTCTCTTTCATTTTGGCTGAAGTCAATATACTTACAAATTTTAACATTAACTTCTTAGGCTATGTTTTATTATTATAATAACAGCAGTGATAGAAAGAAAATATGATAATAGTAAAACATCTCAAGTAATTTTTCGATAATTTTGATTTTTCAGGCCTTTTGATAATTTATAATTGCACAATCGACTGTTATTTACAAAATATTCCCCACATATTTTAATTTTAAATACAAAATAATATCCCATGATAATAATAACCACTGATGATAATAAAACCCTATTAAAATACATTTTCAGCTCTTAATCGAATTATCCATATTGAACAAGTCAAAACTTTAGTTGTGAGCTGAAATAAATCCCAGAAAATAATCATGAAGACACAATCTGAAAAATAAGAAGTATCTAATGCATTCTTTTTAATATAAATGCTACTATATATTGCAATTATATTTGAGGACAATTAAAGGTAAAATTCTATAATTTGAAATTGAATCTTGAATCGGAATTTCAAAAAACTGAATACTACTTATGATATTTCTGAGTCATCTAACTGGTAGAGGTTAGACTAGATACAAGAGGATATAAGCAAAGATACAGCTTCCTGGGTCCGAATATTTTAGAACATTTGCGATTACATGTCTGACTCTGAAAATTTTTACCCACAATTTTAAACCACATACATATAAAGGAAAAGAACTACACCCGGTGTTAGCATCCTGTGTTTTATATCCACACCACGTAAACGTGATAATTTTGTGAGACACGACAAATTTATCGTACATCAGCTGATTAAATGATGATTTTTTTACGGGATTCGACTCCTAATGTCTGATGCCATAACTAAGAGGATACCAAAGTGATTCTCATACTGAAGGGTGTGCTCCCTAGGGGGTGTATTATCCCTATGTGTGGTGGTGGGCATAATGTAAGTTAAAAAATAAAATATTATTGAAGAAAATATTTATTAACTGTAACTTATTTAAAATATCCATTACTTAAAGTTAAAATATACAAAATTTAAAAAATTTCTTGATAGTTTGTACGATTTATAATAAAGATAACATGAGATAGCTTCATTGTCGAAAGTATACTCTGCCGCTAGCATTCAATGCCTTGTTATTGTATGAAGGGGTTGTATGATCAAAAATTCTGATTGAAAAATTGCTGCAAACCTTAAAAGTTTGAGAAGCACTAGGCTATTACATTCATTATATCATCTATTTCAGAATTTGCCACAACATCAACACCGAACAACGCATACACTGACTTCAATTGTGTGTATTAGCTTTCGTATTAAAAACATTTAATTCATTATATGTTAATCCTTAGTAAATTTGCGAATATTGATACTTTTGTCTCTGGAAAACGCTCATGAAGTATGTAACTAACATTCAAAAGGCCTTGCCATTTGCATAATTTTTATTTTAAAATCTTATTACTATGATACTGCATAAACAAGATAATTAATCTCAACAAGCAACGTGCACCATTAAGAATGTCACGTGCCTCAAAGGAATAATTAGCATAACTAATTATTCATGATTTGCTGTATATTTAACCTGTATCTTCCTATATGATCAATTGTTGTAAAGTATAGAATATTAAAAAGGATTATTAAATCAAGAAAACTATTGTAAATGTCATTCTTCCATATTTATAGGAAAACATTAACACCCTATTTTACTAACATAAGTACTTTGTTAATTCAAAAAGACATTGGCACATTTAAAAGATAGAACTGTTTGAAAATCGTTGGAAACATATGCTTTCCTATTTAAAATAAATATATTTCCCATTTGATGGAAAAAAGAAACGTTTTGAAGTAGAAAAAATGATTGGAAAGACAAAACTATTACAATATATAGAGAAAAATTACTTTATAATCAGCACAATAAGCTGTTAACATTTAATCATTTTTATTTCCAATTTTTGTTATGCATTTTTTTCTAATCGAAATAGAGCAATAATGATGAACGATTTTAAAAAATATTTGAAACTTTGAAATTTATTTATATATTCAGTACTCTTTAATGTAAGGTTAAAATCAAATTTGTGTTTGAACACAAATCTTTTACCTTAGAAAACAGTATATCTTTACCCTCATATCTATATATTTTTGCTTAACATATTTCCTTTTCTTTATACACATGCATTTTCATATATATTCACTTAATCAATTTGATGTATACGTAGTAATATTGATGAGAAAATATGTCTAGTCATATTCGAAATCATTCTCTTTAATTACAGCTTATGTTTATTAATGCTGCTGTTGTTTTCATAGTGAAAACGATTTTTTTGAATGATTACTACCAAATTGAAAAGAACATTGCAAGGAATTTTATATTAATCATGTGCGTAGGTATTAATCTTCGTTTATTTAATGTTTGAACAACAAACCTTCGCTTTGCAACTCTGTATTGATTCTCAAATATACGTATTGTTGGTTTAGCGCTCTTTCAGTTTAATTATAATCATACGTAAAATGGGTCTTTTTGTGTTTCAAAACAGTCACGTTCCAGCTTATTGTCTAGATTTTATTACTTTGAAAAGAATACAATATTTATTTATTAAATGCATGATAGAAGAAAAGAATAACAGTATTGAATAAAAACATCATCAATTTATTAATGGAAAACTACGGCCGATATCTTATAAATATGAGAGCCACATCGGATATATATAAATTACCCTCTACATAGATCTTTCTAAGCAATAAATTCATTGTTTTAATACAAAAAAGTTTATGCAGTTCTGAAATATCTGACAAAAGATTTTTTAAACTTATATATATATATATATATATATATATATATATATATATATATGATATGACATTCTTAGACGTAGTTCAGACTTAGTTTTAATAAAGGTCTTATTTGATCAAAGTTAGACATCATCTGCGCCAAAATTTAGAGAGAAAAAGAACGCCACCGAATAATCTTAAGGGTAAAACACTTAAACACCGATCAAGTGGCGTTCATGAGTGCTCTTGAAAAGTTAATGCTGACACATAGGGCTATTAAAACATAAGGATCTGAATTAGACATGTTTATATTGGCTAAGCCATATGTCGGAAGAATAATGGGTCATTAGTTTGATACTTGAAGAGGTGAGTAGGTAATATAAAAGTGAATTACTCTAGATAGGGAATTTAATTTTTAATCTAATTTAATTATCCTTACATATATAATATATATATATATATATATATATATATATATATATCGCTTACCTTCTGACAACATTATTTTGTAATTTTTAATTCTTAACTAGGAAAAAATAATGGTCCAATTAATATATATTTCTATTGTTTTTTTAAATTTATTATTACCTTTTCAACACATGATCTATCATTTTTATTTTGAATGAAAAGTTTTTAATTAAAATGTTTAAACTGGGAATTTTTTAAGATCAGTATTTGCAATTCATTTTCAAAAAAATCGATATTAAGGCAGACGATATTAACTTTGAAAAAGCAAATTGTGTTCAAAATATATCATCATCACTACAGAACTCTATTTCAAAACCCATATCTTCTCATAAAATTAATTTACAACATTGCTCCAACGTCTTGAAAATCTTATTTGAAATTATGGCTTCTTAAGAAAGCAAAATATTTCATCGCTTCCCGTAAAAAGCAGATTACAATAGTCTTTTTTAATTTATGGGAATATAAATAAGAATCGCTCTTCGATTCAGAATTTTCGTTCTTAATATATCGATCCTTAAATAGAAGAATATTTGACTGAAGAGAAAATTTAATGAAGTGAATTCTCTATTATGAGGTTGAAGCACAAAGTGAAATTCAAAATATTCCAACATAAAATTCCACGGAGGCTTAGTCCTTGTCCTGTGTTCTGAAAATTATATCCCGTGCCCTACATTTAAATTAAGTTATGTTCGCTTGAGAGTATTTAATTAAATCAGAAGGAGTTATATATGTCATTTCTTCATTGGATTCTCTGCTAAAATAGCACTTGAAATTTTTCAACCTATTTAAAATAGAATTCATAGTACTAAAAATATTTGACACAAAAAACTCATTTATTTGCATATTACTTTAACTTTTAATAAAAAATTTCTTTGAAAAGAGACAATTTGTATGTATATGTTTAGTTAATACGAATATCCCAGCTCTCATTTTTTTTAAACAGTTCATTTTAAGTTTTTATAATACTGCTATTAATTTTAAAATCATGCTGAAAGACTTCCAGTTATTAAAGAATGATTATTATTAAAATATTAATTCATGGCTGTGCTAGCTTAATCAGCTTATCTTTAAGGTATAAGCTTATTATATGACAAAACTTTAAGCTTATTAAAAATTAACACATTGTATGGAGACATGGGATTCTAGAAAATGTAGCAATCTTTTTAATTTTGTTTTAAAGTTTGCTTTTAAGGAGTTATTTACATTTTAGTTTAAATCCTTTGCAGTAAAAATTAATATATGTTCTTGAGCTTTAATACTTATTAAAAAAAAAAACCAAGCTCTTCAAGAGATTAAGCCTAACAATCCAAAATTATTCTTAGAAATCAAAAAGTTTCTGAAGAAGAATTACATACATGTGTGTTAATTCCTTTAAGAAGTATTAATATGTATCATTTTTAAAAATTAGAGAATAAAAAGAAAATGTTTGAAAAATTTAAACTTTTTAAAAATATTGTTGTATTAATATAAATTATAGGAAATACAAAATTATGCAGAGATAAAAACAAAACCGAATGTTTCGAATAAAAATACACACTAAATTGAAATTAAAAATAACACACATACACATACTAGCTAGATATTAACATTACCATATTTTTGAATGTTTTAAATAAAAAAACTCTAAACTGAAAATAATATATATATATATATATATATATTAGCTAGATATTAACATTACTATATTTTTGAATGTTTTAAATAAAAAAAACTCTAAATTGAAAATAATATATATATATATATAGTATATATATATATATATATATGCATATATATATATATATATATATGTACATATATATGTATTATGTATAAGGTATGGTGTGTGTGTGCTATGTTGGGCGTTAAGCATGTTGTTATGCAGCAGCAGTATATATACATACAAGAGCAGCACATATATGCATAAGGTTGCTGCTGCTGTTGCTGTTGTTGGAGTATATATATGTGCTGCTGCTGGTTACAAGCATGCAGCATACATGCATATGTTACATACAGTTGGCTACACACATTGTTACATACATATACATATACATACGTATACATAAACATACAGTTACATGTTATTACTAGCCGCAGATTAACATTACTATATTTTACGCAAATAGATATCTCTGTTTATACTGAAAAAACTATTTATTTCTTAACTGCTTTAAAACGTGTTCACTGGCCAGGTTCCAAATATATGAGATCGCAATATCAAAAACTCCCATTTGAATTATTAATGCAAAGGATTTCTGAATGAAAAGGTTGCAAACAAAGTAATATTACTTAAATATTATTAGGTGAAAAGAACTAGATATATATATATATATATATAAATATATGTCAGGCCCCAGTCCTGCTGGTAAAATGAGGAGGGCATCATCTCTAAAATACTTCTTTATTTTGCTTCCAACCCTACATAAAATCCAAATTGCTGGTGACCTTGGTGCTCAATCGAGCTCTAAACAATAGACAACACTTCGGCCATGAGTCACCAGGTAAGCCTTTTTGAGTATGAGTTCTCCCTCGTCTGCTTTTGCTAAACCTTTAAATAGGCTTATTTATCCACAAATCCCCCACAATAGATGGTAGAGTTTGCCCTATTTTCTCCTTTTATTACTTACTTAATTTTGAAGCTAAACTTTTCAAACTCGACATATATATATATATATATATATATATATATCTGTGTGTGTGTGTGTGTGTGTTAAATTGTGTTTCTAACAGATAAATTTATTAATTATAAGACAGATGATATATTAAAAAAATAAACTACTATTCTTTTGCTATGGATGTCGATTTTTGGCTACTTGCTTCTCATGTTAAAATTAGCCTAAATCTCGTTTCGTGACATTCCGTCTGACAGTTTTCATGCTGTAAGAGTCTAAAAAGGAGCTCACATGGATGTTAAATGACTGTTTCATCATTGGCGATATTGATTTTTCAGCTCAACACTTCTGAAACCTTTTTTGCACCTAACAATTTATTTTTTCTCCATTTACGATAACTGTTGAAGAAAACTAAAAGTTACGTAACAGCAATATAAATATTAAGAAAAATCACATATAAAAAGTCATAATTGCATTAAGCATTACAAAATCTTAATATATTTTGATTTCTCAAACACAAAATTTTTAAAACCATCATTGCAATTCACTGCAACAATTTAGAAAATACTCAAAGTCAAACTTTGGATCAAAAATCGCCGTGCGCTTAGAGGCCGTATATAATGTAGAACACATATTCCCAACTTTTCATCGATGTTGACCGATCTATGTTTGATAACTTTACCACGGCCCGCTAAAAGTGAGGTGTTGATTGTTTATATTTTAGATTGTTTTGATTGAATAATTTTAATTTAATTGTTTTTATACTTGACTTAGTATGAAGTTCAGTTACACCAAAAAATGAATACAAAGTAATTTAACAAGGGATGTACAGCGATTTCGGAGAAAAGTCGCACAAAACCGAAAAAAAATACACCACAGTAAATAAAATGAATATAATTTAATAAGTCTTTCTTCAGTGACCCCTACCATTTGATTCATTGCCCGGCTAGGTGTCACTTTTGTGTAGCTATTGTTTCAGTAAAGATCCACTTATGAGACATTGTTAAACTGAAAAAAATATCATCTGTCGTTTCCGCCATGTAATGTGATATACGATAATATAATGAGATACCCTCAACTGGACCGGTACCACGTTAGCTAGTTAATAAAAACTTAGAAACAAATAAATTTTTGGTCGCCTTACCACACGTATATTTATTTGGAGCAATTTTCCCTTGAAATCAACCATTCTGAGCAATTTCTTACCTAGCTTAGACATGTAAAGCAAATCTTGGCATCAAGTAAAATTTTCCAGTTTGCTCGGAAAGAATTCTCGAAAAAAATTCTCCTTGAAATTCCAGCCCATAAGTTTCATCTTCTTCTGTCGACATGAACAAGATAGTCGTAAGATGGTATAAATCAAGTGGCTTCATTACAACGTGAACGTCAGAAAGTTCGCTCGCATAATATTTTAATGGTGTATAATATTTTAAAACCGAACTTTATTGCATTTATGTTTATGACCGTTAACAAACGTGCGAAACAATATTAGATGTTCGTTTTCCGAAGCAAAAAAATCGGTGAGAAATTTTTAAATGTGAAGATAGGGTGCGGTTGAAGTCAGAGCATATAGTTTTGCTTACGGCAACCCTTCACCCTAACAACTTCTTGAAAAATTTTCCCAAATACTCTGCTCGAAAACATGCTTTGCAGTGATAAGGTCTTCAGTCTGTTCTCCACAAAATTCTTAAAAAAACATCATGATTTTACAACAAAAATACTTGCAAACTCAATTAATAATTATGTTAATCAGGTTAACTAATTATCATTAATAGAATCATAACGTGTCTTGAACTACTGTGTTATCAATATTCTAATTCGCTTCCAGCTGGTATAAGTTTAATCTCTTGTTAAGCTATGTTTTTGGCCGTTGTATCATAATGATCACGGCTCAACGAAGAGTTTCATATTTCGAGCCCACAGCCACGAAGGTCCACCGTACACAGGGGTTGCAGCACGTTAAATCTGTTTTTGTCTTAGATCTCCCCCCTTCCCGCCCTCCCTTTTGATGGCGTTGTAGTTTGAGAAAAGAGAAGTTATCTAAGGTGTGCCGATCTTTTGATCGAGAATAAAATTACGTGGTTTATCATCAATAACCCTAACTTAATCCGAGTGGCGCAACAGGCCCATGAGGTGTCGGCCCTACCAGCCAAATCAGTATAAATGATCTTGGGCTCCTGAGGGCACAATGGGAGCGATGCTTCACCGGTGGTCAGTCTGACGCGAAACCTCCAGTAAGTTGGCTCCCAAGCAAGTTTTTGGTACCATTTATCGACTCACCGGAAGGGATGGAATGCTGAGCCGAATTGTCCCAAGGTTTCCCAATTGAACTTGTGGTGCGGAAGCGCGTTGCACTACCGCTCAGCCACTGGACTGTTCCTCATCAATACTCTAAAGTTTCTTAATTGTGTGGATGCGTTAATAAACACTGGTTCGTTTGTCCTTCCTGAATAAATACAAAAAATTATTGAAAAGATTACTTATTTTATTTTAAATTATACGTTACCCTCACGAAATGGCCCATGAGGCCCGAGAGAAAACCAGTTATATGACAGAGCTGCCTGATTTTGTCGCACTTTACACCCCGGCCTTTGCCAGAAAACCCATCTTTCTAAAACCTTGTTTCAGTTCCTATTAACGTCATTAAGTCTTGAAAATAAAATGTTCAAGTAGTTTGAAATTATACACCAGCAACTCACAAGCTGGGCGTTCGCGGAAACCCGCACATCCCTGCCGCGCTTCCGTAACGGTAATACCTGCGAATTTTGCGTCACGCATCAACCTTCCTCACCAACTTCCACAAAGCGTAAACCTAGGTCCGCGCACAGAGAGAGTGTGTATATATGAGGAAAACATAAATTGTTTACGAAAAGTATGTATGGCATAAAATGAAATAAACGCATCAACGAAGAAGAATTCTCAGTTAAAATGAAAGTCAGTGCCTGGAATATCGATACCATTCTTCCCTGTAAACTGAACTGTAGTGTTGTAAATTTAAATATTTATTCAACCAACATTCCTGTACCGTGGTACCGTAATGCAACCGTGAATAATAAAAAAGTTCCTGGTTGTCTACGTTGATAAAATACTGATTTGTATTGGAAGTATTTTCTTTATACAAGAAAAGAGTTTCCGGTATATGTGAATTTGGAATTGTTTTGTACAAGATTTAAAAGGAAAAAAAATAGTCCAAAGCTTTAAATTTTTTAAAAGTTGAACATATTGATATATTTATATAAAAAAAAGAACGATGTTCTCATTTGGGATATCAATTACTGTTTGCTCTAAATATTTTGATTGACCCTTTCATTATTCTGTGCATTATTAATTATTTCTACATTAATGTGTTCAAAAACCATTTCAAGCAGATGCTTTTAGAATATTTACCGTGACAAGAAAAATTTGATAAATTCGTTCCAAAAGAGTTTCAATTATTTCTGTTAAACATAAAAAACAATATATAAAGTTATCGAGTTTTCAATATTTTACGAGTTTAATTCTTAAAGAAAATCATGTTTGTTATAATGGTGATGTATATAAACAGATCACATGTTTCTCACAAAGTAGGTCTGTTAGCAATAGTTAACATTTTTATATTTTCTTTTTTCATGAAAACCAACATATTCGTAACCTCTTAACTACCACCAACTTATGTTTGGGCCTCCAAAGCTAGGACCTAAGCAACTACGCCACCCAGCCATCTTCGAAGTGCGATGTTGATATATAATAAATCGCGTTACCAAAATTAAATTATTCAATTATGTCAATTCTCAGCTATATTGTTCTTGAATTCCTGCAATTTTAAATTACTTGCAAATATTTCAATAAGCCTAATTCCACATTACTGTACATATGTTTCAAAACTTATTATTGTAATAACTATGTTAATACTGCGAAATATGCCTTAATACGAAATGTCTATGGAGAGAAACATAGCATCTTATTCTCAATACAATTACTTAATAATTCAACTCTTGAAAGGAACACCCAAAGAATTCAGGACTGTATTAATTTAGTTGTCTTGAAAGCCCCAAATTATTAATTTTGAAATATACTTGTCGGCTCTTTTCTACAATCTTGAAGTTATTCTTAATAAACATACGAAAGGAGTAAAGCCTTTTAAAACTTATCATCTCCAAGTTCGTAATTTCTCTCTCTCTCTCTCATTTCCGAGATATTAATCTCACTCTCTCTTTCTCAGTTGGCTTATTAATAACAAAGTTCATTTTGAAATTGAAACTCTATTAATATAGTTTTAATCAGAGAGTTTTCGTAATGTAATGATTTCACACTCATAAGTATGCCCATATGTTTCCATTTCAATCAATTTCATAGCGTTATCGTTTAGCAAGTTGTTTAAAATACCCTTGCACACGAACATTACATGCATCCATACATTGTACGCAATCATACACGCACGTGCGTTTAAATTGCTTTCTTTTTTTCTGCATTTATACTTTGAAATAGTACAATAAATGCGGATGAGCGTACACGCGTGTGTGTATGTGTGTGTAATAATTAACCATTTTAATATTCTATCGAGGGATTTAATTTAATTTATCATGGTCTTCAACACTCTTAGACACGGCGTGGTAATTAATTTCATTAGTTAAACCACCTAACGGCAAATACCCTTTAAATATCCTTTTAACCACGGTTTTGACCACTACAGAAACTCACCCATCCATACTTTTTAAAACAAGATGATGCAATATTGCATCATCTGATTATTCTGGAAAATCACGGTATCCATTATTGGAAATCATATGACTCTTTAAACTTCCGATCCAGAAAGCTGTATAAGCTGAGTTCTCTTGAAAAAAGAAAGGAACGTTTTTGTCTCTTGCCTTTGCGTGTCTGTGTTGTTGCTATTAGTTTTGTCTTTTTAAGTTTGTTAACCTAATTAAAATGTGGATTTAAAATACCAAAATGCTTCCTCATTCTTTCACCAACTGCAATAAGAAGGTTATCTTAATAAAATGTTATAATTCAAGTGAAATAGTCGAATATTTATATATCCCGATGTCGTATAACATTTTTCAATTTTAAGATTATCAAGAAGCTCTTGGATGATGTGCTGATGTATTTTGAGTTTATAAGGTTTGTTGAATTCTTGACTATTTAATTATTTTATTATGTTTGAGTATGGATATTTTTCAGATCTTACAATGGTGAATGCACATGTTGAAATTATAAACTTGTGTGTTTTAGGATATTTCCATTTTAATAATGATTCCATTTTTTATTGATTTTTAGTAATTATGTCATGCATTCAGATGTTTCAGTATTTTAATATTTACTAAGTCATAATATTCTTCAGAAATACCGTGGTGAATATTTTTTTTTAAATTTTAACTTTTAAATATTTGGGTTTTTTAGGAATTTGAGCATTTGTATTTTCACATACTAAGTAGTAATAAGAGATGGTTGGTACCATCAAACTAGTTCAACCCCCTTTTTCGGTCCAAAGTCCTAGGTTGTACTTGAATAATTACTAAATTTTTAGTCTAATTTTTAAACTTTGTTATTCTTATTTTTATTTTTTTCATTTATATTTTAAATCGGATTTTGCATTTTGAAATTCTATTAATTTCATATTTTTTCTAAAGAATGTATGTCTTATATATATATATATATATGAAAGAAATTTGTATAATATTACAAAAACCAGAAATAATAGATAATGAACATAACAAGAAATAACGTAAAAAAAATATTAAAGCAAAAAATGAAGATCGAAAAAATACAAAAAAGGAACTATAAAAATTACAAAAAAGGAACTATAAAAAAGAACCTAGCTATAGAAAGACAAAATTCTAACGTTTTCAAACAAAATTAAAAAAATTTTATAAAATCAAAATATATATAAAATATATATATATATATATATATATATATATATATATTATATATGTATGTATAATTATATTAACTTCCTCCTTTAGTAAAAGATAAATGTAAGTTAACGCTTACAGTTTATTTTCAAAAAGAGATGCTTTCATACAAATGCCAGCAAATTTTATTTCTTTTTTTCCTGAAAAGACATGGATATTGTTCCAATTAGCATCAATCCTATCTACACTACTGGTCATTTAAATTTCTACACCAAGAAGGCGACATGCTACAGACGTGAAAGTTATAGGACAGGAAGAAGGTACTGTACTATGCAAATGATTAGTTTTTCAGCATATTCAGACTAAGCAAGCGCCATTAGTGACACCTGCAATGTGTTAAAATGAGAAAATTGTTCAGCCGGTTTCTCACACACAAATTGCATTTGAACGTGGTTACCTGGTTAAAAGTTGGTGTTATGCCTCTTGTAAGACACAGAAATGCATACCAGCACGTTTTTGACTTAAATAAAGCCCAGAACTGTAGCGTACTGGGATTGTATACAGGATTTATCATATCGCAGTATTGCTGTTCGCGTTGGTCGAGATCCAGTGACTGGTAGCAGAATATGTATTTGATGTACTCAGAATGGTAATACAGAACGCCGTGCTTGGTCTCAACGGCCCACTATCACTAGCAGTTGAGAAGACAAGCATGTTACCCGCGTGCGCTCATGGATCGTGCAGCCACGTCACGACCCTGAGTCAGTAGAATGATATTTTGCGAGACAACAAGTATCCGCGTGAAGGTTCGACGACGTTTGCCGCAGCATGGACTCTCAGCTCCGAGATCATGTTTGCGGCTACTTTTGACGCTGCGTCACAGACAGGAGCGACCTCAATGATGAGATCAACGACGAACCTGGGCTCAGAAATGGCGAGACGTCATTTTAGATGAATACAGGTTCTGATTACAGGATCAAGATGGTCGCATCCGTGTTTGGCGGCATCGTGATGAACGCACATTGGCAGCGTGCATTCATCATCGTCATATTAGCCCATCATCTGGCATGATGGTATAGGATGCTATTGGATACACGTCTCGGTCACTTCTTGTTCACATTGACGGCATTTTGAACAGTGCACGCTACATTTCTGCTGTGTTACGAATTTTTCATTGAAGGTGGGAATTTAAATTCTTGAAAATATTTGATAAAAAACGTGGGTTGGTAAGGTAATGTGCAATTTGTCGCTTAAGAAAAACAATATTGGAAAGAAAACCTCAAAAGGCTAATATTATATACGTTCCATGGCAATGTAAGATATATATTACACCATACATCAAATTATGTATGCATATACTTATGCACACACACGCAAAATCCTCAATCGATTGAAAAAAGTACGAACATGAAATGTTTTTGGTAAGTATCGGATAAATTATTTAAAGTCATATATGAAACCTTTTTCAGAGCATGTATTCTGTAATAATTAGCAAACATTTAGAGTTTATTTTAGCTCCAAAATTATAAAATAAGAAATAGTTTTAAAGCTTTAAAATATAAAAAAAAATTCTTCAATTTTCTCATTCTGTAAAGTGTTATGTTTAGTTATATGCAATAAAAATGTGCCTTTTTTAAAGAACATTTTAGGTAAAAAAAATGCCTGCTAATGGGGATATTATTTATTTATTCTGCGTTTTTATACTTGTACTTTATTTAGTTTTCTTTTCGTTCTGTATGATTTAATTTTTATGGAACAAGTGACGTGATACAGAAAGTATCACAATTCTACCCCGCTGCTTTTAATACATAGTTCCAAAATTTCAAAAAAGGCATTTAAGTACTAAATTTCTTTTGATCGAGGCTTGTACATCTGGTGCTCAATCAGAGAACTGCTAAAGTCGTTGGATTTGAAAAGGGTCGATTTTTCTTCCCTCCGGAAAACTGCTGTGAGAGAAGAGATTACAGAGAAGTTGAAAACTGGGTGATTTACGACGTTGTATCAGATAGAGAACTTTCGACTGGCAACAGTAGTGGGAAAAAGGACGGGAGAAAAAACACATTTTTTTGTTTTATCATCAGCGTTTGGAAATCCTGTTGTATTTTTCCTAAAGTGACATGCTGGATGTTGAGATTTCAGTATTTATATTTTATTTTTATATTTATCGATTTTAAAAGTTTAAATTAAAATTTTTAAATTTTTTTTTTTGGAATTTTTAAAAGTGCCATTCCTTCTCATAAATTTTTTTTGAAGTCCCAAAAGGCCTTTAACCAGGGTTAATGTCTTTTTTGCCCCAGAGGCCTCAGATTTTATGTATTTTGGGCCCCCAAATTTCCCCGGGACAAATTTAGCGAGGAATTTTTTTCAACCCTTTTTTTATTTACATATTATATATTTTGTTTTTGAAATTGCCTTTCCCTTTCCCGGTGTTTAAATTTAAATGACAAGTACCATAGGTATGTAGAACAAAAAATATATATATACATAATTCACGAACTTTTATAGAATATTTTTGCTGTGTTAACCAAAAAGTTCTTCGGAGCGGCTATCCAATTTTAAAAATTTGAAAACGGCCCATTTAACGGGTAATCTTACGGCTCCCCCTCTGATGGGGAGGAAGTTAATTGTTTAGTTTTAAGATTTTTTTATTTTGGGGCCGATAAAAGTTGGGAAACCCGTGTTTTTGAAAAGGTTTTAAAAGGGTGGTTTTTATATATTGAGTGCGTTAATTGGGAAGATGTAAAAAAAAAATTTTTTTAAGAATAGTTTTCTAATGGTTAGTTTAAGGCCAAAAAGGGAAAAAAAAAACAAAGAATGATCTATTTTAAAAATATTTTTTTTGGAAAAAATGCTTTTTAAAAATATTTTGCTCGTTTTTTTTAATTTTTTTCACAGAGGCTAAACCCCAAAAATTTTTGAAATATATAATTTAGAAGGGGTTTATCATATTTTACGACAACAGAGGGGAAATTTTTTAATTTTAAAAAACCCCCTAAAATTTTCCCCAAAAGGGTTTGAAAATCGAAAAATGTGAATTTTTAAAAAATCATAGTTGAGCCTTTTGTAAAAAATTCTAACCCTATTTTACGGGCAAAATTTTTTTAAAATAAAAATATTTTTTAAAAGGAGAACATTTGGAAAAAAGATTAATTTTAATTTTTTTACCAAAATATTGCATTTAAATAATTTGTTTTTGCCAAAATGCCTAAAAAAACAATTTTTATACATGTTTTTTTAATCAAAAGGACACTAAATATCATAAAAAATTATCAATTTATGTTTTTTTTTAAAAATAAAGGTTTCCCGGAACGTGGTTTGGGATCCCTTTTAAATTTTTTTAAATTTTTAATTTTTTTTGATATTTCCTTTGGGAAAAAAAATAAAATTTACATAAAAAAAAAAGTATAAAGGTTTTTAAACATGGAACAAAAAAACTATTCCCTTTGGAAAGTCACATAAAAACCGGAGAAATACACCATGGTAAAAAAAAATAGAAATAATCTTATTTTTTTGACGGCCTAGTGCCTTTTGGGATCCACAAAATCGGTACTAGTCCACGGCCATGGGATTGGGGACTACTGTTTTAAAAAAGTTCGAGAAATTTTTTCTAAATTTTAGTCATTTTGTAAAAAAGGGGTTTTTTGTATTATGATCCATGATTGGTACAACATTGCCTCTTTACCTGCGAAAAAACGGGCTATAACCCCTAAAAATTTTTAAAAGAACATTTATTTAAATCAAAAATGAATAAAAAGTTATAAAAAATATATTTTGGTTACTTTATACTCCCCCCCAATATGTATAAACCTTAAGTTTACCTTAACCCCCTCCCTTTTGTTCCCCTTTAACATTTGAAGTTCATTTTTCTTGCCTTTTTTACAGCCAAAAGATATCAAAATTTCCCCCGGGAAAACATTTATGAAAAATTTCCAGACAAGTATAAACCAAAAAAGTATTGTTTTTTTTTTTTTTACCCCCCCCTTTTTTTGGGAAATCGAAATTGTTTTGGGGCAATGGGAGTTACATTCTGTTTTAAAAACCCCCGTCCCCACTTATTTTCTGGGAGTTTTTCCCAAATGGGGGGTTTTTTTTTATTTCTGTACATATATGAAAACAAAAAGGTTTAAAATTTAAATTTTGAGAGCATGGTTTTTTTAAACACAATACGCTCTAATCTTTAAATGCAAACTAAATACAATATAAATATTGAAATTTTTAAATACCCCTGCAAGGTTTTTAAAATTTTTTTTTTTTTTAATTTTTTCTTTTCCCAAAAACAAAGCATTTTTTTTTCCCAAGGAGAAAATTTCCCCCCATTGAAAATTTATCTATAAAAAAAATATTTAAAAATTTAAATTATTAGAAAGAGTCATTTTCATTTACCGGTTTTAAAAAATTTAGACTTTTTTTCCCCTTTTCTTTTTTGAAAAGTGTTATTGTATTGCCGTTTTTTTTAATCCAAAAAAATTCCCAAAACTTGTTTACTTATTTCTTTTCCCTTTCCAAAAATTAATTAGTTCATTTTTTTTCATAGGAAATTTTTTTTCATTTCCCAAGTGCAACATGTTTCTTCTTTTTTTGATACTTTTAAGAAAAATTAATCTAATTTAAATTAATTTTCTGGTATTTTTTTATTTGTCATTAAGAAATTAAGTTAACGTGTTCCGTTTCGGTTTTTGGGAACGAGATTTTTTTTTACCCTCTAGCTATTTGTTTCCCGTTTACAAAAGTGTAATTACATCGTTTACGGGACATACAATGTATTAAAAAAAGAGTCATGCTTTTTTCCCTCCCCTGTTTTTTTAAAAAAAAAAGATTGAAATGATGTTTATTTAATTTGATTCCAGTTTTTAAATAGAATAAAGTAAAAGAAATTCAATTAATAGAAAACAAAAAAAAAGAAATTAAGTTTAAAAACAATTTTCTTTGGGAAATCCCATAAAACTACTTAGCAGATCAACACAATGTATTCAAGTCACGCAGTTAAAGTGTTTTGAAATTTACTTTTTTTCAATTATTTTTTCTTTTTTAATGCTTTTTCCCCCTTTAAAAAATAATTTCCCCAATTTTTTGTAAAAAAAACCCCTTTTGTTTTTTAAAATTTGTGTTTTAAAAACCCATTATATATATATATATATATATATATATATACAGTGGGATTTTTTAAAGTAAAAAAAATTCTTTTATGTATTTTAAAAATTTTTTTTGAAAAATTTTCACATCTAAAAATGAATTATTTTTAGAGAGAAAAAAAAAATTCCCGAAGTTTAAAAAGATATATATATATATAAAAATTTATCACAATTTTTTGGGCCAGTTTTTAAAATTTATGTTTTAATATCCATATAAATTTTGTCGATACATTATTTTATACTTTAAAGGGTACCCGGGACTATTTGCGACAGCTTTTTTTTTAAAAAAAAATAGAGGTATCGGTTTTTTTTGTACTTTTTAAAAAAAAAAAGGCTAAATTTGGGAGGAGAAAAAAAAATTATTACTAAAGGGGGAAAAAAAGGAAAAAATTGACGAAAAATTACATAAAGGGGGCCCCCGCCAAAAAAAGTAAAGGAAAAACCAAATTTTTCAAATTTTGATTTATTAGTTTGTTACTTTTTAAAATGACCTTCAGTATAAGAGATATTTTTTTTTTTTACAAAAATTAGAGGATTTTTTATCTTAGTTATTATAAAAAAATTGCTTAAAAACAAATTTTATGTTCAAAAAAAAAAAATGTAAATTTTGTAAAAAAACAGTGATTTATAAATCTGAAGGTTCAAACATTTTACCGTTATACAGAACATAAACACACAAAATTTCAGGAAATTTTTTTAAAAAAACTTTTAAGCAATTACAGTCCCCGGGGAATTTTTTTCGAAAAAAAACATATTGGGAGAAAAACGCTTTTTAAAATTTTTGACATCTTATGAAAAGTTATGGATCGGTTTTATTTAAAAACATTTTGTGTTTTTTTCTAGGGGAATGGAAAAAAAAAAAACTTGTTATTTCTAAAAAAGTTAATAAGATGGTCTATAAAAAAAAACCAAAAAAAAAAATTTGTAAATTTTTTTTAAAAATCAAAAATTTTTGGAGTCGGAAAACCTTTAAATAAGAGGAAGCAATCAGCATATACAAGTAGGGGGAAAGAGAAATTATTTGCAATAATCAACAATTTATAAGTAGTTTTAAAAAAAATGATGGATGGTGTACTTAATTTTAAGAAAATTTTCAATACCGTTTTTCCTGATAATCGATCAAACATTAACTTTTTTCCATTATGTTGATGGTTCCCCTTTTTTCCATTTTAAAAAAAAGAAAATAAAAAAGATAAAAGGGGATTCTTTAGAACCCCTAAAGCCTTAATTTTTATTGAATCTTTCATGCCCTTTTTAAGAAAAAAGGTGTGAAAATTTTTCTGTGGGCCGAAATTTTTTTAATGTTTTTCTTTTTTTCCCTCTTCTGCGTTTCTCTTAAGATTGATTATATCCTTGAATTTGTTAACTTTTTTGTATAGTTAAGTTTTTAGACTACTAAATTTATGAAAAAGACCCCTCAACGACTTGAAGAAATAAGATTGTTTTAAAGGGAAATTTAAATTGATTATTTTTTTGAAATTGGTATATATTTTAATTTTTGGTTTTTATTATATATATATATATATATAAAATTATATATATATATATATATGGGTGGGTGGGTGTAAGTGTAATATTTCCTTAAACCCCTTTTTAACTCTTTTTAATTATCTTTAAATAATTTTTAAATTTTTTGTTTCGAAATTAACGCGATTATTTTTAATCTTAACGAGTAGTAACATCGTATCGGGAAATCCCCATTCCTGCCTTTTTTAAAAAAAATGACATCTCCTGTTGCAAATGAGTCACGTGATCTTAACTTTTGGAAAAAAGGGGCGTTTTTTTGCTCTGAGCGCCTCTTTTGCCCTTTTTTGTATTAGCTTTGTGATCGTCCCCCGTTTTTCGTGTTTTTATTTGTGTGTTTTGGTTCCATTCTTTTAAATTATTCCAAATGTGGTGAAACTTCATATGTTTGTGTACTGTCGAAATACCCCACTACGTAAAAAATAAATAAGGGCACTAAGTATCAAGTTGTCCTCAAGATTGCCCCGGGACTACAAAACAAACATAATATTAATAAGCAAAAAAAAAAGTTTATTCGACACGGGGTTTTTTTTTTATATATATATATATATATTATATTTTATATATATATATATATTTCAAATTCCCTACAAACAAGAGAGAAAATATAAATATCCATCAATAAAAAATCAAAAAAAACACAGAGACAGGAAAAAAACCCAAATACAAAAAAGGGGCCATAATTTGAAATTTAAAAAAATGGATGCTGCAGTATTATAAAATTGCTGACTTGGGGACAGCTTATATATAAAAAAAATTTTTTATTTAAAAATTTTTTTTTAATTTGTAATTTTCCCGGGCCCTTTTAAGACTCGGCGTAAATAATTATTTTAGCTTACCCCACATAAGGGGATAATTGTGCGTTTTTCCATTGAAAATTGAAAAGTTTTTATTTTTAAAAAATAAGATTTTCATCAAACCCCTATTGTAAGATTTTCCCTTTTTACCATTCATAGTTTCCATCTGCGAAAGTTACGTGGAATCCAAAAATTCCCATTGTCGCTTCCCTTAAAAAGCCCCAAGATACTGGGGAAAATTCCCTTCCCAACGTAAAATTAGCTTCAGCCCGTTTTTTTTTCTTGCCTGTTTGCTGTGATTTACGTAACGCCAATTGTTGTCCAGTGGTATTTATATTTTTGTATGGTCGTCAAATAGAGTAAAGTACCCAAATACCAAACAATGTCTCAAACTTTTTCAATATATATATATTTATTAATTATATATATATATATATATATATATATATTACTTATCATTTTTATAAGTGAACACACGAAATTTTATTTTTAATTTTTTATTTCTTTAAAACTAGATTGCCTAAGGAAGTTTGGGAAATCATTTTGACTGCTTTTTTAAATTTTAATTAGAAATACATTAAATATGTAATGCACAATTTTTTGAATTTTTAGAATATACTTTTTTCCCCTTTAAAGTAAATATTTCTATTGCTAATATTTACCATTAACTTGTTATATGACTGTAAATAATATAAAAATATTAAAAGTTAATTTTAAAAAAAAAATTTTTTTTACGCATAAATCATTTTCTTTAAAATATGCAGTCATTGCTTTTTTAGCAATATAGGTATATATAAACCCGTCTTTCTAGTGTTAATAACCTTTTTAAGCTCATAAGTTGAAATTTATTTTTTGAAAATTTGTAGTTAATATCAAATTAATGTATATGCTAGTTTTTCTATAAGCTAAATGAAAAAAAAATAATAATGCATCTGTAAATACAAGGCAGTCCCGGAAAACCCAAATACCGCAGTGTTAGGGGATCGGACCTTTTAAAAACATGTGTTTCTGGAAATTGTCAGAACAATGACGCTTTTCAGCCAGATTGTGTTGTTTTACCTTGTTTTAGTGAAAATTTTTTTTGTTTGGTATTCAACTAGCCCCGGGAAAGTGATTTTAAAAGGGGATAAATATTTTTTTTATGATATTTAGTGTCACTTTTAGATTAGAATACATGTATAAAATTTAAAAGGGGAAAATTTTACAAAAAATATTTAAATTTAATATTTTTGGAAAAAAGGGGAATAACCCTTTTCAAAATGTTCCTTTTTATAAAAAAAAGCTTCTAAAAAATAATATTTTTCTTATATAAAAATCAAGAATTTTTTTTAGAATTCGAACTATTTTTTTTTTTGAAAAAATTTGCATTATTTTCAGAGTTACAACCAACTGAAATAATTATTTGGGGTTTTTTTTAAAATTTCTCCCCCCTGTTTTTGTAAAAAAAAATAGATAAAAACCCCCTTTTTTTAAATTATTATTATTTCAAAAAAATTTTGGGCGAGCCCCTGTACAGAGGTCTGAGCTATAACAGGCAAAATATTATTATAATATAAGCATTTTTAACAAAAGGAGGTATTTTTAAAATGGGTTATTCTATGTTCATTTTTTTCAAAAAATATTGTATAATAATTTTTTTTGTAATAATATTCTTAAAAAAATTTAATATAAAATTTTCTAATGTAAGTGAAAAGTAAAATCATAAATATTATCCATTAATACCCCTTTTTCAAAAATCTGGCCCCGGGAAAGTAGACGGATACCTTAAGACGATTCATCATTGACTGTAAATTTAGCCCCGTGCAATTGGTTTCCCTTTTTAAATCAATAAATGTTGCTGGTTGAAAAACCCACTTGTAGAAGCTTTGTTGAGGGGAAAGGTGAGAAAGGGGAAATTTGACAATTTAATGACAGGAGCACCCCCAAAGTTCATGAAGAAGCACAGGGTTCACCTTTCTGTTCTCAGTTAAGGTTTGTTTAAAAAAGTGAATGAGAAAATTCAAAACGGATAGTTTACAGCAAGATAGGTTTATTATAATTTTCCACAAAGAGCTGTTCGGCTATGGCTCTCTCTCACTGGAGGCAAGAAGTTGGCCCGACATGAGTAATGTTTTAACAATGATTTAAACCCGGGAGAAAAGCAGTTTCTTTACATTTTTTTTTAAAATAAACATTACTTTTTTTTTTTAAGTTTTCCAGAGCGGTACTTAGTTTCCAGACACACCCTTTTTTTTCATTTTCCTTTTTTACATTTGTTCCGCATTTTGTTGTTTAATAAGAATTTCTCTCAACAAGTATCAATATTTATTTTTTAAAAAAACTTATACACGAAAAAGGGTTAAAAATGAATATTTGCATAAGTCTTTTTTTTATCGTATTATAAGGTTTTAAAAATTTAAACCCTTTTGATTTCTTTTTAAAAAAAAAATTATCCTTTTTTTTGATGTAACACCGAAGAAATATTAAGTTTTTCTTCAAATTCCCTTCCCAACAAAAAATTTTTCTCTTTACAAGCTGCGAAAAAATACTGAATAATAGATGTTTTTTTTTGGTGTAAGAATTGGGAAATCGGAGAACAGAGAAGGTTTACCCAAGACATTGTGCATTTAACCCAAGAAAAGGGCTTACGCCTCATTTAATCTCGCCCTGGTTTTTTTATTGTACAATTGTATAATTTTTTTTTTTCTTCCATCTCGAAATTTCGATAAAGGGGCGAATGAAGCAGCGTTGTTCAGAAACCCCTACTTCGCCCCCCTTCAAGACAATTTTTTTTGGTTGCTTTTCTGAAAAAAAAATTTTTAATTTTTGCTTCCCTTTGCGTAGTGTTTTTTGACTTTTGACGCATTTGAAGGCTTCAAACAGGATAATATTTTTTCTTGGACAGGTGATTATTTTTTGACAGTATATTAACACCCCACCTTTTTTCGTGATTCCCTCTACAGAAAACTTTTTTTTCCAATGTTTACTATAAAAAAAAATCAATCTTTTGGGGTATGAATTTTTGGTTTTCCAAAGAATGTCAATTGAAATCTGGGCTTGAAGTTTTGGGGTCAATCATTGGTTTTTTTTTATACAATACATTCTGCTCTAATTGTCGCGATACCTTTTTCCCCCTGTTCATTGAGGGAAAGTGTCACCATTATTGAACTCCCGAGGGCATCTGAACCCAACATGGGTGCAGAAAACCCTTGAATTTTGAAATGGTTAAAATTAAAACAGAAATAACCCCTTTTTTAAATTTAAACGAACACTAGAAATAAATACGAGAAATACGGACAATGTAAGTAAAAGGGAATAAATAAAAATTTTCTGCTTATTTGAACGAGATACAATTTTCGACTTTTTAAAATTGAATAACGGGTGAATTGCTGAACCCCAAAGTGAAAATTCCCTTTTGGCTTCGGATCCACTGATAGGAATTAATATGTGGTAATAAAACATCCACAATTATCTACACCCCCTATTATAATCTACAATCATCATATATTGATGTCAATATATTATTCGGGTATTGGCATTCACTTGTATAAAGGGACTGTTCTCGTTAAAAGTGCTAATTTGGCTGAACGGAAGAAAAAATTAGAAAGGGTAGACATTGTTAATTTTTTTATTGAACAATATTTTGCATTTCAAATTAACCTTATAGAAGCATATATCAACCCTTTGAGAAAGAACATTTAAATGGGATCCCGGAAGTAAGTTGTTCAAATTGAAGATTCTCCCTCAAGACAAGATCATCCGAATCTTGTCTTGGAAAAAAGTCTTTAAACAGTGAAATGTTATAAAGAGCAATTGTCATATTATCCCATTTATTAATTTTTTTCTCATTCGTTTGTATGAATAGTTTTTTTTAGCAAAATATTTGTAAATATGGAAAGGTAAATATTTGAATTCCCATTGTGTATCAACAACAACCCATATTAGTAACTCCTATAAAGGGGTACTACCTTTATGATGAATATTTTCCCCTTTTTGATAATATACATTGCGGATAGTACATTGTAACTCAAATGTTCTTTTTATGACAAATTGAAACGTTTAGCTAAAAAAAAGTTCAAAAAATGAAGTCACTACCGCATAATATATAAGTCGTATGGATTTGGTCAGCAGAGTTTTACGGTTGTGAACGATATTGCTACATATTAGAGCCCGGGCTGTGGACCCCAAAAACCCACATCGTCACATTAATATTTGGGAAATTTAGCATTCAGCCTGTTATTGACCCCTTCAGAGGTTTGGGGTTGCACTAGTTCGGTTAAAAGGAAAATTTAGTTATTCCCTATAACCTGCTTTTTATGTATATCACGTAGTCAAACCCATAAAAAGGGTTTGTAAAAATAAATTTTTTATTATTACTTAAAAAGTAATTTCGAGTATTTTTTTTTAATGGTCTTTTTAATCCCTACCCTTTCGAATCACCCCCAACATTCCCCCAAAAATGAGGAATCTTCAATCAAAACAATATGAGGGGAAGAGGTCCCGTGATACACCCTTTTTTGTTAAAAAAAAGCTACAGCAAAAGTTTAAATTTTTAAAAGGTTAGGAAATTTTTGAAAAAAATTTTTCACTTTCCATAAAAAAAAGGATTTTTTTAAAATGCAAATAACAGAGACAAAATTAGCTTAAAATTTAACCAACACTAAACTCTGTTTTCATCTTCTTTCATTAAGTAAAATACAAAAAAATATTTAAAATTCAGTATTTTGGGTTAAATACAGCGAAATCTTTTAAAAAAAAGTAATATATAAAAAAAAAATTGTCAATTTTTCTTAGGGTCAACAAAGAAAAAAAATTTTTTTTTAGCTTTCTTTTTTAAAAAATTTCCCCCTAATATAAATATTTATATACATATTACAATCACAACATCAAAATAGTAATTAATTTTTTTTAATTATCATTAAAGTATCATAAAAGTCATTTAAAACAAAACGTGCATAGAAAAAATTTTTGGGTTTAACTGAATGTTTTAAAAAAGCGACAAAAAAATTCTTTTTAAAGTTTTGATCCAAGTCGCTAGAAATTAAAAACCAAACCTGGCTGTAACTGTAATTTTTTTAAAAAATTAGTTTCCGGTCAATTTAAAAATTTTAATTTAAAATTTGCGTATTATTACCCCAAACATTAGTGTTTTAGGGAAAAGTTCAGCTTAAATGAGTGCTTTAAAAAGTGAGGCACCTGTTCACCGGTTTTTAAACAAATTTTTACCAAAATGGTCGCTAAATCGCCAAAAAATGATGCCAAGGTTTGTATTTGTAATTTTTTGAATAATTAGTTTTGGATAATTTGGGCCAATTTTTTTAATTAAATTACTGTATTGTCATCCAAAATAGTAATGAAAAATAAAGTTTCAGCTTAATTGAGTGCTTAAAAACGATTGAAAATGCAACTAAGATAAATAAATGTATAGAGAATCTGTGAGCTATAGTGGGAAATTTAAAAATGTCATTTTAATCGCAAAGATAGTCATCATCATGGAAGCAAAATATCTACAACTTCCATGTTACTTCATTAATATTAATCTTTAAAAAAATGATTTAGGAACTTCAATGAGTAATATTGCTTACAAATATTAAATTGAGTTCAATTCCAATGCAATGTATATAACGTACATAATATGTAAAATTAATATCATATGTAAACTGTGTTGTTTGAGTATAATCTTTAGAATTAATGACATAATAAATTATCGAATTTTCTTATCTTTCTAAAAGTAAAAAGTCGTGCTCCTGAAATTACACAGATAATGAAACCCAATAACTTTAAGTAATAGCGTAAGACTTCCTTTCAGATTTTTTTTCATTTAGAACTTTTGTAAATTTATCATAATTCAAAATGTTAATTAAACAAGTTCTTAACTAATGTAAGTATGTTTTTTGAAACATACACCGTATTTAAATGTTGTATTACTTGAGAAATATTATTTTCAAACAAATTTTATAAAAGTATAAGAAAATTAGAGTACTAACATTAAAATTTTATATAAACTCTTGAAGAAAGAGTTTGGAAAAAATGATGTCTCCTCAATTTAATCCCCATAAAAAGAAAAACATTTGGAGCTATCCTGGGAAATTATTTCAAATGATAATCAATTTCTTAAGATTCCAAAATGGTACAACACTTGCTACTTTTCTATTCGTAAAAATTATTACCAATTTTTTTGATTCGTTGAACCGTCAACGAAAAATGCGTGATCTCAAATATACAAAAATGGCTGTTATGAGTGAACTCATCGTTTTTCTTCTGAAGAAATGGATTAATTTTACTATCGAAATCGGTGAACACACTTTTATAAAACACTACTACAGTGCTTCTCAAAGTTTCAATATCTGCGCCCCAAAATTCAATCATAATTTTCATCACGTCAGCACTTTCATAATTTCAGGACTGCTATCCATAAAATTATTCAGAAGACTTTGGAATACAACAAAAGTAGCTTTACAGTGTTTGAGAAGGATTTACTTATTCCAGAGGATTTTGCTTATTTATTCATTTTCTCTTCTCTCCCACCCCCACCCAATGCACACACATACATGCGCCTACGTGGAAAATAGGGCGTAGGGGAGTGAATCGCTTAACTTTAATTCAGCAGTTAAAAGAATAGTTATAAACCGTAAAAATTATCAAGATAAGTATTTATTTTTATTTATATTTTTATATATGACAAGCCAATGGGGTCATTGTTAATTATCAATATTGTTCTTTATTTAGTATTGTTAAATTAAGTATAAAATACATTGTTCAGTAGTGATACATTTATAAAGTGTATTTATATCAGTGTAAATGTGTATTTTATTTTTTATTACTGCAGAATGAATTGTGTTTGCTTACTTTAAATTAAATTAATAAATGTTTAAAATAATCAATTGTTTTTGACTTTCAATGTACTCCAGCCCCTCTCGTAGCGATATAACACCCCTAGGGGCGCGCCTCAAATTTGAGAAACGCTGCACTACTACCAATTGTATAATGGAATCCAAAAGTAATAGCTCTCTCACAAGTGATATCTTGTATTTTGGCCTTTTCATTTGAATTACATGAAAAAGTACATTTACAATATCTTCCTTACGGGGTGCTCATGCACAAAACAATTCTATTTAAATATTCGAGTTTCAATTAAGGTTTCCGACTACGTTCGGAACCGTGATTTTAAAAAAGTGCATAAATGGATAATTTTCATGATATTTAGTGTCCCTTAGATTAGAATACATGTATAAAATTGTCTTAAGGACATTTTGACAAAAGACGTGTTTAAATATAATATTTTGGCAAAATAATTTTTTTTCAAAATGTTCTCCTTCTATAAAAAATGCTTTTAAAATAATAATAATAATATATATATATATATATATTGCTTATATAAAGACTTCTCCAGAGAGTCTGAACTTAGATTTTTGAAAAATTCACATTATTTTCAGAGTTACCACCAATTGAAATAATTAGCGGCGTTTTTTTCTTAAAATTGCTCCCCTCTGTTGTCGTAAAATATGAATAAACCCACTTCTAAGTTATATATTTCAAAAATTCTAGTTGAGCCTCTGTACAGAGGTCAGAACTATATACAGGCGAAATATTATTACAATAGAAGCATTTTTCACAAAAGGAGAATATTTTGCAAATGGGTCATTCTATGTTTATTTTTTGTCAAAATATTGTACTAAAATTTTTTTTATTGTAATACTATTCTTAAAAAATTTTATATACATTTTCTAATCTAAATTACACTAAATATAAATATTGTCCATTTATATACGCTATTGTGCAAAATCACGGGTCCGAACGTAGTCGGAAACCTTAAGCTTCATGAATTAACCTGTTCTGATGATTGTTCTTGCATTTGAGTTGCTTCAGCAATTGGTTCATAAATAGTAAAAAATTCATTCTGAATAAGAATTATTATTATATTATGATTAGTTGCAGTACAGATGTCTTCAAAAATTTTATCATGCCTTACCTGCATCTTAAAGAAGAAATTTTTATCAGACAGTAACTGACAGTTTTCTAATGCATCATCTTTTTGTAAGATCTTGGAATGAGCATTAAAGAGTATTTGTTGGGTGGGGGGTATCCGTTATATGCTGTATAACGCTGTGTTCCGTTATATGAACTTTGAATCACTCTGCGTAATGCAATCTATAAATGACATAAAACAAACTATAACGATACAAATAAGATTTTTTCAAATGAATCAATTGAATTTTTTTTTACTGAAATACTGAGGGAATTTTAACTTGAGAGAATTTTTTTCTAATGTGTTACATTCTGATGAGTGAAAGAGGCACTTATTTTAATCACATGCAATCTATATTTATATATTATTTTGTAACTATCCTTTATTTTATATATTATTCAGATTTTAGTTAAAAGAATAATACTTGTATTCTCAAACTTGATGATTAAAGGTTCGATAAGCTTGTATGTATAAAAATTTATCCATGTTTTAGTTGTATGTATCATCAAATAGAAGAATTTAATGAATTGTAAAAATGGTAAAAGAGCTATCGGCCTTCATTTCCTCTTCACTTCAGTTAACATGTCTTTGATCAAGTTTGTTTTTGCTTTTTCTCTGTTTATCCTGTTTGCTCTTTCTATCGCATATAGTGTCTCTTAACATATAAAGAAAAATAAATACAGAAACGAACCATCAAAGCACTTAGCTACAATTGATTCATCGCAATCGATATATGAGGAAGATAAATTGTATTCAGACAAACTAATAGTTAAGAGAAAACGGGATTGAAGTTGCATCTTTCAATTAAGTGTCTGCTCTTGAAATTCCTTGGAATAACTATTTAAATTAAAGAACTTATTGTAATGGTAAACGAATAATAGCTCAAGGTGGAGAATATTAATACCCCTATAACTGAATTACATAACCACGTTTATTGGTACTAGTCAAACAAAAAGCCTCTAATCTATATGGGGTCGAATATTTATGTTTTAACCGATGCTTTTACTAAAGGTCTTACAAAGAATATATTTTTCTTGAAAAGTGTTTTCTGAAACAATCGAATATATTTTTTTAAACTTAAAGAACATATAAGTTCATATGTTTTTAAAAATTAATTGTACAAGTTTTAAAAAATACTTAGTAACTTAATGGTTCAAAAGAATAACATTTAAAATATTTCATTGTGCATATTTTTTTAATTATGTTCATCTTTTAAACAATTTTCGTTGTAACACATTGTATATTATTCATTTCATCAATATACTCTGCTTGTTGCTGAAATTTTTTCTAGAATTAATTTCTGATTATTAATATATTTTATACTCTAATAGCGATTATAAGAATTTTGATATTCTATCAGTGAAAAATTTATTTTTATTTTACACTAATATAAATTTTTACAAAAAACCAAACACTTACAACTAAAGTCGCGTTCCAAAGCAATGTATTATATTTATTCCACCGAAAATATTTTCCAACATGTTTTTAGAAAGATACATATTTTTTCCACCATGATGTTACATTTAAGATTCTACTTTTAAAATCAAAGTTTCCTAGAGATAAGCCTAACCCTTTTATTATGTTCTTTTGATGTTTCTTTTTTTCTGTCCCGAAAACTTCGTTGTCTGAAGTGTTTCGTACTTAAATAAATAATAAATGATTATATTGAAAACATCTTTGTCCTTGTACACGTTCTGTTCCTTGTTATATCGAAAAGAAAAATTAATGTATTGATTTTTTCTTGAGTTTCATAAGAACCTAAGCCTTAGGAAATACTTGTCCATTGTCAGGAGTATTTGAAGTTTTCGTGGTGAGTGAGAGAGAAACATTGAGAAATAAACAAAAACTTGTAACACTGTAAATAGCTACAACTTCCTTTATATTTGAAACATAAGGGACTTTGTTTCATATTGAAAAGTGTTATGCAATATTTTATGAATTTTTGGAAATGGTACCACATTCTGTATTGGTGAAAAAGTAGCAAAATATTTTTTTTTGTTCTATTACAAATTATTTCTAATTATCTTTGTCCATTTGAGACATATTAAGACTTTTGTCGAGTGGGGATGTACTGTTTTGGTTTATGTAGTAGAGCAGCGTTTTTTCCAAACTGTGGGGGCGCCCCCCTTGAGGGGGGTGATAACTCTACGAGGGGGGCGCGAGCATATTGAAAAGTTGAAAACGAAAGTTTATTCAAAAAATTATTAATTTACTGAAAGTAAGCAAACAAAATACTTTCTGACATAATAAAATATAAAATACAAACCACACACATTTACACTTTTAAAATTCATTTAAAAAAGTACCCGTTTAATACAATGCATTTTTTTTGATTTAACAATACAAAATTAAAGAACAATTTTGATAATTTTAAAAATGACCCCATGGGTTTGTATTAACATTTATCTTGATGATTTGTACTTTTAAAAGCTTCCTTTTTAAACTCCCCTGGGTTTACTTTGGGTTCGTTTTAATGCCAGGGTTTTTCCACGTAGACCTGATTTTAAAATTTTTGGGGGCGGGGAAAAAGGAAGAAATAAAAAAAACCCTCTGAAATAAGTAAACCCCATAAAGGGCTGTAAAGGGCCCCTTTTATTTGTTTCCAAGGCCTTGGGGAATTTTTTAATGGATAGCACTGCCAAAAAGATCATTTTCAAAAAGAACGTTTATATACGCCCAGAAAATTAATTTTTAGCTGAGCAAGACGTTTATATACGTCGGTACCCCTTTAAGAAAGTGTATTGTAGTTTTTAATTGTAAAAAAATTTTTTTAATTCAATACAATTTTATTGTATAAAGGGGGGGAGGGCATTAAAAAAATTATGATTGAATATTGGGTCCGAGTATTAAAAGGTTTGAAAGCACTGATGAAGGGTTTATGGCATTAAACCCCTGGCTTTTAAAGGGGAAATTTTAAAAAGAGATGGGGGCCCGCCCCTTTTTTTTTTCCCTTTTTTCCGCATTACGAAATAGGTCTTGTGTTTCTTCAGAGTGCGACATTATAAATAATGAGCAAATGAATCATTGATCGATTATTGCTAAACATATTTTACGAAATGATTCTTATGTGCTAAGAGTTAAACAAAGAAAAAACTATTCAGGGTTTTAAATTTGGGCGTAAAAATTTAAACCAATTTTGAGCCAAAAAAAGTTTAAAAAATTTTAAATTTAGAAAGTGAAAAAATTTTTGTAAAAAAGAAAATAAAAAATCCACTTTTTTCATTGATATTTCATTAAAATTTTTCTAATCCCATTTATATTTTAGGGAAATTTTTTACCTTTTAAAACCAATTTTGTTTTCCCAAGGCCCTCAGGGGAAAAATTTATCTTAAATTTAAAACGGAAATTTAATTTTTTCCTTTTTATTAAAAGTTTGTTAATACCTTTTTTCCCGTTGATTAATTTTTTTTTTTGGAAAAAAAAAAAAATAAAAAACCCCTAAATAAAAGGTAAACCCTTTTTAAAAATTTTAAGGCCCTTTTAGGGTTTTCCCTTTCCCCTAAAATTTTTTACCCGAAAAAAAAAGAAATTCAAAAACATTTAAAACCCTTTCAAAAAAATTTAATTTTCTGTAAACCCAATTCTTAATAAATAAAAAAACCCTTTTAGTTTTATTCAAAGAAGTTTTACCAAATTCAATCATTTTTTATGAAAATTAAACTGATTAAAAATTTTAAGGGGAGGGCGTATATTAAATTTTTCACTAACAAAACCTATTTTAAACCCCAAAATTTTTACAGACCTTTTATTTTTCACCGGGGGTATCCTTCCAATTTAATTAAGGAATTTTTAAAAAAGGAAGAAAAATTTTACCCTTACATTTTTCCGGGGGAGGGGGTTTCCCAAAATTTTTAATCCCGGGTTTTTAAATTCCGGTTTTTTTTACCCCCGAAGATAAGTTTTAATTTTTTGTATATTTTTTTAATAACGAAAGAAAAATTTCCCTGAGAATTTTTTTAAATTCCCCGTTTTCCCGTTTGAAATTTTAAAACAAAAATTTTATTTTACTCCCGGGTATTACCTAAACCCTATAACGGTTTAACCCCTAAATTTTTCGGAAAGAAAAAGGGGGGCCTTAAACCCGGGGTTTTTAAAAAACCCAATATTTTAAAAAAAATAAAAAAAAGGGGGGCCCCCTTTAACAAAAAATTTTGTTTGGTAATCAAACATTTGTTTATTTAAAGAAAGGGCTTGCCTTTAATGAAAAAGGCGTTGTTATTCCCAAAAGGATACTTTTTTTAAAAAACCCCCGGGATTTATTTTCGTTTTAAAATACTTTTAAAACTAAAAATGAAAAAATCTTCATTTTTTCCCGGTTAAAAAGGGGTTTAAACGCCGTTAAGGGCAATTAAAAACCCGAAAAATTTCCAAGGATAAGTTTTAAATTTTTTTATTTTTATTTTTCAAATTTTTTGTTTATTTTTCTTTTTTAAAATTAAATTTTTTTTTAAAAATACTTTTTAAAGTTTTGTCCCCCTTTGAAAATTTTCAGTTAAACGATTTTTTTAAGGAAAAATTTTTTTATTTAGAAGGAATTTTTAAAAAATCGGTTTTTGGCTTTAAATACCCCAAAATTCCGTGGTTTTCTTTGGCCCCAAGGGGGCCCCCAAACATTGGGCCAAAAATTTACATTGCCCCAAATTACTTGGTGGTAGATTTCGGGGTATCCATTCCTTGATCTTGCATTTTTACTTTTTGATCTCAAACTCGAGAAGAGGGGTTTTCCGAGCTTTGCGCTTCAGCAACTTTCCTTGACTTAGAGTAGTTGTTCGTTTACCACTACTACTTGCATGATTATTTTTTAAATTTTAAAATTTTTTTAAAAAAATTGTAACATTGGGTTGTTTTGAGAGTATGTCTTTTTTTCCGGAAAGGATTTTTTTGACTATGTTTTTGGGTTCCTAGAATCCTAGAATTTTCTGTTGACTATGTCAAGTTTCTGTTGTCTATGCGTGTCTATTTCTGTTGTCTGTTGTTGTATACAGTTGCGGTCTTAGTAGAGACCCATCTGTCTTTCGTGCATTTTGAACAGCCAACTAACCAAAAGATGACTTCCACACAAACACACTTTTAAAGGGGGCCTGGGAAAATTGAAACATCAATTTTTGGGATTTCCCAAAACATTGAAAATTTAAAAAAGTTTACAAACAGTCTAATGTAGGGGTATTCAATTTTTTTTTGTTAGGCCGCATGCGTATTTAGCTATTTTACGAGGGCCGCAAATATGAGGGTTTTAAAAGGAGGGGAAAGGGGGGAATAACATTTTGGGAAAATTTTGAATATGGAAAATTGACCAAAAAATTATAGCTCCTGTTTTTTAAATTTTTTTAAAAATTTTTATTTTTTTTTATTTTTTTTTTTTGTCACCCAACCTTAATTACAAGAATTTGAAAAAACTCCCCTATTTTTTCATCAGTAAACTTCCATATATTACCAATAATAAACAAACTTCTGAGGATGTCTTTTTACTACGTGACATTACCACTGACGAAACACTTTGTTGCTTTTTACAAAAGGGAAAATTCCCAAAAAAACCTTTTTTATCACCTTTTTGAAAAAAAAAACTATCATTAAATTAAATTCCCCGTTTTTGGGATTTTTTTAAATACAGACTTTTTGTGACAAAAGAAAAAGTACTGATCCATGTTTGATTCCACAACAAAACAGTTAACCTCCCAAAACATTCGAATATATTTTTTTCCCTTCAAGGTATTTAAAAATTGTCACAAAATTAGTTCCACCCCTAAAATTTTCGCTACTCCCCGTTGTCTGTTCTCACTAACCATACAAATATAAAAAGAATATCAATTCGCAGCCGTTCGACATCGACAGCAAAAAACAAAATTTATTTTATTTGGGGGGCTTGGGGTGTCAAAAATTTTCAACCAAATTTTAGATACATTGTCTTAAATAAAAGAAAGAATTTCTCTGAGCAATGAGTCATGAACGGGCCACTCAAAAAGGTTTTGTGGGCCACAGGTTGAGTTGAGTACCGCTGGTCTAATGTCTTGAGTTGTTTCTGGAAATTCTTTTAGTTTTCTTGTACAAATTTCAATATTTTATTGTAAAATTATTGAAATTTCTTTTAATTTTAAGACCTATTTAAAAATAAATCCATCATACGTCACCTTATTATGAAATTTTAAATTCTTTTCATGTGTTCTCATATTGCATGTTTTTATAGATATAATACATTTTATAAAACATTTCTTGTATAATTGCTCTATTGTTTTAAATTCGAATTGAATAAGGGGAACTTTGATTTCTTTTAAAGTGATGATTTAAGTTAAACGTTATTACGTCAGAGCACTTATCTTTAAGCAATGAGGATGGTTTTTTCGTTTTCCTTTTTGTATCTCCCATATGTTATGTTTTAATAAAGATCCTTCTAAATTTTGTTTTTATTGCAACGGCAAATCTCATCGGTGTTGCTTGAATCTAATTTTTTCCTCCTATCATTTATTCCTTTTAATGCTCAAAATGAATCGCATCTTCCATAAAAGAAAACTCACGAAAATAAAAGGATCGGAAACAGCATCCGACACAAACCATTAGATATTCTCAAAGGCATTTAAAAAGGATCTGTAGAAATCGCTTGGGATTTCTATACTTTTATAATGTTGAGAAAATTTCATCAGTGTCTGGATAAAAAAAATAAGTTTCATGCCTAAAAAATACGTTTGTATCTTGAAACCAGAAGGGAGCTTAAAATACTAATTTTTCCTTCCCTTGCATCATTTTTTTTTTCTTTTCGACAAATATAAATCCCGAGAAATAGTCCTAAGAATCTTAGTAAAAATAAATACGTACTAATAGTAGTTTCTATTTTATTATTTTGATAGTATCAGTTTGATATATATATATATATATATATATATAAGTTATTATTATATATCTTGAACTTAACTAGGTAGCGATATAATAAATTGTTAGGATATAAGTATATAAAAAATGAAAACCTTTCCGTTTCGATAGCACAGGCGATAATGCGCCAAAAATTGTACAACCGACACCACACGGTATATTTTGGCTAGTAACCTCTTACCCCCACGTTCTCAAAACAAGTTATGGTCTTTTTGTATCAGTAATGTCTTATTCATAAAACATCAAAAATGGATAAAAAAAACCAATTAAAACTTATATCTATTAATATTATCATGTGCATGTTGTATGCTGTCGCAAATAACACCAACTTGGAGAGATTTGCGCCGGCGAAACGGAAAAGTACAGAAAAAAAGGGTTGGAATTGTAAACTCGAATTTTGGAGGTTTCATATATTAAATAAGTCTACTAGACATTAATAAACTCTTTTCTCTTTATAACCGTCTAACTCTTTTCATTTTTCCTACTTTTATTTTATAAGTATATCAGATCAATTTATCTTTTGTAAGTTATTGAAAGTTTACACATTGATGCTAAATATTAGATGTTCGAATTTTTAACATAGTAAAACTAATCTATTTGTGTACCAAAATTTGTATTCAATTCTTTTAGAAAGAAACCGAGGTATATCTTTTAGCTATTCATCCCAAATGATCGAACAGTAAACAGGAATGTTGTTTCCTTTTTTTTGTACGTCTCAAATACATGCTTTGTTAAACATTTTAAGTGTGTAATTATAATCTCTAAATGAAGAGATATGTACCTGTCGTCAGTTTTGTGGGGATTTCGGATGTCGAATACAAGCGTCTTGACAGGTGTGTCCATGGAACATGTGACAAATAGTTTGAGTACACCCTTAAATTGAATTCCAAGACGCTCCCAGGGAAGCGAGTAGCATTCCGAGGCTCTGATGCTTACCTATGGGTGAATGACATAGATGCTCTCATGTATCTTTGTCCTTCACAAACTATGTTAGAGATTCAATAGTCCCTAAAGGCAATGGTTTTTTTTCCTGACATGCCGTTTCAAGAAGGTCCCGTTCAAGTACAATTTTGGTATTTTCCTTTACTGTATTGCCTTAAACAGGAAACGTAAATTTTTGTCGCTCTAGATTTTTAAGCTAATTTAAATTCAATAAATATGTATCTCTTATTTTATTTCTTTTTTCACTTTAATTTTTTATATGTTTCTATTTTCTAAAATAAATTTGTATTCTCTTTTTTAAAGTTAAATATATATTTAAATGAATGTTAATTCATGAGATAAATGCTTCCATATCGGAATTATAATATTATAAAAGTGAGTTACGACTGCAGAGAAGTTAGTTACAGTGCCTTAAGGTATCCGACTACGTTCGGAACCATGATTTTAAAAAATCGCATAAATGTATAACTTTCATGATATTTAGTGGCACTTAGATTAGAATACATGTATAAAATTGTTTTAAGGACATTATGACAAAAAAAAAATTATTTAAATACAATTTTTTGGCAACAAATTAAATTAGAATAACCTTTTTTCCAAATGTTCTCCATTTATAAAAAAACGCTTCTATTGTATTAATATTTTGCCTGTATATAGCTCAGACCTCTGTACAGAGGCTCAAATATGATTTTTAAAAAATTCAAATTCTTTTCAGAGTTACAGCCATTTGAAATAATTAATGGCATATTTTCTTAAAATTTCTCCCTTCTGTTTTCGTAAAACATGCATAAACCCACTTCTAAGTTATATGTTTCAAAAATTCTAGTTGAGCCTTTGTACAGAGGTCTGAGCTGAATACAGGCAAAATATTATTATAATAGAAGAATTTTTCACAATAGGAGAATATTTTGAAAATTGGTCATCTATGTTCGTTTTTTGTCAAAATATTGTATTTAAATAATTTCTTTTGTCAAAATGTCCTTAAAACAATTTTATACATGTATCCTAATCTAAGTGACACTAAATATCATGAAAATTATCCATTTAGGCACTTTTTTAAAATCACGATTCCGAACGTAGTCGGATACCTTAATAAAGGCATTTTTTTCCTTTTTATTTGTGTATAAAATTATAAATTTTACTATACATTTTTCAAATAATATCTTTGGGGTAACAGAAGGTAAAATAATTTATTATTCATTTGTGTGCGCATATTTTACGCAGTTAAAAAATAATATATTGATCTAATTGCAAAAATTGGTTAAATATTTTTAACTTTGCATTCTGTAATACAAACTGTAAAAAAATGAAAAAAATGCTGTAACATGTTAACACGAACAAAAAGGAACTAAATTTCAAATAACAGAAACAAAGGATCAAATTTTATTTAACAAGTTTTCAAAAGAAATATATATTATACATACAATGCGAAAAAGACAACTAATATGAAAGAGATGATAAATAAATTTTTATTCACATTTCAATTAAACATATGTAATAAAAATAAAATTATATGAGAAAATTTTATTAAAAAATATTTATAATTTAGTAGTGATCAGATATAGTCAGGAAAGAAGCCTAAGATAGAAAAAAATTAATAACATGGTGCTGACTATATTAGATTTAGAAGTACTCCATAGGAATCATTATTCCTTTCTAAATAGAGAGTTTTTCTCAGGATACATATCAGAGATCTTCATCTTCAAGGGAATAAAATTTTCTCTTTATCATTGCCTTCCTTATATCTTAGTATAAATTATTTAGCTCATGAATTGAGTTACAAATCATTTTTATTTCCTTCTCTGTCCACTTCTCGTTCATTACTTATTTTTCACAACACATACGGACACAATACCGGATTCGTGAAATTTCGATGATCGGTTCAAAGATCTGATGTATTTCTTTCACATTTGATAACCACTGAGGAAATGTGTTTTTTTATTTTCAGAATATCATTTTTTCTTACATTTTTATCTTCATTTTATTTTAAATTTTACAATTTTTTCTACAGATAGTTTACTAGTTGTTTTCTCTCTCTCTCTCTTTCTAGTCGCGTCTCGACTTCGGTATAACTCAACAATTCTTATTAGTGTTCAGTGAAAAAATGACTTCAAATAAACAAGTTATAATTTCCCAGTGGTTTCTTAGTTTAGACAATGTTAGCTGTGTTATACAGATTAATAAATCTTAAGAAAAATATGTATCTAGGTACACTAGAGGAATGTAGATAGAATACAGAATTATACTTCTATTCCATTTTCCTGATATTCTTTAAATTTTACTAAATAAGAGCCACACAATTTATGTATTACTGTGATACTTATGATCATAAATTAAGCCAGAAATTTCAACCATTTTTCTTGAAATCATAATTCGTTAATGGACTACGTGAACTTTATATGAAATACAGGATCATCTTAGAAAAATATATTCCATCTACAAAAGATAAGTCCTTTTTTCGACTAGTCTATCTTTAACGATAGCAATGGCAAAAGAATATACTACTTTTTATTTTAAGATTCATATATTATTCATTAAAATTGATCCGATACCATAATGTTGACATCTTCAATCCGTACTTTCGTGTTTTTTTCTTTAAATAAATAATCGCTCTGATCAAAAGAATAATTCATTCATGTACAACTTCTTAATCGTCTTTCTAAGAATTTTTCTTCTAACTTGCATCAGTTTTTAATGTTTTCGCACAAATCAACTCAAAAGTTTTGATATTTTTAGCTGCAGTTAAAAAACTGATCAAAATTCTTCCTCTTCACATGTAGTATATGATGCTGATGTCATACGATGCAACCATGTTTTGAAGAACAACGACGATTAATTCCTGTTACGGTTAGAACCCCATTTATTTTTCAATCCCCGTTTTAATAAGCAAGAGAGTTCAGTTCTTCCAACAGTGTAAACAGTTTCTGGCGATGATTGTAGTTTTGAATCGCAAAAAAATGTTTTGTTCCAAAATCCGCTTTTTTTTCCACTCTAACTGAACGTATTTTAAAAATTTCACAAAAAGCCGTCCTTGAGATCATGCTTTTTTATTATTTTTAGATTTCTGAATCATTTCACAATTGAAATCCATCAAATACCATTTGAAAGTTATTCCTTCTCCAGAATCTTACATCTTCAGGACATAAGATCTTTAATTGATTTCTTTTTCAATCAGTTTCTTTCCACAGTGATCATATAACGCAATCAGTACAGATTGAAGATCTATCAGCAAAATTCGAGAATGTCATCATTTTTAATAATTCCAGCAAAATAAGCATCACACAAGTATAATTTTACGTTAATTTTTGGTAATAAGTAATGTATCATTGCGTATGACAAGTCAATGCTTGTTGGAGGTTGGGGGAAACCCTCTTACATTTTAAATATTTTTTCTTTCATGAAAACTGTACATTGGTAGTATTCTCATGTTCAATAAAAAACAATTGTTGATATCATTTACTTGCTTCAACAGTCCATTATATTTACAAATTGGGAAGTGAATCAGCCTTTATAGATTTTGAATCTAAGACTCAATAAAATGTGAAAATTGTCCCAAATTGTATGAAAGAGAATATTTTTTTTAGTCTCAATTTTGTTCGTTTGTTTGTTTGCTAATGCCTCTTAAAATCTTATTCGAAAATTAATTCAGCCTCAAGGCCTAAGGCTTGGCACATGCTGTAAATCAAAAAGGAACGGCCCCTAAAGGTGCGGGTTTTGTTCTTTTTGGCTGGGTTTGGCCCCAGTGAAAGTTGTATCTTTTTTTCTATTTTTGGGGTCAATTACTCCCTTTTTAATACCCGGAAAAACAGTACATATTTCAGATATTTTTTTGGTTTTTTACCATTAAATGGCTGGCTTTGATTCCAGTTGTTTCTTGAATTTCGGAATCCAGGGAGTTCTTTCTGCTACGGGGCTAACCCGTGCTTTTTATATCAACGCCCGGGAAAAATTTTAAACTGAACGGGGGTGCACTATTGGAACTGAATCACTTTCCTGTTTTTGCTCTATATTTTCCAATAACAACACATTTCCATTCAATTGCTGTGTTTTTTCATAGTTCGGTGAAAAGTATTTCTTAAATATCTCCACGATCGAAACAAATCCAAGTATTTCAATAAAAATAGGGCAAATTCCTAAAAATTTGGGACATCACCCTTCCCCCAAAAGGTAGAAAGAGTTTTCCCAAAGGGGAAAAAACCTCCATGACTATATAAATTGTTTTTAAGCCCTTGGGAATAAATAAAAAAACTAAAAATTTCCCACAAATTTTGAAAAACGCTGTCAACAACGACAAAAACCCAAAAAGGGGGTTTTTAATTTTTTTTTTCTTATATTTGCTCCATTGTCTCGTTGTCATTGTTGACATATTAATAAGAATATTGTTCATATAAATTAAAGGTGGATACTATTCTTGTAGAATATTGTTTTAAAATTTCTACAATAGTTCTTTACTTAAAAAAGAAGCTATTTTAAAATCTCGTATCAACGCATTAGACTATTTAAAAGGCTTTTCCAACAATATGTGAATAGTTACTATTATTCTGTTAAGAGTAAATTAATAAAAAATGTTATGTGGTATATAAATGTATATATAGTAGAAAAACAACAATATATGAAGATTTCATTACTTATAAATCCTTCTGAAATTTCAAAAAATATTAAAAACCCCCCCTCTAAAAAATTTCCTTAAGCATACGAAAAAAAAAGTCTAAATGAAACCCATTTACAAACGCGGAAAAAAAGAATTAAAACGTCGTGTCGTGTTACCTATTGTGTATTCCTTTACACACATAAGAGTCAATCTATATTGGAAACCTTTTTAAATTATGGTTTTAGTTTAACTAGAGTAACAGGATATTAATATCTAAACAAAAATAAATAAAATTATTTTATATCATATCTAGCAAATTTGTAACTAATTTCTTCCACATACAATGTTGGGGTTTTATGTGTATATTACTTTTAAATTACTACAATATAAAATTAAAATGCCCGGGGTTTTTGTTTAAAGTGCATTTAATACTAATTGCTATCGAATCACGTTTCATTGTGATATTTATTAAACTATTATGATTAATTTGAAAAAAACTCCTAAATATTTAATTTAACAAACATAAACATTTCTCCAAAATCTTCCGTTTTTTTTTTTATATTTTTAAAAAAGTTTGAAGGGAAATTTTTAAATAGTGTTTTTTTGAATTTTTTCAAATTCCCTTCTCTATTTAAAAAAAAATTCCAAATAATCCCAAATTAAAAGGGGTGTCTTTTTTATTAAAATGGCATATATTACATAAAGATTAAACAAACGGCTTTTTTAATTGCAAAATACAACTGGACTGAAGAACAATGCACTGATAAAACGATCCCAAAAACTCGCAGAAAAAACTAAAAGCAGGCGGGAGGACATGTAAAATTTTTTCAATGATAAATCTCTTAAAAGTATACTAGGGATTTCTGATTTAATTGAAATATGTTAGAATTAAAAACAGATATAGAAAATGGTTCTCCTGTACTCAACCACACAACTAATTAATTTTTTTTTCCAAATTTCATCCCCTTAACCCAGCGGGGTGTGGGTTTTAAAACTTCCCAATACATATTAAAAAATTTTTTACAACGGGGGGGTGGATATTTAGTCTTTTTCACAAAGTTTTTAATTTAAGCTAAAACTCCCTAAAAATTAAGAAGACAATTAATAATGCAAGACAGGGGAAACCTTTTTTTTTTAAAAATTTTATTTTCCCCGATGGGGAGTTAAGGGGATCCGATTACTTTCGGAACCGTAATTTTGCAAAACGGATAAATCAAATCTTCTCAAAGTTTTAATCCCGCGGCCCAATTTTCAATTTATAATTTTTCTTCTATCCCCCCTACAATAATAATGCATTGAATTTAAAAAAATAGACTTTGACCCTTAAAACTAATACTATCTTAATTATAAACCACTCAAATTATCAAGATAAATATTAAATTTTGTATATGTTACTTTCAAATAATACATATTTTAAGTAAGTCATTTTTAAGTAATAGATATTTTAAGTAAATTATATATATATATATATATTTTAAGCTGTAAGAAAAGTATTATGTTGCTTTTCTTTTCTAATTTTTAAATTGGAACAGATAACAATAAAGGTGCGACGTGTGTATATTTTATGTCAGAATGTATTACGTTTTGCTTCCTTTAAGTAAAATTTTATAATAATCTTTTACTCTCATCTTTTTGATATGCTCGCACCCCTCTCGTTGGGTTATCACGCCCCCCTAGTGGGGCGCGCCACAGTTTGAGAAACACTGCTATAATGTCATTTACTTATATTGATACAAATGTAAATGAAGAATAAATTTCAGTTTCAAAGTTTAGATTATTTATCTTGTTCAATTGGTCATAAATAATCCAGAAAAATATCGTGATTATTTCCGGATTATATATTTTGAAAACTTACTTGAGGATGAACTTATCCATGCAATTTAAGGTATCCATCCGAACATGTTAAAATGACCAAATTCGATCCAAATACATATAATTTTTATTGAATAGAGCTATCATTTGGAATTACAAAATATACTTAGTTTTGTTTCTACGTTGCTTAGAGGCCAAGTTACAATCAATTCAAAATGGGGGGAAAAAACTAGAAGTGGGTACTTAAAATCTATAAGGCATCTAATTGTTCAAAAAGTTGTAAATGTATTTCTTTTTAACCTGATATTTATTTTATTTTACTGGAGAATGTACTAAAATATTTCTTTTTGTATGAATACTTTGTGAGTTATGGCCTGTTCTTTAAATAATGGTCTCATAAAGAATGTCACATTTCGTATAATATTTACTCGTTCAGCCTTAAAAATTTAAAATTTTAATAAAACACTATATTTCAGTACATTCTCTAGATAAGTGCATCTAATTTGTTTTAGTAATACTTTTACTTGTATGAGTTTATTACTTTTTTCTCTAATTTCTTTGATATTTTCAAAATTGTTGCGAAATTTTCACTTGTAATTACTTTTGTAAAATTTAGATAATTTTTTTAAGTATTGTTAAATATACACTGGTGTGCAAAACTTAAGCAACAGGTGGGTTTATTGCCATAACTTCACGAAAAATCATCTGAGAGACATGAAATTCTGAAATGAGGGAGATTATTATGTACGTAAATGTTGACGAAAGCATCGGCGCTGAAAAGGGAATACAACACATACGGTATGGAATCAAACAAAAACAAGCTTTATTGAACGCATAGTATCGTGACTCATGATTGTCTATCCAACAGGAAGAACAACAAGCAGATGTTCCTTATATGGTATATGCCCTCCCCTTACTACAATGGTTGCTTTGCACCGTCTCTGCATACTCAGAACCAGCTGGTGCAACATTTCTTGAGGTAGGAAAACCCATTCCTCAATCAACATCTGTTTGAGTTGTTGGTTGTACTCCGGATGATGTAAGCGTGTGGCAATACGTCTCCCCAAAGCATCCCACACACATGTTCGATGGGATTTAAATCTGGGGAGCACGCTGGCCAATTCATTCGAGTGATATCTTCACTTTCCAGCAGCTCCTCAACAGCAAGAGTGCGATGTGGCCATGCATTGCATCCATAAAAATGAAAGTCGGGCCAATGGCACCTCCGGAAAAAGATGCAGATGGGGAAGAAGTACCTCCTCCAATAGCAAATCCCTGGTTACAGACCCTCTGTCAAAAATGTGAAGTAATTCCCCCGGGTCAGCTTGCCAACCCGACAAGAACTCCAGGACCACCGTAACGAGTCTTCCCTGATGACCATGATAAACCGGGTCCGATCTCTCTCCAAATCAAAACGCGTTGAGAATCGCTTCTGGTACTGAACCGACTCTCATCCGTAAAGGGGAAACACGATTCCATTGATCAGTTGTCCAGTTTTTGTGCTCTCGGCCCACTGTAAAGGTGGCTTCGGTGGCCATCTTTCAACGGGGGGCAGCGTTCAGGACGGCTGGCGAACGGTCCCTTTGTGGAGGCGTCTTTCCACAGTAAACCCGCGCACTTGTCGACCCGTTGCTGTACAGAGTTTCTGGGGCAATGGCGCTTGCTGACTGCTGTCGACCTCTTTTCACCTGCAGGATGATATATCGGTTCATCCCTTGCAGTTGTAGTCCTCAGGCGGCCACCACCAACCTTTCTAACAGCTGCTGGTTTGGAACGCTTTCCAAGCGCGTGAAACGACACTTTTGTTGATTCCGAACTCTGCAGCTACATTGGAACAGTACGCCCCTCCTCCAGCTTTCCGATCATTCTTCCACGTGTGAAGTCGTCCAGGTGATTTCTTCTAGCCATATTTCACGAACTGACTCACTGGCACTTGCAGAGGAATATGGTGGTTTTGTCTCCGTCCTTCATGTCATTCTACTGTTGAGCGCGCGGGACATCAGTTTTGCGTAAGCTCACAAAGCTTCTGACGTTTTGTTCCTGATATTTGCATACGCTGACGTTTCTACCCGCTTACGTGTTCCTCTACTGATCTCCAGACCTCCTTTTCTGCAATTTCATGGCTATCTGCTAAATTTTTACATTGTTGCTTAAGTTTTGCACATCAATGTATATATATATATATATATCCCGTTCAGGACCATAATCACATATATATGATCACGCATTTCTCCCTCCAAGGCCCACCATATTATATATGTGATTGAGCTTTCCCTGTGCGTAGAACCATGATCACACCGGTGTGATCAGAGCTAGGAACGTTTTAATATTAATTTTTACAAGCACTAGATGTGGTGGTTAAAAACTGGGTTTTTTTCGAATAATTTATCGCAAAACTTTGAACTTCGATATGTACTTTTGGCTCTGTGTTTTTTTTAAAAAATTAGATACGAGATATTTATGAATATAAATAACTGCACATGTTTAGGTTTTGCGAGAGAATCGGACATTTAAAGGTTCATGATGTATTGCTCTATGACTTTCTCTTTATATTTTGAATAAGTTGGTTTAGTTTTCTAATATTTTCTATATCCTTAATGCAAATATGGGGGGTTTCTCAATTATTTCTTAAAGTACAATTTTATTTTTAAAAAAATTTAAAAAATTTTCCTTTAAAAATTTGAAATTGTTTTTTTAAAAATGCGAAAATTTTTTTTCCCATACTCGAATATTATCAATGATAGTAAGTTTTTCAAGTTTTGCGTATTTGATTAAATTTAAAACTTTTTTTAAAAATTTTTGAATGAAATAAGGTTTGCAGGGTTGGTCCCGTGGTTATCCCCCCAAAATGTAACGGGCCTGGGGAGCCCTTTTTTCCCTTCACTGGTCCCAGGGAAAATTAATATATAAATATATATATATATATATATATATATATACTATATAATATATTAACTTTTCAATTTGGGGGGTTTTTTTTTTTCTTTTCCTCCTATTATGTCAAAAATTTGCTGAGGGGGGGTTGGATCCATAAAAACATTGCAAGCTAAATTCGCTTTCCTAATTCAGCGACAGCTTTTAATAACAGATCACATAATAGATCTACATAGTCATAATTATCTACATTTGTTGTCCTGGTGAAATTCCCAAATTTTTTTGCTTTAGCATTTGGTTCTAGTCTTTTCACTTTTTTTTTTTTAATTTTATATATATATAATTTATATATAATTTTAAAAAAATTTAAAAAATATATATATATATATATATATATATATATAGGTAATTCTCTACTAACAAAAGTCCATTCAAACAATAAATGACAAACACATAGACGCAGGAAAATACACAATGAAGGACAAAAGGTAATCGAGATAATAAATATAAAATGGATGCTGCAGTCCATAACATTACTGACTTATGACAGTTAGTAAAAAAAATTAATTTATATAAAATGGGGTTGAACATTTTTTTGCCAGCCAACCTTCCCCTTTATTTGTAAATAACGAGCAAACCAATAGGGAAATAATGGATAGAAATATCTAAATCCATTACAAGATAGGGTAACTTATAAAAATTGCATAAATACAAGTACGCGCTAAATCTGAGTGGAAACATTCAATTTGTTGCCAGATTCTTACCCTAATACAGATTAAATCAAAGATTGGCTGAAATGTAGGGCAACAAAAGATTAAATGGATATAAATTAAAATAATTGCATATTATAGCATAATATAACACACCAGTAAATATGAATAAAATAATAGTAAAATTTCAATCTAATATTAGACTATGGAATAACTATAACAAAATATTTGTTTATAGTAATAAGCATTAATTCAAATTTTAATCCTGCTATTTTTATATATATAATATATATATATCTATATATATATATATATATATATATACTATATATATATATATATATATATATATATATATATATTATATATATGTATATAATATATAGATAGATAGATAGATAGATATAAATATAGATTCATATATATATATATAATTCGTTAAATATTAGTATTTATTGGTATGATTCCTAAATAAGCAATTATAATGTTTTAGTATGGTGTTTTTTTAAATTTTTATTTATTTATTTAAGTGTTACTCTGAATGTTTTCGGATACCTTAAATAACTAACTGGAAAAATTAAAGTTTTAACACATAAAATGTTTGCCAGAAGAAATATATAAAGAAGAAATTCTTCTTTCATCTTCGTATATGAGCATAATAATAACCCTCTTCATACATGAACATAATAATGTGCATCCTTCTATAAAAGCACACATAATATGTTTTCCGTAATATGATTTACGGATATTAAAGAAAATATTATATTATTATTAAGATATATGGAAGAAGAAAAGCATTGTAATTTCATGGCTCAGATAAAGGAAAAGAAGTATTTTATCGATTCAATATACACTGTATCTTATGGTGTTTTGTTACTCGCAAAAGAGACACTCTCGATGCATGTGTTAACATGATTACGAATGAAAAGCCAAGATCTAAGACCTGTCTCGTTTCGTACCATCTATTGTTTCTAATGCTTTTGCTAACGAACTGATGAAGTAATCAATGAAAAAGTATTAGCAAATCGAATCATGCTTGTGTTACTGAAAACGTGAAAGTGGGTTTCCGGAAGAATTTTTCCTTATTCTTTTTCGCTTTGGCTCTCTTTATTGATCTGTGTATTCGAATGGGAAAGATGGAAGCGTAGAAATGTTTTGAACAAATTGATTGAAACTTTCTGAGAACAGGCAGGTCTAGTTTCGGTTTCGTTGAGGGGATATTGAAATGTATACTTAAAGAGAAGTGCCAGAAAATTTGTGATTTGGTTTTAAGTTTGAATAAAACATAAGTAAAAATTCTTTAACTTCTTTTATTTCACAATTATATTGTTGACTTATTGTTTAGGCACTTAAATAGTACTGAATAATAAATAGTATTAAAAAAAATCTCGAAAATTTGTAAATGACATTACAAAGTAAGAATAAATGTGTTCATTCCTGATTTTAAATTTAATTAGAAAGAAAGAGTCTGAATAAAAATGATACTGCAATGATGTTAAATATTTTAAAAGGATAGTAATAGAACCTAATTATAGTGGAAAATGGAAAATAGAAATGATTGCATTACATTGATTATGATATATATATTGCTAAGTATAAATGCTTCGCAATCCTTAAATGTAGTTAAATACGAGTATTTCAAATAAAATTTAAAGAAAATAAAACTAAAGAGTATTATAAATCCCCTTTAAATATTATGGAGCGTATTGAAAGCTATTAAAAAACACTGAGACAATAGATAGAGAGTGATAACATAAAGTTAAAATTGTCTACCAAGCTTGTTTCAAACAGTAGGCTATAATAAAAAAAGGTTGCCATAAACTCCTGTACAAAAATAATACGAAATGTATTCTAATGTTAAAGTTACGGTAAAGGAACTAAAATGTTAATTGGTTATATCTTGAAAATTCTATTTTTAATGGCATCTTACCGGCACAAAAACTAGTTGTGTTTTAAAAAAATATAGTTTATAATTCCGTAAATACCTATATTATATTTATGTTCCTTGATACTTAAATCAAATTTATCTTTGACGAATACATGTATACCTTCATTAAAAGTTTTGAAAATTCAGGAAATGTAGGAGATTTATTTAAATGATTTTATTATATTTTTAAGCATGCATTATTTCATTATTAACATTTTTTTTTAAATTGAAATATATTTGCGAAATTACTTTTATATAAATAAACTATTTTAAATTGAAGATATTTAAAGTTTTATAGTCATTATAAAATTATAAATTACCCACAAAAACTTGAACATTTTCGAAAGCAAATTTTGCTCACAAAAATTGTTAAAAATGTATTAAAAATACAAGATTTACACTTGATGTGTTTTGAAAATTGAATAAAAAGTAGTTATTTGCTTATTTATTATTATATGAGCTTTCAAACTTTTGAAATGTTTTTAAAACATTACAAAAATATACACATTTCCTTTTTCTTCATTTTTTCTTTCCTCTTTACAGGTATATCTATACAGTTGTGTGACAACGGTGCGTGTTGCTTATAAGAATTATTCTCGATCCTGTAATATACAAGATTTCTTTCACTGACCGAACAAATTTATTCATCAGGAGGTTTAAATACAACAAATTGTCCGATATTTAATTATATGAATAGTAAGCCGTTACCCAAACGCAGAAACGCCAAATAAAATATTTGATCATTAGAGCAGTACCCGAAAGAATACCATGAACTGATACTTTAAATGTATAGTTAATAATAAATGTAGTATCAAATAACATAAGTACACAACTTAATTTCTGGTATTAGGAAGGTGCATAAAAAAGTTATCCCACAAACTGTAGAGATGCAGCTAAATGCGATTGACAATAGTTCTGAAGAATTATACAAATATTTGCCGAATTTTAGTATTAATGTTACAGAAATTCCATCGTATGACTTTGGACCAGAACATCATAGAGCCATACGAATATGTTCTTTATCCATCATGTTTATTTTTTCTCTTCTTGGCAACACTATGGTTGTCAGACAACTGCTTCCTCTCACAAGAGGGCGCTTTCCTAAATCGAAAATTCTTTTCCTGAACTTGGCGGCTGCAGACCTATCTGTCACTTTTGCAACGATGTTGACTCAACTCATCTGGGAATTGATGGATCAACAATGGATTGCTGGAGATGCTCTGTGTAAAATATTTAAATTCTCGCAGACATATTCTCTTTGTTCATCAACATACATGCTTGTGGCTATTGCTGTGGAAAGGTACAATGCTATCGTCAGACCATTCGCACCATCGCAAGAACCTAAGTATTATGCTCTCGTAACATGGATTGCTGCTTTGCTTCCAGCGTTTCCATGTTTTATTGTATTTCATGTTGTCCATCTTTCGGAAAACGTTTCCAAGTGTGTTTCTAAGTTTTACACATCTCCGCAGGCCATGTTTTGGCGTCAAACATACGTCATATGTGTGTTTTTGTTTGCTTTTATATTTCCTTTTCTGATTCTGCTGGTGCTGTACATTAGAATAGTGGTCGAAATACGACTGCGTTCGTTTGTGTTTACTGCCAGCCAGCAAACTGCATCTTCATTACCACGAGCCAGAATCAAAACATTGAGAATGACAAGCGCTATTCTCCTGACCTTCATAGTATTAAACATTCCCTATGTTGTGCAAGAATGCCTTATTTCTTTTGGCTACTCGGAATTAATCAACAAGAATATCAGTGCATTGGCTGGAGTCATTTCTGCTAGCAACAGTGCCTTTAATCCATACATATATTTAATGTTCCAAACGAAAGAAACATGCATTGGAAAGTGCTTAAGAAGCGTGATTACTGTTATATGCTCCAGGCACTGTACAACTACAAATCACAAAAATGACCATTCGTTTTTATCCTCATCGTCTAAGACTTCATCAAAATTCGACATGCATACATTGACGACTTTACCACCAATAAGAGCAGCAAGGGTTAACTCAATGATTAATAAAGGATCAAATGTGTGTGCAGAAGAAACCTTTGTGTGAACAATTTCAGAGGTGAAATATTTACGGTCTCATAAATCAAATTTCCATGTTTGTGAAAAGATTTCAAAAGATATAAAAAAAAAAGATTCCATTTTATTTGTATGCTTTATTACAAAAATCATTTTTAAATAAACTTTTTAAAAATTTTTTCAGCATGTGATTCTGATGCATTTATACTGTAATATATTAGTTTGAATTTGGTACAATACATTACTTTTTTTCGAGATTTATTAGCAAGTTATTTCGTGTGCGAAATAATTAAATTCATTATATATGAACAAAATTATAAAAACATCAGGTAATTTCCTGATTTTACTCTGAAAAATTCTTTTTTGGTGTTTTTATCAAAATAACTAAAGCTGCCAAATTTTAGAACGAAAAGTTGGATGTAATTGCTATTTTATTTCATGTAATAAAGATTTTTATGATGCATGTTTTAGTGGTAAGAAAACGTTTTAAAAAAATTCGTGTACTTATACCTATTTTTTGAAAATTCTTGAAATTATTTTTGAAAATTAATATTTTTCAATGAACGAATTTTATGGGAACAGAGTGCGATTTATACAAAAAAAAAGCTCTGATTTAATGGTTTTTAAAAAGTTTTTTGTTTGCACCGTATGTATATGCATTATTTAAAACAGTTTTGGGGCTCAAAATGCCACAAAAAGTTAAACAATGTTATTTTTTAAGGAAAAATTTTAAAATATATGTAAAGTGAATTTAAAAGGCAATTACTCCTATAATTATTGACTTACATGTACATCAAACATGTATAATAGACTTTGGCATGAGTTTTCTGCTAGCATTATAGATATTCGTAAAATAAATTTTTTTCCTGGATGCTTATTAATAATTCCTTACATAAATGTGTAAACTCTAAATTCAGCTTTTGTTAAAAAAAGAAAAAAGAAAGAAAGCTTTGCTTTGATTCAGAAATGCATGTCGATTTTTGTTACGTGTACTAATAGCAAAAGGTAGAAAAATTTCAAAGCAATTGTCACAATAGAAAAAAAAGCCTTTTCATTTCAAATGAAGATAAATTAGTTATTTACTCTTTGCTAGAAAAATAAACTTAAAATTTTTTTAATTGCCATTGGAATGTGAATGAAATTGAACATAAAAGTTATCATAATTCTCAGTTTTTTAAATTTAGATTTTGCAAATTTTGTGAAATTATATATAAAGAATAATTTATAGGATATGAAAAATTATGTTCAATTTTTGACCGATTTTTGTCATTCGAATCGTACTGTGTCCTCTTAAAATTCTGATTCCAACAATATATTTAATATTTATTTGAAGGTCAGATACTTATACATATATATGGATAGAGTATACATATCCTAAGATGTAAATGGAAAAGCCAAACAAAAATGTTTTGATTGTACAATTGCCCTTTTATAAACTTGAACAATTTATAGAAAGAAAATTAAGATTCCTTGTTATCTATAAAAAATGTAAATAGTTTTTATTTATGTATGGTTAATGAACTGGCGTAAATATTTAAATAGAGTTTTCAAAATTATTTATGAATTCCATCACTTATACCAAAAGCAAAATTAAAATTTTCACATCTTACATCTTAAATATATACTTATTCGAATTAAACGAACTGTAAAAATATATTTAGTTATCACTATTATAGGAGGATACTTCGTTAAATTCAATATATTGCACTCAAATTGAAAAAAAAAAATGTTTTTATCTCAACATAAATATATTTGTGTAATAAAGTATGAATCGTTTTTCCAACATATGTATTAAAATATTACTTTAAATTAGGAATTTAAACATCGATATATTTTATCAATATTGAATTTAAAACATCTTATTTTCAAATTGCTTCCCAATTTCTATAAATTAACTTTTTAAACAAAATAAAATATGAATTCTATATCGAATAGTGTAAGAAATTTGTGGAATTGGGAAGATTTATCAGCTCTACAATCACCATTTTTAAGTAAACTAAACAAAATCTTGCGTTTACTTCATATACTTGGAATCAATAAAACTTTAACTTGGTGCTCTATCTAACATTGTTTCATTTATTGAAATGTATAGTGTATATATGTGTGTTGTACATACATTATGAAAATATTTTATTGTAAATATAATCGATGTAGTACTTGTAAATAAAGTAGTTTTATGAAATATTTGTAAATAAAGTAGTTTTATGAAATATTTGTAAATATAGTAGTTTTATCCCGCATATTTATAGTTAAATTTGCAAACCTCAAAACGTAATTTTTATTTCCTTTGTGTAAAATGCATTATAATTTTACATAACTTTCGAGAGTCGGGCAATGGAACTAGAACTTCGTTTTCAAAATACAGTATCTTCGTGAGATGAGCTTTCTATATTGAAATCTATATTGGATTATATATATATATATATATATATATATATAATATATATATATAATTTTTAGAAAGGCTAAGATATGTCTATCTAAATATTCCACGATGACAACATTCTAATTTTACAAGGAGAGGCCACGACAAAGGAAATTCATTTGGGGTCAAGACTTGGTATAAAAGTAGTACTTCTTTAGGGTGTTTAAACAATCAATATAATTTCGCCGAATGGCCAGTCAATTCGGAAAAAATATCCTTCGAAATTCATTCTTAGCTTTTATACAATTAAGTTTCAATTTCCTCCAACGATTTGTAGCTGGTTTGCAAATCGTCTGCATACTATGCGTGAGGTCAGGGTTCTATTCATCGATCCCCTTTTTTTTCATTTCATTAAATTATTTTTAAAATTAAATGAACTTATTTATGAAAGTTTTATTTAATATTAAATGATATTTTATTGTATTTATAAAGTAAAAAAATACTGTTGTTATATAAATATTTATACAAAATTTTATAAATATATTTTTATATTAATAAATAATATTTATAATAAAATATATAATAAATATTAAATGATATTATACATAAAAATTAGTTACAAATAGTTTTGTAATGTGAAATACAATATACTCTAAATAAAATATTATATATAATATAAAATGCTTTTCAAGTGTATTATTATTAAAAACATTAACTATTTTATAATTAATAAGATACAAAATATCTCTTTTTTTATACCTTATTAATTAAATTATATTATAATTTTATAAAATATTTAATAAGTTATTTCTAAATAAATTTAAATAATTTTAATAATAAATTAATAATAATTTTAATAATAAAGGAATATTAATTTTAATAATAAATGAATAATAATTCTTATTAATAAGGATTTTTATTAATTTTAATTATCAATAGTTTTAATTATCAATAATTTTAATTATCAATAATTTTAATTAATAGTTATTTTAAATAATTTTTATGAATAGTTATTCTAAATAATTTTTATGAATAATTATTCTAAATAATTTGTATTAATAATAATTTTAAATATTGTTAATTAATAATAATTCTGATAATAAATAATTTAAATAATAAATTTATTTAATTTTTTTACTTTATAAAAAAACAAAATAATTACATAAAATATCATTTACTATTTAATAAACTTTTCATAAATAAATTTATTTAATTTTAAAAATAATTAAATGAAATGAGAAAAAAAGAAGTTGATCGATGAATTGAACTCTGACTCGCGCATAGTATGCAGACGATTTTCCAAGCAGGCTGCAAAATCGTTGGATGAAATTGAATCTTAATTGTATAACAGCTAAGAATGAGTTGTGAAGGTTTTTTCTCCGAATTGACTGGCCATTCGGTGGAATTACATTGAGGGTTGAACACCCTAAATTAGTACTACTATTAAACCAAGTCTCGACCCCAAATGAGTTTCCTTAGTCGTGCCCTCCCCTTGTTAGTCTTTGTTTTAGCAGAAAATTTACCAATGCACGTTATGAGAATGATAAATTAAATATGTAGTAACTTGAATTATTATGCAAAACTGAAAATTATATCTGTAGTAACTTGAATTATTTTGCAAAACTCAAAATTATCTTTTGTGTAACAAGCCTCGAAATTCAGTAATGTCTTAGATCGAACTTAGTTTATATATATTTTACTCACTATTTCTATGATCAATTTTTATTAGTATTCCACTTGGATTACCCTGAAACAAAAAAATTTTGTAATAACTTTAAAGTATCCCCAAATACTGATCAATTTCATGTGTATAGAAAAATTTATTTTATTTGTTTTACCTGTTCTAATTTCTTTGTTCAATTCTCATAAATTACAATGTATAAATTAGTATAAATTTTGCTAGAAATTGGTATAAATTATGCTAGAAATATTTTCATTTTCTATTTCCACATCAGAAATGTGTGCAAAATATTGAAAACTAACTAGAACTAGCATCTTCAAATAAAAGTTTCATGTTTTCATTTTGTTTTCTTTAATTTTTCTCAAAACTGTATGTACATTATTTTCATTCTTTCGTTATTCACAAATTACAATGCCAGTTTTCTCTGAAATATGAAGCAATGAAATAAAGGAAATAATAAACATTTCAACATCTATTGACAATGCCTTTTAAATTATTAATAGTAAGCCACACAAAAAAGCTTTTAACTCTTTCTCTTAATCAGTATAATCAGTAACATAATAGCAAAGACAGAAAAGTTTACAATCTAGAGTTTATAAATAATTCATTTTAAATTTAACAATGATGAATGTAATGAACAGAAGTTGTGACTGTCTACATATGTCTCACTTTTATTTTTAAATTATATGTTCCTAACTTATTACGACCTTTATAAATGATAATTTCTTTTACATTCCGCATTTCTAAAAAATTAATTATAAAAATAACACTCTTCAACTCGAATAATGTTACAAACTTATGTAATCAGAAATGAACAGATATAATTTATAAAGTTAAATTTCTAACTAGAAAAATATGTTCTAGTAAATGTCATTTTGATTGCTTTTAATGATCTGTTTCTTTTCTCTTTTTGACTACTCTTTCTGTGCTCAACAGTTTTAATTTTGTTTTCAAAAATATTATCAAATATCTTTGAGTACAGTTTAAACGCTATTTTCTAAAAAGCAAATTTTTTGATCATCAAATAATTGCGCATTGCATTTTATATGTTAGGTCTTTATTATTAATTACAGTTTTCGTTGTCGTAACGAAACATGTTTAATTATTATTAATGCTTTTTATTTAATGTGATACATTTTTTTTTCCAGAATAATAAATTTTAGTTTTTTTTTCAAAGATAGTTTGGAGATTTATTTATATTTTTTGCGTAGAATTTTTCTAATCAATCCAAAACTTTGCAATCAACATTTCATGTCTTAGAAATTCAATTTTTGAAGTACTTTTCAAAAGATGTACTCAGAACTTGTTGACTCACAAGTTGGAGTCTTGATACCATTGAAATTTGATCCACCGGCTCATACATATTGTATCTGTCATGGCTCCAAGTCCTCGCATTGGTGTAGAACTTGGAGAGTAGGGTGGTGTTTCATGTGTGACCTCGTTCCTTGAACATGGTTCAAAATTACGAGGTCCGTCATCGAAAAACCTCATATTGCTTTAGATTGTGACGTTACTAAACACTGGCTATGGTATACTAGTAGTTATGATCAAGGACTAGTAACTGGAGCGTCACGAGTTCGATCCTAGTACCACTGCAAACCCACCGTGTAGAGGGGTTGATGGAAGTTAAATCTTTCAAGACTCAAAATCTTTGAATTGTCTTGGTGTGAAAGTTTGGAGAGGGATGTGTCTTCCTCAACACTTTTAACCAAGGCTCAAAATTTCGAGTTCCATCTCCAATAAACCTTGCGTTGCCTTAAGGCATTATTACACGTACACGCTTCGAGCAATTTTTCGTCCAATTCGTGCAAATTTTACTCTGTTGCCATAACAACGGCTTTGATACAACTTTTTGCTAGTGAGCTCAAAAAGTTGTTCCTAATATAAGTTGTTTAAAATTCCAGCCAATAGGGTTCTTCGGTGCCCTACATCATAAACAAGATGGTGGTTCCGATTTCGTTAAACGCATCAGATATGACGTATAATAATTTAATGGTGTATAATATTTTAGCGGCGTATAATATTTTAAATAGAATGGTGCTTCATTTTTGTTTACACCCATCAACAAAAGTGCGCGTGAAATAAAAGAAATAATTTTGGATGTTCGTTTTCCGAAGCAGAAAAATCGGTGATCAATTTTTCAATGTGGAGATAGAGCGAGGCTGAAGTCAAAGCATATCATTTCGTTTATGGCAACAATGCTCCCTCAGATTAGGTAAAAAATTGGACGAAAAAGTTGCACGGAAAATTTACGTGTGATACGGCCTTAAGAACACGACTTTATTAAAACACTCCCTCAGTCCTTTAATAAACGCTGACTCACTTTGAAAAAGTTTTCGCGAGTGAATTTATGGAATAAAAAAAAACGAGGAAATCAAAATTTCGGTCATAAAATCGATTATTTCCTTTTTTTTAATGCTTCATGGAAAGTGCTTCTAGTGGTTCATGGAAAAACAAGGTTTGCATTTAGTCTATTATTTATCATTAATATAAAACACCGTTCTCATTGTTTCATACACATTTCAAAATGTTCTGATTGAAATGGAATCATTTTTATAATGAGTTCAACAATATATATATATATATATATATATGATTATTAAATGAATCACTTTTTTAGTTTTAGTAACTCACTTTGCATATAGTCTTATTTCTCTCTTTCTCTGTGTTATTTTAATTGTATTTTTGTATAAATCATGCTCAATATGTAACATTGTTTCTTAATACTTTAGTGTAATTGTTACAAAATAAATGTTATTTCCAAAAGTAGTTTCCTTGATTTAAATCAATAATGCCTTATTTTCTATACATGAATATTTTCCCCTCAGTGGATGCCAACCTTCAAAAGCTTGAAAGTATTAAGTTGTCAAGCAATTGCAAGTAGTCGTATAGTCCTTTACGAGTACGGCAATCCGTCACTGATCCTCAAGTGATACACTTGACCATTTAAAAATGTAACAAGTTATGCAACAAGACGTTAGAAGAATAGACACATAACAGTTAAACCTTTGTAGAATGGCTAAAATTAATGTGGCTTGAAAAAAGATATAGTCTTTATTTCAATAATCAACTTACTGAAGATGATGGCTGCACATATGAAACCACCGGTTTTAGCTCTAAGTATGCATTACACGAGCTTATAAAGTGTCCTTTTATTGGAGGGGCTTTTATTCAATATTTCTTTAACTTCTCATTTCCTGAGCTTGTACCACAACATCTTCTCAAGAATTCAGCATCATTACAATAAATGCAGTTTAGAATCGTTCTGATGGAAGCACAAAATGCTAAAATCATTTTGTCAATTAAATGTTTTCGGGTATCTTAATCATTGTAAGTAGATTGTAAAAAATCGTAGCTTCACAATCGTGAAGGCTTTATTAAGATAATTTTTTGTATTTCAGTTTAACAAAAGTTTTAAATTATCCCTTCCTTTTTGTTTTTCATTTTATTTATTTGATTGAAATATTTATACATTTCTCGAATTCAACTTCACCAGTAAGATTAAAGAATTCTTCGAAAAACCTGATATTTTAAGCTACAGGGCACAGTAACAAATATATTTAATCTCATCTGTGACTTTTTAATGTTTTTGAAAAAAAAACATTATTTCAAGCTAATGAATACTGATAGATAAATTTCAAAAGAAACTATTTGATCCCTCTTGTATTAAACTAATAAGGAAAATAATTAAGTCGTAAATAAGTATACTTATTGTCACACACATTGCGTAAAAGTAATAGTCACAGAAACTAATCAAATTTATTTACAACAAAGTACAGTTTAGCTTTCTTAGAATAACTAAAACCAATATATTACTGCTAACAATTCAAATTAAATCAAGCAGAATTACCTATGTAAGAATAAACAAAATTTCTTTATGCCACGGATTTTCTCCTTAGATCAATTAGTTATATGTGAACGTCCTTAAATTGTACAATTAATAAGAAAGTTAAATAAATTCTGAATATAACTGACTGTAGTTCACTAAAATACAGCTATACAATCTTATATCTACAGTTAATTATTTATAAATAGATATAATATATTCACATTGCATATAAAGCATTAGAAAATTATCGGAATCATTGTACTATTACAAAAGCAAATTTTCCATTTTTTGCAAAAGTATTCATATTTGTTAGAAGTTATTTTATTTAATTTTTATAAGAAAATTAGAATGGACTTTATGATTAAGCGCACTATTTTTTTATTTGATTATTATTTATGTTTTGTTTTATCTTTGATATAATATTTTCACAAAATGATAAAAGCACTATTTGTCAGGAAATTGAAATATGATCTCAAAATATTTTTTTCAATTATATTTCAAATTTAAATACCAGTTGCTAAGTGGAAATAATTCTTATTTTATTTCTTTTAGACAAAACCGAAGAAAATTATACATCATGATCCATCTGAATAAAATGTAACAACTTTTCTTAAATAAGGTGTTTAAAGTTGTGAAAGCAAAATATTTTCTCAAATAAATGTTGATCAAATCGCTTTCTTTCTCGGATCTCGAATTTAAACCAAATTAAAGCTACTAATGAATTGTCACTGCCATTAAGATTTAAATAATATCAATTCGAAGGAAAATAATATTTTAAAAGCAGTTACTCGCTTGAAAATAACATGTTTGTTAATGAATTTGAGAGATTATTTTCAGATTAAACTAGAAGCCAAAGCCACTGCTTGAAACATGAAAACAGAATTCAATTAAAATTTTGTGTTTATAAAAGTTTTCGTTGTATCATTAAGTCTCAAGGTAATTGATGTCATGAGAGGAAAAAGAATTTATCAGGTCAAACAATTTAAATGTTGACTTAAAAAGATTAAATCTTTTAACTGTACCGAGAAACTATAGTAGTGTGTTATTTTAAAACGTTCACAAAATTATTATTTTTTAAAATAAAGGCATTTACATTTTAAATATTTAAAATATATTTAAAAACTGTGACTTTGTTGATTGCTTGCTATTGCCATAGATTTCGACTTATAAGCTACTCAAACTGCAAAAATTTTTCCGGTAGAATATTTGCTTGTATATGCTTGTTTGCAAGCAGAGATGTTTATTATAAGAACTTCACAGTATTTCAGAAAAAGCAAATGAACATACTTTATTTAGAAAAAATAAATATGTATTCTTCAGTCATTAGATTGTTTACTCGTGCAATTTAAAATAACTGAATACGTTTAAAAGTTACAGCTGTTTTCTCATTTCGAATAACATGTTGTTACCAGAAAATTAATGACACACGAATTGAACTATTTTAAGCCTCTAATGACGTTATTCCAAAATGTGTATCATCATCTGTATATTAACCTTCAGTATATAAACACGGTTTAAGGTACTTTAAATTATATAAGAACAAAAATTAAAAATTTCAGAAATATTAGATAATTAATATGAAAACTTTATAATCTTCTTAGAACCTAAAATAAAAAATTTTGCCAGTGGAATTCAAGAAAAAAGAAAGTGGCTGAAAATTTTCCACAAAATCAGCAATCGGACCATATAGAAAAGTTATGAAAAATAGCTAAAATTTGAGCGTCAAAACGTGATTGAAATTTTTATCTCGAAGTCATATATGCATTTACTCAGAATTTGTTTGATTTCCGAAACTCCTGCAGTGCTTAAAATTTCAGTTTAGATTTGCAAAATGCGTGTCTAATATTCAATCAAAACAATAAAAATGAAATATATACCCATAAAATGATCACTAAGAACGAAAAACAATCCACGTGAAATTATGTAATCCATTTTTATTTTGTTTAAATTTCTATCTTAACGTAATTAAGGAAAATAAAAGAATCATTAAAATATATTTTTTTAAGAAATCAAGTTTTTTTTTTTTTTCAAAAATATGCAGAAGCTAATTGAAGCTGTCATTAAAATTCCATGAAAAAATCTTTTAAATTTTTTTATTAAATGCTACATCGTTTTTAACCCCTTAAGTTCCGCGAGCGTCTATACACGTCCTGCAGAACTGATGTCTTTAGGGCCCTGGACGTGTATACTCGTCCTTCCAAAAGGAGGACTTTTTGTATTGTGCTGCTCTGCTTAAAACTAGTCCCACGGCCTTGGAATAAAATAACATGACATTGACAATGTTTTTTAAAATTTACTTGTTTCGGAAAAGAGTTGGAGAAGGAATTTGAAAGGGTATATTCCAGGAACAAGGAAATTCATAGCTAAGCAGTTTTTCTTGTTTTTCGTTTGACTCTGTTCTTTCTATTCTTCATTTGTTGTCATTTTCACTTATCGTGTGTAATAGGAGTTTTTTTTTGAATGTTTTGTACGATTGCGTTGAATGTGATACTGGTTTATGTGTGCAACCATGTTTCAAGATATATCACAGAACAGATAAGTTATTATTTAATCTTTATTATATTGTTACGTAGATCCGGGTTCAAAAATTTATGCAAAACAGTCATAAATAAAAATAACAGTTCTTTAAGAGCGATGATAATTTATTGATGAAAATCCAATCCTTGAATTACAGGATTCAGAGCAATTTCCCAGAATAAATCTAAAAAGACTTTTTACCTTCTAAACACTCAAACACAATTATCAGTTTTTAAAAAATACACGTATGTAAAGTTTATTCACAAGCAAAGCCGTGCTAAACACTAAAAAAATCCAAAAAAAAATGACTGGTTGCGGCTGGCACCCCTTTTTTATAGACCCTGCGGAAATTTCCCAGAAAAATCCCCGTGGCATAGTGCGTGAAATTAGTAAAAAAGACCCACTATTTTCGAAGAACCGGGGGTCCCAAACTCGCCAAAATGGTCCCAATGTCCCCAAAATTTTTCCCAACCTGGGTTTTTAAATATGATGCCAACTTGGCCATCCCCAAAATTTCCCCCAAGTTCTATTGAATCGCCCTATAGCGTGGAACGGCATTGCTTTGAATAACTTTTTTTAACATAAACTGAATGTAAATAGAGTTTATAAATGCATTACCACCCAAATACAAATTATTTACACATTTACACAAAATTGAACAATTTAACCGGAGATAAATTTTTTAATTTCATTTTACTATATCATCCTTTTCTTTTTTAAAGTGAAAGATAACAATTTTTAGGTGGATAAACATGTTTTTTTTTTTCTCCCAATAAACCACGTAATAACGCACCCTGTGGGAAAAATGGTAGCACTGGGGTATGAATTTCGTAACTTTTCTGGATAGTTAAAGAGATAATCGTTTGGAGCTTTCAATGTGTGTAAGGGGGGACTGGAAACAGAAAAATGGAAACATTATTTCTTCGTAGTAAAGACATTTAATGTAAGACATGTAAGCATTTGTATAATTAATTGGCTTTCATTTATGCATTGTCATTAGAAGGGCATAAATACTTATATAAAATAAGAACGTAAACCGTATTCGTAAAAAATTGTCTGGTTATGACAGTATCAATGTATTACGTAAAAAGTAGTCATGTTTTTTTATTTTGTTGAAATTTTTTGATGTATTGGTATATTCTCAGGTAACTTTTTCATTATTGAAATCTAAAATGTTAGATAAATTGTTCTAAGCAAACGTAAACAAAGAATTCCCGTTATAAAGGTATTACCGTTTAAGTATTATTTAACGAAAATAAAAAGCTACTTTATAATTTTTATAAAATTATTTTTTTTGCATAAGTAAATTTTTGCTCTTTTACTAATCATATTTTCTTATAATATCCAGCTTTATAAAAAATTATTCCAATATACCCTTCATTTGGTATTTATATTGCATGGTCTATCAAATTGATTTATTTTTCATTTGATTAAATATGGGACACTTTCAAAATAATAAGGAAATTTTATTAATTTAAACAAATATTTTTATGAGCTTTTGAACATGTGTTAAGTTTTACTCTAGCTACTTAAAATAAGGTATTCACATACATATAGTCCATTACGCAAATAAATATCGTGTACTTAAATTAAATCTAGGAGAATTGCAATTTAGGAAAATTTAGATGATTTATGTATTTCAAATTAATCTTAAAATAATTATGTTATGTTCATTTTAGAAAATATACCGAGATGATACTTTAATCCGTTGCAAACGAGTAAATTTAACTTGAGAATGAATGAAACACTGAAATTTCAGTTACGAAAAGATAACTTTTTAACAAAAGGTTTTTTCGGAAGATTCAAAACAATTAATTTCAATGGTTTTTACATCTGACCTCGGTTCAGTTAAAATTGACGATGCGATAAATCTTTGCGTTGAACAGTCAAAATGCATTTAATAGTTAAAAATGCTTGCTTCGTAAAATATTAAACGACATTATTTGATTATTTTTTAAACACAATCTTTGTGCATAAGAATAGTAACCCTTCTAAAATAAATATTAATGAAAATAAATAGTTGTAATTATATATCTTAATTCCAGAATATTTTTTTTAATTTTATTTAGTCAATACAGGTAGTACATTATGGAATTTTATTGCTCGCGAAAGGACACTTTTGATGCCTCGGTTAACATAATTAGGAAAGAAAAGCCGAAGTCGAAGGCCGTGTCTTGTTTCACGCCTTGTTTTCCATCTATCGCTTCCAATGCCCCAGCTAACGAACTGATGAAGTAATCAGTGAAAAAGTATTAGCAAACCGAATCATGCTTGCTTTACGGAAAACGTGAATAGGGAATTCCGAAATAATTTATGTTACACTAATTCTTTTTCCTCTTTGATTCCCTTTATTGCTTTGTTTGTTCGAACGAAAAGAGTGATACAGATACTTTTGTTTTGAACGCCTTTATTTCTTTGATTAGAAAACTAGGTGTAATTTTGATTTTATTTATAGATGTAGAGTAATATATTCACAAAGAGGAGGCAGAAAATGTTACCAGTTGTTCAGTTTCTAGTAAAATTAGGAGGAAAAAAATTTAGACTTTGATTCTTTATTGATTTCACATTAATATAGGTATTTGTGATAACATTGTTAAATAACCTCGTGCAAAACAATGAAGAAAGAATAATAATGAGAAAGGATTCTAAAAATAAAACAGTTTTTTATTGTGAGAGCGTTGTAAAGTGGAAATGAAATTTATAGATTTGAAATTTTAAAAAAATATTTTGAAAGAAGAAAAGGGATAGAAGAGGATATTTAGGTATATTAATTTGTTTTAATCAGAAATGCATTAAGCCCCTTAAAAAGTAAATAAAATTATTTACATGAATGTTTCTATTTTTTATGTACAGAATACCCTGAAAACTTACGTGATAGGTGGGATTGAGTGACACACTTGTAAGTCGGAGTATCATTTTTCGTATAAAGCAACGTTTCTCAAACTGTAAGGCGCTCCCTTCTAAGGGGCATGATAACCCTATGTTGGAAGCACAAGCATATCGAAAGTCGAAATTAAAAGATTATTTTTTAAAAAAACCCGTTAATTTACTGAAAAGAAACAAAACAAAACTACCTTCTGACACATTTACAATTGGCAATGACTCTTGCTCTTGCATTGCTATAAACTCATCAATTGTCAGCTCCTAGTTGTAGGAAACCAGTAGTTCTTCAACGTCATCACTATTTACTTCTGAATTTATTTGTCTGGCAAAAAGGATAACTTCTTCAACCCCATTACCAATTTCACCATTTTCCCCTCAAACAAAAGATAAATTGACGAGATGTGAAAATCGCGTAACTCCAGATTCGAGTAAGCAAGTGTAGAGTTAAGTCGAGGTATTACTATTTATCTTTCACATTAATTGAACTATATTCTGTAATACATGTTATCAATTGTAAATCTTTAACCAATTTTAAATGTAGATAAACTTTTGAATAATTTAAATCATTTTAGAAGAATTGCTTGTTTGTTCAGTGTTAAAATTTTATAAATCTTCTTTAAAATAGATGACACATTTAAAATTAAATAGAGAACACTACAGGATTATAAAGAATGGTTGTAAGCATATTTTTACATCATCGACCGCAGCTTAATTTTAAGAAAATGGCATTGTTGACTAATAATAATATATCAGTAATAAACCATGATGCGAAAATAATATAGATAGTTCAAACTTTAAAACAAGTAACAACAGCGTGCACTTAGCTGCTGTATATAAAAATAAGAGTTTATGTCAAAGACTATTACATGAGAATATTTTATTTTTAGAAAATAATATCTAGAATTACTTTAAAAAATTAAGTATAATCCAGATATAGTTTAGAAAATTATCAGCACCGTAACAATATATATATAAGCTAGATAATTCTCTTAATCCTATTTTCATTTTATCATTCTTAATATTTACGGAAAGAAAATGAAAACTTTAAATATTTAAGAATTACGTTGCCGATTATAGTGAGCATTAAACTTTTATGGGCATTTGTTCTTCTAATAACAGGAAGAATATACATATGTAGGTTGACTCAGTGGCGTAAAGTAGAATATAAGGACCCCCTGCAAATTCATGTTTTGGGCCCCAATCTTGATTACAAAGGGTGCATACTTGGGGTCAGTGAATCTCTGGGACCCCTAGAATCCTGCCCCCATGTACGTTATGTCACTGGGTTGACTGTAATGAAAATGTCACTTTCAAACAGTAGCTGTGATACCCCCCTGGCCGGGGGTATCAACTCCTCATCCACGCGACCTAGATTTGTAGGGATAAAAGATTGACCACTCAAACCTTCCATAATAAAGCTAGTTTATTACATCTCAATTTATATTAAGCAATGCAACACAAGTTTTAGAGGGAAAAAATCAGGAGTGATGTGACGTAATTAACAATCCTTAGCAAATAATGCATTAAATCCTACTCACTATCTTTATGATAAATTAATATCCGAATCTGTATCTATAGCCGATTCCTTAACTATCTAGAGTCCGCTCTATCATTAAAGTTTAATATTCTATCGCTTATCGATACTCCACGGCGACCAGCCACCAAGCTTTATTTGTTCTGTATATTACTATAATCCAACTTGATCCGGCTACTAGGCAACTTTCTGGCTTCTAACCGACTTCTATATGGCTTCTGTAATACTCTCTGGCCTCCAGCCGACTTCTCTAAGACCCTTCGTGAATCCTAAAGCTCCAATATATATAATCATTCCTAATCTGCATATTGCATTTTCTTCTTGAGTTGGTTGGAATGAAATGCCATTCTGGCCCCAAAGATTTCCCAAGAGAATTTAGTGAAAGGCGTGATAAAGCCCCGTCACATAGTAAAATGGAATCATTGGTCAGGAAGATATATAATTGCACCTAAGCATATTTAAAATTGTGTGAATTAGTCTTGTGAAGAAGAAATAAATAGTTGGAAATTTTATCAACAGACGGCACTGCATAGACATAATATGCTATTTTAAAATCACATGATCACATCACCGTAAATAGAAATTTTTTAAAAAAAAATAGAGTGCATTTAGTCCCCGTTATTCTATGTTTGAAAAGCTCATCAAGACTGTAAATGAAGGATCGGACTACTGGTGTCATTTTACGAACGCACTAAGTGTGTGTCAACTGCTCTGAAGTTCCTGAAATATACGGTAACAAGGAATGACTATGATCTGATGTAAGTAGTAGGTCTGTAGAAGATAATTCATAATTTGTAAGAAAATCAAGCAAAAATGGTAAAACAAATGATTCGACCAATTTGCCAGGGGAAGAAGATGCAGTTGAATATCAGGTATAAATAAAAAACGTCATGTGAACATGCAAGGCACTTTGAATTACTTGAAATTTACACATGTTTGTAATCACAGCAAGTAAGATTTAAGCAGACACACATCCTGTTGTGCTATCTATTCAAACATAGATCAGTTTGATAGTTGATGAACTGGTGAAATGAAAGATTGGGGATCTACATTAATGTTTATCGTTGTACCATCTTCTTAGCAGGGATACGTCTTGATGTAAATCATATTACCTGTTATTCATTAAATATTACAGTGATTAAATATTTTTAAAAAATTCTTGAAACGTTAGAGTAATGAATACTCCTTTCCACTTACATACTACTTAAAGTTAAATATTTTCATGTCACTAGCTGTTATACTCGTTCTCCGCTTGGGGAAATTGAAAAATAAAGCAATAGAGATTGATAGATAAAGAAATTTTTAATGAGTTAATTTTAAGTGAATTGCAAATCAAACAACAACAGAAAAAATATTTAGCGTATCTCTCCTCTACAAAAAATCATGCTTGCCAAATTTTAAATCTGCAAGTCCAACAGCTGAATAAAGGATTTTTCTTTTATTTATCTCCCCTGTAATCCAATTGTGGTTCGACTTTTGAAAACCTCCTTCTAATCTGATCTCTGCTAAGCAAAAGTAACATGTGTTCCAAATTTAATGGCTGTAGATTTAGTAGTTGAAAAAGTCTATTCTTTTAAATATGAAACACTTTCGTAGACCTCTTCTTTCGCAAAACCCCTAATAAGCAGATCTCTACTCCATAAAAGGGGCATGCCTGCTAAATTTCAAGTATGTAGATCTAATAGCTAAGAAATTGAATATTTATCTAACCCCTTAACCCCTCGAAACACTCCTTGGACGTCTATTTTTGCAAAATATCTTTTGTACCATAAATCTACTCCATGCCTGCTAAATTTCATATCTGTAATGTTAATAGCTAAAAATGGAATATTTATCTAAAAGGCACCCCTTTGACCCCTCACAATACTTCTTTGGAGGCGATTTTCGCAAAGCTCCTACTTAGCCGATATAGGGTTTCCTTCTTTTATGTACATTTTTTTTCTACTTTTTAAAATTAAGGTATCCGACTACGTTCGGAACCGTGGTTTTGCAAGAGCATATTAATGGATAATATTTATGATATTGAGTGTCACTTAGATTGGAAACCATATATAAAACTGTTTTAAGAATATTATAACAATAAAAAATTATTTAAGTACAATATTTTGACAAAAAATAAACATAGAATGACCCATTTTCAAAATATTCTCCTTTTGTGAAAATAGCTTCTATTATAATAATATTTTGCCTGCATATAGCTCAGACTTCTGTACAAAGGCTGAACTAGAATCTTTGAAATATATAACTTAGAAGTGGTTTTATCCATGTTTTTCAGCAACAGAGGGAGAAATTTGAAGAAACAAATGCCGATAATTATTTCATTTAGTTGTAACTCTGAAAATAATGTGAATTTTTCAAAAAAAAAAATAGTTCGGACTCTCTGGAGAAGTATTTACTTTATATAAGCACACACACACAAAATATTATTATTTAAGAAGCATTTTTTATAAAAGGAGAACATTTTGAAAAAAGGTTATTCTAAGTTAATTGTTTGCCAAAATATTGTATTAAAATAATTTATATTTTTGTCAAAATGTCCTTAAAACAATTTTATCCTTTATTTTAATCTAAGTGACACTAAATATCATGAAAATTATCCATTTATGCGCTTTTTTAAAATCACGGTTCCGATCGTAGTCGGATACCTTAAATAATAAGTAAATAATTGTTATTTTAAGATAATTTTAAAACTTTTCTTTTAAAATGAGTTTGACTTTCATATATTTAAGATGTAGTTTTCTTTTTTCTTATACAATTTTTCTTTTTTCTTTTTAGGTATATCCATGAAGAAGTGGCTTATCCAGATGAATTGAATGCTTGAAATCGATGATTCTTCTCCTGTTTTTTATAAGATTTGGAGAACTCAGAAAACTAAACACAATAATTTGAATATGTGAAAAACTGATATTCAAACATAGATCTAAATACAAAACCAAAAAAGTATATCAATTGAAGAAATTTCAAAGCACAAATCAAAGAGCGTGAGCACAAAAATCTATTTTCAATGTTAGGAAAGTGAATAACTTTAGATGAAACAAGAATAATATAAAATACAACAAACTAGCAAAATGCAGATAGATGAGGTCAATAACAGTTCTGAAGAATTATATAATTCATTCCAGAATTTGAGTGTTAATGCTACAGAAACTCCATCATATGACTTTGGACCGGAATATCATAGGACTGTACGAATATATTCTTTATCCATCATGTTTATTTTTTCTGTACTCGGGAATACTATGGTAGTCAAACAGCTGCTACCTCTCACAAGAGGGCGCTTTCCGAAATCAAAAATTCTGTTCCTGAACTTGGCGGCAGCAGACTTATTTGTCACTTTCGCAACCATGCTGTCCCAACTCATCTGGGAGTTGATGGATCAACAATGGATTGCAGGCGATGCTTTGTGTAAGATATTCAAATTCTCGCAAACTTATTCTCTTTGTTCCTCAACATATATGCTTGTGGCTATTGCTGTGGATCGATTCAATGCTATCGTCAGACCCTTCGCATCGCCACAAGAACCTAAATACTATGCTCTTGTAACCTGGATTGTAGCCTTGCTTCCAGCATTGCCATGTTTGGTTGTATTTCACGTAATTGATCTTTCTGAAAACGTCTCAAAGTGTGTTTCTAAGTTTTACACGTCATCCCAGGCAATGTTCTGGCGGCAAACATACGTAATGTGTGTATTTTTATTTGTCTTCATATTTCCTTTCATTCTTCTGTTGGTGCTGTATATTAGAATAGTGGTCGAAATACGACTGCGTTCGTTTGTATTTACTGCCAGTCAGCAGACTGCGTCTTCTTTGCCTAGAGCCAGAATCAAAACACTGAGAATGACAAGCGCCATTCTCTTGACCTTCATAATTCTAAACATTCCTTACATTGCGCAGGAATGTCTGATTGCGTTTGGCTACTCCGAATTGATCAACAAGAACATCAGTGCCTTAGCTGGAGTCATTTCAGCTAGCAACAGTGCCTTTAATCCATACATATACCTGATGTTTCAGTCAAAGAAAACATTTATTGGAAGGTGCTTGAGAAATCTGATTACTATTATTCGCTCCAGACAATGGTCTTCACCAACAGAGAGGAAAGATACTTCGTTTTTATCCGCATCGTCTCAAACCTCATTTAAATTCGACATGCATACATTATCGGCTCAACCACCAATAAGAGCAGCTCGACTTAATACAATGATCAATGGAGGAGCAAATACCCATGGAACATTCGTATGAACTGTCTGAACAGTTCAAAGATTTGTACATTGATACAGCAAATATTTGTGCTTATTTTACATTTATGCGAGTGAGTTTTCAAGTGGGATAAGATTTTTTCCCATATTTTATATGCATATATTCCTGTTAAATTGTTTTTCTTATTTTAGTATACTTTTAAAATATTTGTTAATTGTTTTCCGAATGTCATATGCATTACCTCCATTATAGTTATAATATTATGTGTTATAGTGTGCTTCAATTTTTGGAAGAAAAATTATTGTTTTTGATAGTAAAATGCTAGAAAAGTTTCAAATGGCTTCTTTCACTGAAATATTTGTTTCTACTATATATATGCTACTTAATATCGCAATCTTTTTTTAGAACTGTATATAGCAATGATGATATTACTATCTCATTTCCAAGAAATACTTTTGGAATATTACATTGATAGAACATATTTTAAAAATTATGTATTACTTTATTTATAGGACTTTAAATTATATTTAAAATATTAAAATTACTTCTCCTAGCAATGATTTCTTCCTGATAAATTTTTTTAAGAAAATTTCTTTTTAAAAATATATATATAAATAATTCATTTGGATATTTGAAGATCATACTATAATTTGTGTATATGTGTGAATAGATTTCCTCCCAATTATTTTTGAAATATAACAATCTACATTAGTATAAGAATTCTAAATACATTATATTTAAAGTAAGTTTCTGGTAAAAACATCTGTGTGTGGTTTCCTAAAAGAATATTAGTTCAACTCTATATTAACAAAATAACAGCTTTATTGAAATGTAAAAATATTTTAACTGTTCAACTTATATTTTTAATGAAAATTAGCATATTTGCATTTACCTCATATCTACGGAATTACTAAAACATTAACATGGTGCTCTATTCAACATTATTTCATTTATTGAAATGTATAGTGTATATATGTGTGTGGTGCATTCCTTAATCAAACTATTTATTGTGAATGTATTTGTCATAGTACTCTTGTAAATAAAGTAGTTTAATGAAATATTTGTAATTAAAATTTTGCAATTTTTAAAATGTACCTTTTGTTTAATTACATAAACACATGGCTATATTTCCTGTCTTTTAAAAGAGCTGAACTAAATGCAACTGGAACTTTCAATTACAAATTATAGTATTTTTATGAGGCAAAACTTTTTCAGTGTCTATAATGGATTAATTCGTTTTGATAACGTTAAGATGTATGCCTATCAAAATGTTATGTGACATTGCCAATGCAGTTTAATTAATACTGTAGATAGGTAAATAATGTGCATGGCATTTGTAATTTTCAGTAATCCTTTATTTATTAAATTATACCTCAGAGAGAGCAAACTTAAATACATATTTATTAAACTATTATATCTTTAGTTTTTATTTGCTTTCTATTTAAGCTGTCTTTTAAACTTGGAACAAACAATCGATGTATAAATGCAAATTATTATTCTCTCATTAAAATGCTTCAGTCCTTAAAATTAATTAACATTCTGTAGATATTTTAAGAAAGTTAAAAAATAACTTAATTAAATTATGTTAAAATGACGTACAAACCCTCAGAGATTTTACCTCTGTTCTCATTTCTTAGTGTGATCTGACTGCTTGAACACATTCATATATCAGATAAATTAAACAAACAAGCCGTCAAGAGAATTAATTTCATGTTATGATATTGAAACTCTTAACTTTAATTCAGCTGTTTCGTTATAAGAATATTGCTCTGCTTGCCCTTCTTTAATTTTAGTCCTACCCTTTTTAGTATACTGTTAAGTGTGTAGTTTGTTCGTCTTTACTCTATGACTGGCGCGTTCTATACAGGACTATTTAGCTTTGTGGGGTTAAATTCCAGTATCTTTTTTGGTGCTTTTCTCTTTGTTCTTCCGTGCTGGTCACTTTTAAGGCTTTCTTTTCAATCCTTTTAGTCCTGATTATAATTGGTTCTTCTATAAATTTGATTTTTTAGCTTATTATTTTCTTCCTGTACGCTTGAGTGATTTTTATCTTTTTACACATTTTCCAGTTTTCAATACATTTTGCTCTCTTTTATTACATTTACCGGTATTTTTAGCGCAATATTTTAGATTGTCTTACTCCAGATTTTAGTCTTTTCTATATTTTGAATTTTACACTGTGCCTCTTTTGTGTTATTTTGCCTCAGCGTAAGCATTATTTTGTAAGCACTGGTCTCTGGAGACTGGAGCAATAATGCTGTAAAAATTCTTCTATAAATCTCTTTGTGTGTATTTTATAAATTTATGTACTTTTATGATTATGATCTTAAGGAAGGGTTAATAATGTTTTAGACTATTTATTGCTTCATATTCTGGTTACTTTTTAAAAACCTCGAAGAAATTATGGGGCGTGATATTAGCAAACAAATTATTTTCTCAGTGCGCTTCCATCATGATCGTGGATTTGAATCATGATTTTTTAAAGTTATCTCAATTAACACTAGATTGCCCAAGGAAGTCATTTTGACTGCTCTTCAATTTGAATTAGAAAAAGAATTACATATATGATGCACAATTTTTTAGAATTTTTTTTGAATATGTTTTTTTTTCCATGAGAAGTAAATTTTTTTATTGTTAATATTTACTAATAACTTGGTATGTAAATGTAAGAAATGTGAAAAATATTAAAAGTTAGTTTTAAACAAATGTTTTTACACATTAATTATTCTTTGACAATACAGTGATTTTGACTGCTTTTGGGCAATATAGGTATATACTAAATTTCATTCATTCTAGTGTTAAATATTTACCTTTTTTATAAGCAAATACTGTTAATTAATATTTATGTTTAATTTACTTCACTTTTCTTTATTTGTGTCACCTAATAAAACTCTAAAACAGTAAATCTTGATAAATTAAGTTATTTGGTTTTTTCAATAACAATAGTGTAGTATTAGTAAAATTAATCTTGTAACTGGACTGAAAAATTATTTTTAATATTACAATACATTGATTATGATACACAGAACTTTTGAACTATAACCTTTTCCAAGATGTTTTAGTAACTTTGAAATACCACAGGGTGCATAGCAGTTAAATGTCTTAGAAGTGTCCGCTCAATTTTTAATAGCCAATGTTCCTATTTTTTTGGTCACTTCTCATGAGACTTTTTGCTTGAATCACTTTTAAAACAAGTTACATGTAACATGGTAAAACTAGCTTCAACTAATATCTTTAAGAACATTTAGCAACTTTATTTTGTTTTCGTTAAAGATCATTTTTTTTAAGTGTATACGTACATTAATTTCACCATTTAGTGGTACACTAACTTAATTGGAAACTTCTCTAAAATCCGAATTAATGAAATAAAATAAAGGATGTTAAAATTTATTGACACTCTCTTCTGAATTTTCAAGTATAAGGCACATAAAAAGATTTAAATTATCTCATAATCAGTAATATCTCCAAAGAAGATTTTTCCAAATAAGCCATTTTTAACAGATAATTAATGATTAACTAAAATCGTTGATTGTATAGATGTATACAATCAAATAAATTTATTTTTATCTATGGAACTTTGTTTTTATTCGATTTAAGTGTTATTTTATTTCTTTTGATTGTGTAGTCTTGATTACTCAGCAGAAGATTTTTTATTAGTTTAGTTTGCAAACGCGCAGTTTGGACGGGAATAATATATTCAAAAACATTTCAAAAACAGGATGGATACTGTTGCTGAAGTAAATTTTCTAAGAAAAATTATCTTTAACTGTCACTTTGACTTCCTTTGCACTTTAATTTCTTTTGCATTTTCAACATTATTTTACATTTTATGCGAGGTATATTAAATGTTTGATACAAAAAAAAGTTTTCTTTTTTTTTTATTGTGCAATTTAAAAACTCTTTTTTTTTCAATTCAATAAAATTTTATACTAGAAAATATTATTTGCTCAGAATTATGACGAAAAAGAAATTTAAAAAGTCTATTTTCATATTTCTGCTAACTCGTAATCAAAGAAAAATATCCTTATCAGGAAAATAATTATAAGCCGTTTTACTTTCTCGTTCTTCAGTCTGAAATAAACTTCTTTGATTCGAGCAACATTGTTTTGCTCCTAATTATTAATACGGTCCTGTTAAGTATTACAAATAATAATTTTTAGAATAGTAATATTTTTCCACTTGTTTTCGTACGTAGTTTGGAAGTTCTTTTCAATTTTGACCCTTTCAGGATTTCTAGCAATTAAAATTTCTGTACAATCGATTTTAAGACTAAAATATTCCATTTCTTAACTACTTTTCGAACATGATAGATAAATACCCCTATATAATTAAAGTATAAGAAAATTATTCTGTAGTCATAGATTTCGTATTTTATTTCTTTCAGTTGCAACATTTATTTCCTTTTTATGATTAGGTATGTATTATATATATATATATTTTTTGTTTGTTTCGCATCATGAACATAAAACATTTAAAATTATTTCACGCATATTTAAACAAATTAGTTAAAATATATTAGTTAGTTATATATTTGATTCGTTTATTAATTAACAATAATTATTCTAGTTTTTACAATATTTATTGTTTGCAGTACTAATTCAATTATGAATTAAAAAATAAATTTATATAATTTTTCATTCTAATTACTATATGTATAAAACGAAATGTGTCTTTTAAACAGATAAGTGTTCTTTTGTTATAAATAAATATTACATATAATGTATTCCTCTCTCTTTGTGTGATTTTAAATGTATTTTGTATAAATCATGCTCAAAATGTAATATTTCTTCTTCAAACTACTATAATAGTTATGTAATAAATGTGTTTTGGAAAAGCTTTTGTTTCCTTGATCTATATAAATTCCACACCAAAAGTACTTGTGCACACAGATATTTTTATATAAATAAGGCTTCGCTTAAGACTAGTTTCTTAAAGATATTAGAACGTTCAGTCAAAGCAATTGTCAAACTTATTTTCTGGAGTGTTAATTTTTATTTTGATGAAGAACTTAAGTTTCAGGTCAACATCCTCATTGGTCACTATTTTCCCATTAAAACAATGTGTGGTAACTAATGTTAGTGGAAATTATCTGTTACTTACCTTCATATAGTCAACCTGATGATATAGATCAGTTGTATTCAAACTGCGTTCCATGGAAACTGGGGTTCCACGAGATATACCGAGAGGCTCTACGAGTAAACAAAATTGGTAAAAGAATTATAACCGTGTATGTAAAATGAATTTCCGTTCTCTATGAAGTTTGTATAACCACAGATATCTAAAGCTCATCCCAGGCATGAAAACTGAATTTTTTTATTTATACATAAGTTTATACTGTGCCGCGCTCACGCGTCTTTTCTGTAACATAACCTCTGGGTACTTTGACGGCCAAGATTAATGGCAAATCTTTTCCAACCCAAATCCAAGAAGTGAAATGCAATTGTAAAATGCAAATAAGATAGCTTTTAAAAGAACAGAAGTTTTAGTAAGAAGGATGGTAATTTAGAGAAAGTTATGTTTAGAAGAGATAGAAGTGTGATTTGACGGCCTATCAAAAGATTACCAAGATTTCTAGCCATTACTACAAGGTGCATACTATTGCATGTGTGCCTAAAAGTCTCTGAACAGTGATTGAACCTTAGTTTGAATCAAGGTAGGACTGATTATTTGATATTAGGACTTGTAATATTATCAGAATTGAAAGTAGGCGGATAATACAATTATTTAGGTAAGTGATCCAAGTTACGCGATTAGGTTTAACTACAGCTGTGTGTTTGGTTTATTCTCACTTAAAATAAGTTTATCTAATTTATTAGAAATTTAAGTTATATTCTTAATAAAGTCATATTAAGAATTTTAAAATGTCGATTCATTTCGAGAATCCCACACCTCTAATTCACGCGGACAATCAAAGATATGGTCGCCATAGAACGACCATATCACAATACTTTGTAACACTTTTTTAGGTTTATTGTAATGAGTAACAAAATAATGTTAAAATGCCTTTAATTTATATGTAGTGCTAACTGGATAGTGAATATTCTATTGTTTACTCTCCCGGCTTCCAAGAAATAATTTTTGTATTCATTAGTATAATGTTTCGCTTAACTAAATAGTTTTCTAATGGAAAATGTACCTTTTTTTCATTTGCAGAAAAAAACACTTATAATAAAGGACAAGGAACAACTTATCGACATATTAACAAATACGACGTTAAAATCTAAATTTAAGCAAGACTAGCTCCCCTAAATTTAAAGTTTCAAATTCAAGAAAAATACACAGGATTTCACACTCTGCTATAAGCATATTAATATCATTCATAACAATGCATCTAAGTGAAAAATATTTCTAAATGTGAGTCACTACAATAAATATAAAATAATTTTTAAAACAGATACGACTGTAGATAATTTCAATTAATCTAGATTTCGACAGTTTGTGTAAAAAAATGTAAGTAAATACCCCAACTAGTAAATATAACGCATGGGTAGGTAACACTTGAGTCATAACTTAATATTATTAATGTGTGTGTGAGTAAGTTATATTAAAATTAAGCAAAACTTTTATTCTCAAGTCCAAAATACAACAATCAAGATGAAAGAGTTAAAAAAATAATATCAAGCTTTTAAATTATATTTTGAACTATTAGACGGAAACATACTTATATAAAACAAGTGAACAAAGCAAATTAAGATAAAAAACTTGTTATACTAATAAATCAAAGCAATTTATTTCAGAATAACCTTGCTTCATCAAAGTAAAATAGCTATGCTATAATTCAAAACAATAACCACTTAGCCAAATCAACAAATCATTTATTGAAAGAATAGTTTTTTTAAATTATTTATTCGAATTAGAATTGTAAGTTGGACTAAAAGAACAACGTAATAGTTAAATACAGCAAGTAAAAGATATAATTATATAGTAAAAATATCAAAAAGTCCTCAAAAAAGCTGTATGAAACATAAAGTTTCGGTTTTCGAGCTAGGCGTGCAAACTTATGACGTTATATCGAACGGCATGGAAAATAGCTAAAAAACTAAATTCTAAAAAAAAATAATCTAAAATGAGTGCCGAAAAATTCTCTTCAAGATGCATACCATCATAACTAGGGATTGCAATATCGGACCAAAAGTTCAATACCGGTATTCGATATTTTTTAGATCTTAATACCGGTAGTGTAGTAGCTTTAGGAAAAGAAAGAAAAAAAGGTTCAAGTGTAGTATAGGGGGGCCACTTCGGATTTGGCTATTTTTCTTTGGATTTGGCGATTTTTATCTTCATGTTATGTTAAAATATCGAATTTATTCTAAAATAAATAATAAGTAATTCTCAAAAAAGTACCTTGGCGGCCACTTTTAGTCGCCTAAAAAAAGGACTGCGCCAAGTGCCCCCTATACTACACTTGAACCGAAAAAAATACAGGTGTTTCTTTGTTTTATTAGAGAGTGTAAATATCACAAAAAATTAATTTGTAATTTTTAATTATTTCACTATATAAAGAACCACAAAAGTTAAAGGAATATTTTGCTTATTAAAATCACAAAAAAGTTGTAAATATCATTATTCAGTCTGTGGTACTATTACACAATTTTGAAATGTGATCTTAAAAAACATAATGCATTAATCGTACTGTCATTAAGCCTGGAACGTAATTAATGACAACAATTATCAGCAGTTGAAAACGCTCTTTCGACATCTACGCTAGTTGGTGGAATTGTTAGCGATACGCGATACACTTCCTGTAAATTTCTCGTCTTCAAATAAATTGATTTCTCGTCGGATGGTTTTGGATACAGCTGACTTCTGTATGGTATTTTGGAATTTTTTTAGTTATCGCTAATTCTAATTTTGTTCAAGAGACAATTCCTTTTCACTATCGACATTAGTGTCATAATCATCTTCGATAACTGTACCGAATTCTTCTGAATGTGGATAGGTTTGTGGGTAAAAGTTTTAAGAAAACTTACTATAAACTTGATCAAATTTGAATTGGTTAGTGTCTTTTCTTCTTTTTCATTTTCTTTATAAAATCACGATAATATGTAAATACAGTGTGAATAATAAACTCTTGCATTTAAAAAATATAGAAATATTACACATTTTCTTCAAAACTACAACCTTGTTTTTTCACAGATACGAATATCATACTAGGAATCCTGCACGAGTGCAGTTTCGCTCTGAACTGTAATTGAATATATTTCGCCCGCCTCTTTGGATAATACACATACTTTATCACTTCTCGTGATTGTACGATACACAACTTTATATTCAAAGTCTAATTAATTTCACCCGTTAGGGAAACATAAAAAAAAACGTATACTATTTTGCTAGGTTGGCGATCCCTGGACATATAGTGGAGATAACTGTATAAAATTCAAGTAAATACCGAAAAACCGGTATGTAAGCTTGTCAATGCTTATTGAAAATTCCTTAAAAAATGTATTCATTCTAAATTAAATTTTTAAAAAATAAGCATTGATTTAATTCAAAAATGCATACCTACTTTTGTTACATGCATTATTTGCAATAGTTAAAAAATTGTAAAGCATTTGTAACAATCGAAAAAAGTCATAGCATTTTAAATGAAGACAAACTAGTTATATTCTATCTTTCTGGGTAAGTCAGTCCAAAGTTTCGATTTGTCTTTGGGGCGTGAATAAAAATGAAAGTAAAAAATGTTATAACTCTGCGTCTTATAAACTTGGAGCTTTCAAATATTGTGAGATTATAAAAAAGTATATAAAGTGATAATTTAGCCGAAGAAAAATAGATTTGATTTTTTAAACGATTTGGGTCAATTGAATCATACTGTGTCACCTTAATATTGTTTAGAGATGCAACCGAATGTTTACATACGTACATTTGAGACATATAATTAAAAAAGTGAAACCATTTATAAATGATATTTGAAATCATTTAATCATTCCAGTATTTGAGAGTCGCATTCTAAATTTAATATTCATAAAAGACATTGTGACAACTGATTTCTCCCAAAAATTTGTAACGTTTAACAATCCTAACAAAGCATGAAATCTTAAGTAGTTATATAATGTTTATGAAATTTAAGTGTAAGAAAGTACAAATCATTAGTATGCTGCAATTTTCCTGTCACATCATTACAGATAATGAAATAATTAAGATAGAGTAAATATATTTTCATCAGTCCCAAGGAAACGAAAACCAAACTTAAAGTAGATTGGTATTTAGTTTCGCAATTGATTCTGCAATGTAAAAGACGTTACGATCCGATGGGTTCCAGTTATCTCGCCACATAACTTTGTTATTATTGCCATAGATTTCTCCATTCTAACACTATGGTGAGAAATAATAAGCACAAATATCATTTATTTCCCGGAAAGACATTCTAAGTAACAGAATAACAGCTCAAATAATATCCATTAGGAAACTCAATCCATGATTGCTGAAATAGTATTAAGAATTCTTATGAGAAGTTATTTGGTGTGGTATGCAATTTAGCAATTTCGATTTCTGATAAGTTTGTAAGTTTCTTTTTAATCATTACACCATATGGAATACCACATGTGTTTATAAGTCACAATCTTATTAAATTAAACTTAATCAGAATGAAGAAAGGTTTTCCAGCATAATGTAATTTTTTCCCTTATTTAAATACGTAAGCTATTTCGAAATTCCGGATTGTAATATATGTAACTATTTCTATTGAGAAACTACAAAATAACAAAGAAAATAAGCTTTTTTTTAAAAAATATTCAATGAAATTGGATTTCTTGCTCCTCTATTTTATGCAAATTAATGAAACTTATGACAGGTATTTCAAACATTATTATGAGCGCTTTTAGTTTTTTTTCCCTGGAGGCCTACGAAAGTTTTGGAAAATTCTGTAAACAATGGCCCAAAGACAATGTAAATTGATTACTATAGAGAAACCTGAAACGCCAGAAAACCGGATCAATGAGTAATTATTTATATATTTGCTATTATATTAAATATAACTTGAACATATACGAAGAAAAAAAATATCCAGTCATTGTGCAGCCATTATCGAGGTCAGGGGTGACTTGATTACAGTAAAATCTGTCGTATAACGCGCACTTTTAAAACAAAAAATAAGCTCGAAAGTTACGGGTGTGCATTATACGCCGGGTATAACAAGAACTTTAAAGTGTTAAAAAAAATATGAGTATAGAAAAATATTAGACTTCTACATCTATATCAAAGTATTGTTTATTTAAAAGAAATAACATTTCTTATGTAATATGGTTGTAGTTCTAGAAGTATTCTATTCTTTTCAAAAGCTTAGAGCAGTGCTTCTCAAACTTTCAATACTGGCGCCCCCCTTTTCAATCACAATTTTTATCGCGCCCCCTTATACATTAATAAATTACTGAATGCAATAATAATGCACTTTGACGCTAAAGCTTCAATACACGATCTTAATTATAAACCGTACAAATTAATAACATAAGTATTAAATTTTATATATGTTACTCTTAAGTAAAATATATATTAAGTAAATTACTTTTTTAAGTAATAGGTTAAAAAAAATTATGTTATTTTTCTTTCTCCACAATTTTTTAAATTAAGAAACAGATTGAGAAATAATATTTAATTAAAGATTTATTTCCTTTAAAGATCCATTTCTAAAAGTATACAAATGTCATTAAAAATAGCCTAATCTATGTATTTGCTCTTTATCATATCCATTACATTTAGCATTCTCGTAGGAACGTTCACGTGAGTCCTGAGCAACCTAACGGACGTCTGCACAAAAGAGCAGCCAAAATGCTGTACCTCGGTACAGATTCTAGTCCAGTCTTGTGGCCAGATCGATTAGCTACTGAATCTCTCTTAGATGGTACATTTCATAATTCACGCGTTAATTGTAATTCACGGTATTAGTATTTACGGCAGTGGATTAAAACAAAATCATAGATATATTTTAAAATCGCAGCAGGCATTCGACGATAATAAAACATCAACAAGTATTACACAGACGAGGGGCAAATTATTGTAAAGTTACGAATGGGTTAGGAATCCATTTCAAAATACTTCAAGAAGGGCTCTCAACTGCCGAAAAAGAGATCTTCATAGATTTCACATCCAGTGATAGAAATTAAAGGGCAATTTTTACTTGTAACAAATCCCACTCTTTGAATTTTGGATAGGGATTGGATGCTTTGATTTTCTGCACTGAAACAAGCATTTCCGTATACCTATTACCATTTTAACATCATACCTTTGTGAATCAGATTTTTCTGCGATGGCTACTTTGAAGACAAAATATAGATCTAGGCTAAATATCAAAATAACTCTGAGTGTCAATTTCTAATTTTAGCCTTCCTTTGAAAAACTTTGCTCTGCAAGGTATAAGCCCATGGAAGTCACTGATAATTATTAAACTTGTTATTATATACTGGCTGGAAGTACCCACTCTTATAACTACGAGTTTATTTTTAAAATGATAATACATTATTCTTGATATAATATAAGCTTAATTGTAAGGAGAGTAAAACCAAGTGCATGACAATGTATACAAAAATGTCAAAATGATTTATTGAAATGAGTCTCATATTATAAACGGTTTTGAATGAACTGTAATTTTAAGCCCTCGCAAATTAGCATTTAGAATAAATGTTAAGAAGTAATAAAAAAGAATATAAAATTCTAATGAATAACAATTTGGTATTTACTTTTTTAATATTTAAGCAAGGAAAAACTTCAAAATGTTTTAGGACAGGATCGGAATTATTGCACTCGATACACAAGGTTAGTTAATGGTCGCGGGGAGTGATGCACCCCAATTCTTTTTCTTAATTATTTTCAATATACGAAGATAAAATTACAATTTCAGTGAATAATTTAACTAAAGAAAATATACTTACCTATTTCTAGGATTTTTTTTTTTTTTGTCTTTTCATAATTTGAAAATATCCAATAAAAACTGAACTAAATTGTTCCAAATGTGCGTGACCTTAATAAAGGACACAAATCACGAACACTTCTTTCTAACATTTATTACAAGAAAGTTTTTGTTCTTGTTACATTTGTTCACGTTATTGTAATTTTTAATGTCAGCACATTGATCGACAAATATCCTGTTGAACTTTTTCTTGCTTGTCTTTTTGACAGGAGTGAAGTGCATTTTGCGGAAGTACACTTATGGCTTCATATTTTTCTTGATAAAGTTCTTAATGTAGCTATTAGAAAATTTTCCTTTCGTTTCATGTTTTATTGCTTTTCTCAAATTTACTTATTAACATGATTAATATGCATTATTTCAGCAAATGTTTCCCTTGTTTTGATCAGCGAATTTCCTTTTCAGAGATCACAGATGCTTAATCCTTTTTATATTCTGCTCATTTACACATTTATAAACCATAATAAGTCCGTACAACATCACAATTAAAACCACTAAAATATTCATAGGAAAAATGCAGCATGTTTAAGAAAATATTTTTGAAAAATAGTATGGTCGTGCCAGGAACTCAGTCTAAACAAGTACCTTAAGATTCTAAAAACGTTTACCACTCCCAAAAAGGAGATATGTGTGATCCAATTCAATTTGGCTCCCATTAAGACTGTCATATTAGAGGATTCTCTCTGTCAAGGTCATTGGTAACAAATAAGCAGTTTTTAAAATTAACGATTTTTTGTATTATATGTTTCAGTATACTCATAAAAAAATAAATCTTGGCCGATTAATCCTTCAAAGTGCTCAATATGCTTATCCATATCATAAAAACTCTTTCACACTGTGAAAAAAGTGCAACAGAATTATATAATTTACAACTTCCCTAAAAAGGGACGCAGATAACCATACAAGTAAGTTCGAAAGCCAGCAAAAGTAATATTTTTAGGTTAAAAGGAAACGTAATAAAAAATCTCTCATCGTAGGATTACAGCAAAGTAAACAAAATATTTTTATTTAGTTATAGGATCAAGAATGTATGAGCGTTTAGAAGTAGAATCTTTTTATTTTTTGATGACCTTTTTTCACCCAGATGATATATATAAATCATGTCAATGTAAATCCTTATTTTTTTTATTATATCAGAAAGTATTTTGTCTTTTTCATTCCAGTAAATTGATTTTTTTAATCTTTTATTTTCGATATGTTCGCGCCCCCCTTGAAGGGTTATCGCGCCCCCCAGGGGGGCGCGCCCCACAGTTTGAGAAACACTGGCTTAGAGAATCATACCTCGAATAAACGACTTCAAAACATAAGAGAAGAACGCATGTACATTTCAGGTTTCTTCACAAAAAAGGGGGTGCGCGATCTACGGCGAATATACCTGAAAATTAAAAATTGCAGCTTGAAAGTATAGGTGCGCGTTATACGCCAAATTTTACGGTAAATATTAGCGGCAGATGATGCTATTACAACAGTAAATGCTGCAATATTGGGTATAAGGGAAATTTCTGTTGGTTTTGAACACATGCACTTTAATGCATTGCCGATTCTTAACAAAAATTCAGATCCGACTGAAACCAGTTTCAACCGTTAGATTAGTATAGGATTGATGATTCATACACATTTTTTCGTATTTTAGTTAGTTTTTTAAACTTGTAAAACTGCCATGCGTGAAGAAAAAGGGTACTTAAGACATTTAAGACAAAAATGTGATTTACCAAAATGAAAAAATTTCGATGGAGGTGAAACAAATCTTGCGTAACGTTTTTGGAGCGGATACAGCATCAGTTCGTTCATCCCAAAGATATTTTAGGAAGTTTCTTTCGGGTGATTTTTTTCTTTAAAAGATAAAACCAGAGCAGCAAGGCCATCAGATGTTAATGACGAAGTGCTACTCGGTAAGATCAGGACAAATTCCACGTTAACTTTCACAGAATTAGGCTTCAAGCTTGGAACTCATCAGGCTACTGTTTTGGATCACATTAAAAAGCTTGGTTTCGTGTCCAAAATCTCTGCGAATAAGCGAATAAAATTTAATGGACAGATTTTCGATATGTTCTTCAAATCTTGCTCGTCAGAAAAGGAAATCGTTTTTGGATCACTTGGTGTCTGGAGATGAAAAGTGGCTAACGTATACACACATTTGGTTAGAAAAAAAGGCATATTGTTACGTAGATCCGGGGTTCGAGGATTTTATTCAAATTAGTCGCAAAGAGCAAGACAGATCTTTAAAAGCGATGAGAATTTTACTGTCGAAAATGCAATCCTTGAAATACAGGATTCAGCAACAATATTCTCAGAAAGTCTTCACACCTTCAACAACACTCAGACATTTTTATCGGTGTCTATTATCGGTCTATCTATTGGTGTCTATTATCGGTCTATCTATTGGTGTCTATTATCGGTCTATCTATTGTTGTCTATTATCGGTCTATCTATTGGTGTCTATTATCGGTCTATCTATTGGTGTATATTATCGGTCTGTCTATTGGTGTCAATAATCCGTTATCCAGCAATCGCTCTTTCAACAGCCGAAGTAATCACAAATCGCTTCAACAATCAGAGCAATATTAACTGATCGCGAGTCAAAACCAGACTGCCTGACTTTCAAAAAGCATCTCTCAAATTATATCCCTCGCGGATAATTTGAGAAAGACCCACTTGCGTCATAGATCTTGAAATAAGTGGATTTCTTTACTAATTTCTAGAAGAATCTAGAGGGTCCCGAACTCGCCAAAAATAGTCGCCAACATGATCGTCAAGTCTCCAAAATGGTCACCAAGTCGCCAAAATGGTCACCAAGTCACCAAAATGGTCACCAAATTGCCAAAATGGTCTCCAAAACTGACAACAACTTGGCTCTATCACCAAGATTTCACCAAGTTTCCATTGTATCACCATTAAAAAGTAAGGGACGGCGTTGCTTGTGTATATTACAATTTTAACATAAATTAAATCTAATTTAGAGTAGGATATATAAAGGCATCCAAATACAAATTGTTTACTCTATTTTACACAAAATTCGTAACAATATGTTTACAAAGGAGAGACTCCACCATCCACATCCAAAGCTGACATGCATCAGAAAAAGATTATGCTGTGTTGTTGAGGAAACACTAAGGGTAAAGCCCACTATGGACTGCTGAAAGAAAAAGAAACGAAGGATGTTGATCGTTACTGTTCGCAACTTGATACTTTGAATAAAGAAATTCAGCGAAAACATTCATCTTTTCTCGACAGAATGGGTATAACTCTTCATCACTAGAACACTAGACTTTACTTCAGCCAGCATATTCTCCTAATATTGCACTATCTAACTGTCATATATGCATGTCGTTGCTAAACCTTCTTGAAGGAAATGAATATGTAAATTATAAGAGTGTTCAAATGGCATTGGGAGAATACTTTGTGTCCGAAACAGAGAACTTTTCAGGGGGTTAGATAAGCTGGAAATCAGATGTAACTAACAAAGGAAGTTATATTTTGTATTCTATTTAAAATAAAAAGAAACGAAAAGGAAACTTGTTATTTCTTTAGAAAAAATGACACACAGTAGGTACATTCAACCATCATTGCACCCAACAGCTACATTCCGTTTTGTTAACAATTGAAAATGAAGTGAACATGTATTTTTGTCACAATTTGTGTTAAAACTTGTTTTTTAACATGCTTTTATAAGTTTCACTTGTATGTAATGGAATCTTTGAACTCGATTTTTACCCAGTTTAAAAGATCAGATTATTTCGAAATTGTACCTACTTGTCAAGGACTAATTACAATACAATAATTTCATAATTTTGTTCTATTATCCTGTTTAGGATAATTAGGAATACGATTTCTTGATTTGGGGACTAATTCTATATACCACTTCCACATTTGGCAACTTATTACGTAAACTATTTTAAGATTTGGCGTCTAATTCCATATGCCATTTCCAGATTTGGCGACTAATTTTAGATTTAGCGACCATAAAGATTAAGATGAAACCCTAAAATCGCAAGACTTGTGCATGTGAAAAAAAATAATTTATGTTCTAACTTCTAAATATTTTTTTATATTTGTAAAGCAATATACGTTTAGAAGTGATGGTACTAATTAGCATTATAGCAATATGTTTAAAAGGTGACAAATGTATGTTCTAACTGCTAAATATTTTTTTTATTTTGATAAAACAATACGATTGGAAGTGATGATATGAATTAACTTTATAGCAATACGTTTAAAAGGTGATAATACGATTGATATTTAATATTTCTTCTTAACACACTTTTATTAGTTAGACATGTTTCTATAGAGACGGAATCTTTGAAATATAACGATATGTGACTCATTCGAGGTCTCGTAAATGGAGAGAATAAATACGCTTAATTAATATCCATTGAAGAGCAAGACTAATTCCAGCAGCCACGTAATTCCGGCTCCAAATATCAAACTCAAAGATAAATTCAACAAAAGATAAATGATAGCTTTAAAAACTGAAAAAACAGGATTTTATTGTAGACCGAACAAAAATGAAAAATAAATTATAGCTTCAGAAAAACTAAAAACACGCTTGTATAGTGAATCGAAGTAAAAAGTACAAAAATAATTCCTAATATAAGAATAAAATAATTAACGAAAAAATTAATGCCATTGTAGTAAAAGCGTGGAGTGTGCTTTGTACTACATTTTTACACTAACTCAGCATTTTGGAATGGAACTAGTAAGAAATTATAACAATTAATATAGAGCATTCCACGCTTTTATCCCAACGACATTAATTTTCTCGTTAATCATTTTATTCTTACTTATTAAAATGGCCGCAGTTCGATTTACTATACAAAGGACGTCTTTTAATTTTAACTTCACATCCTGAAATGTGTTAAATATGTTCTGTTTGTAGTTCAGAGGGTGAAGATATATTCATTTTCTATTATTTTCAGCTTTTCATGACGGCTGTATGCAGCAATGTTACTGTAGTACATGAAGAGTTGATAGGTGCTAATTGTGTGTGGATTGTTTATGAAAGCGGCACTTTGAAGCTAAACTAGGACTATGGTGAAGAAAGTCCCAATGTCAAAAATTACAAAGTTAGTTTGGAAAACATTTTTTTACATTTCTACAAATGAAACAGATACAAATTTACATTTAAGGTATCCGACTACGTTCGGAACCATGATTTTAAAAAAGCACATAAATGTATAATTTTCATAATATTTAGTGTCACTTAGATTAGAATACATGTATAACATTGTTTTAAGGACATTATGACAAAGAAAAATTATTTAAATACAATATTTAGGCAAAAAATTAACTTAGAATAACCTTTTTTCCAAATGTTCTCCTTTTGTAAAAAATGCTTCTATTGTATTAATATTTTGCCTGTATATAGCTCAGACCTCTGTACAGAGGCTCAACTACGATTTTTGAAAACACATTATTTTCAGAGTTACAAAAGGAATTTGGAAACAACAATTATCGGCGTATTTTCTTAAAATTTCTCCCTTTCTGTTTCGTAAAACATGGATAAACCAAACTTCCGAGTTATGCGTTTCAAAAGAAATTCTAGTTGGGCCTCTGTACGAAGATCTGAAAACTATATACGGAAGCAAAATATTAATACAATAAACATTTTACAAAAGTCATTGGAAAAATATTATTCTAAGTTAGTATTTGCCAAAATATTACATTTTAAATAATTTTTTTGTCATAATAATAACATATAAAACAATATTATACATATATTCTAATGTAAAGGAAGTGACATAAATATCATGAAATTATATATTTATACGGCACAAAATATAGTTCCCAAACATCAATCCCGATGTCTATAAAATACAATTTATTATTAGCCTTTACAGATATCCCATTTTTAAAGTCAAGCTAACTCCGTATTTAAAACGAGCTTAACTTTTTGATAGAAAAAATTTGCTTTGTTTTTGTGGTGTTATAGTCGGGGCACGAGAGATGGGACATAGTATCTCCGAGATAGCCATGAAATTTGGATTTTCACGTACGCGATCATTTCACGTAAACCTTGACTATCGGGAATCCGGTAAAACATCAAATCTTCGACATCACTGCAGCCGGAAAAAGAACATGCAAGAACGTGAACAATGACGACTGACAATAATCATTACGCGTTACAGACGTGCAACTCTTCCGCAAATTGCTACAGAATTTCATGCTGGGCCATCAACAGTTGTCACCGTGTGAACCATTCAACGAAATATCATTGATATGGGCTTTTGGAGACGAAGGACCACTCGTGTACCCTTGTTGACTGCACGACACAAAAATTTACGCCTCGCCTGGGCCCGTCAACACCGACATTGGACTGTTGATGACTAAAAACACATTGCCTGGTCTGATGAATCTCGTTTCCAATTGAATCGAGTGGATGGACATGTACGGGTATCGAAACAACCTCATGAATCCATGGACCCTTCACGTCAACAGGAGACTGTTCAAGCTGGTGAAGGCTATGTGATGGTATGGGGCTTGTGCAGTTGGAGTGATACGGGACCACTAATACGTCTAGATACGACTCTGACAGGTGACAGGTACTTAAGCATCCTGCCTGATCCCCTGCACCCATTCATATTCATTGTGCATTCCGACGGACATGGGGCATTTCACTTGGACAATGCTACACCCCACACATCCAAAATTGCTACATATTGACTCCAGGAGCACTCTTCTGAATTTAGACACTTCAGCTGGCCACCCAAATCCCCAGACATAAACATTATGAACATATCTGAGATGCCTTGCAACGTGCTGTTCAGAAGCTTTCACCACCCCCTCTTACTCCTACTGATTTATGGACAGCCCTGCAGGATTCCTAGTGTCAATTACCTCCACCACTACTTCAGACGTCAATCGAATCCATGCCACGTCTTGTTGCGGCACTTCAACGTGCTCGTTGGGGCTCTACACAATATTAGGCAGGTGTACCAATTTTTTTCTTGGCTCTTTAGTGTACATATAAGAAAATTCTTCAGCACTCAAACGGTTAATTTTGTTCAATATATGCTTTTTACAATATTTTTATACGAAATTCTTTTAACATGAAAATATTTCACTCCCCTCAGTTTCGGGCAAAACGACTTTCACTATATATATCTTCTACAAATATTTGTGAGTACAAACAAGAAATAAAAGGCTTTTAACTCTTTAAAATCCAATTAATTAATAATAAATAACTGTATAATATTTACTAATAATAGTTATCATTTAATGTGCTCCTTTAGTTATAAGAGTTAAATAAGAACTATAATTAATAATTTATTCTAATTTTTTTTTAAATATCATTTGCTTTCTGAACATAACTTTGTTTTGAAAGTTTATGGAAAGGTATGGTGAATAAAAAATTGTGTTTGATTGTGTGATTTCACCTGTTACTTAGAGAGAGAGTTGAGCAATTTTATTTTATTCCTTCAATTAAAAGATTTAAATTAAAAAACCTTAAACTATCCACATAATTCAACGTTTTTATAAGTGGATATATTTAATTAACGCGAAACAAAGATTTTAATAATTTTAATAATTTAATAATTTTAAATGGAAAAAATGTAATGTAATTATCAATATTTCTTTTTTAATGTAATATAATAAAATTTCTATCATTTTGTTTCAAGAAATATTGCTTTTAGTGTTTTTTTTTTCAAACAGTACTTCCTTCTCTAAAAGTAAATGTCTCTCAGACACAGTCGAAGTGTGTTAATAAGGATATATTTTTAGAATGTTTTATCTTTAATTATTCGGGTTTTAAATAATGGCTTTTGAATTTAATACTCTAATTGTGAAAATAATTATATTACTAATGAGTAGGACTTGATGTAAAATTTTTACGATTTTTGAAGAATATATTACTTTTAATGCGTTTAGTAGTTACGGTAAAGTAATTGATTAAAAAGAATAATGCAAAAATTCTACACATAATGCAAAAATAAATCTGTTTTTCAATTCTCACAGTCAGTTCACTCTCTCCCTATATATATATATATGTATTGATGAGAGGCCATTAAATTATATTGTTTCCATCTAAATATCCCAAGTTCAGATTTGCTTCATCGCATCATGGCCAATGTTAAATCAACACATTTTAACTAGAATAATTACTCAAAGATTAGACGAACATTACACTTTAAGCTATAATTAAATTTATTATCACACATTTAAATTTTTTTGCATTTACAAAAAAGAATACAATAAGAGAAAACTTAGCTTTAAGTGAGAATGAGAGGAGCCTGGCTGACCTGTGTCCATGGGGGGTAGCAATTGACTTTCCTCTACATGGTGTTTTGGGGTGGAAATCGGATGGGAAAAAGTCTGCCAAAATGGGTGCGCGTCTCATTAAATAGTGAAACGTATCACCAGCAAATTCTTGGGCAGAACTCACTACTGTCTTCCAAGCTGAGTCTCGAAATGGATAAGATTTACGAGATTTTCGACCTCAACAAGGGACCCAAGATCTTGACAAACCCTTTTCGAAGGACTGTGACGACATCCGGTCAAGGGGGGCTCATATAGAAATTACCAGAAAAAATGGGACCGTCCAGCCTCCCATCAATATCTTGTTCGAATTTTCAATCGTTAATAAAAGTACTTCTTATTCATCCATTCAAGTTCAAATACATTTTTTTTAAACTTATAGTGGATGACACTTTGTGTTAATACAATTTTTTGAAGTATTAATTCATTAATCTAATACAAAATGAATAAATAGTAAGAAACAAAAATAATAGTCCAACAGCATATATAGAAAAGAGCATCGTTCGTTGTGTCCCTGTCGCGTAATGGATAACGCGTTGGACTTCTAATCCAAAAAGTCGTAGGTTCGAATCCCACTTGGGATGGTCTAATTTCTGAGAATGCGGTTTCTTCTTTACTATTCTATTCTATAAGAATAATTAAATCCACACACACACAATTAATGAAAAAATAGTAGTAATATCCAACATGGAAAAAATGGAAAATTGCAAGGAAAAACGCTTTTTATTTTGTCACTTAATATTGTGATTTTGCCATGTGTATGTACATGTTTATTTTAATTTTAAATGTTTAATAAGAAGTAAATAAATATATTTTTCTTTGTTGACCTAAGTAGGAATTGACTCAAAGTTTTTTTTTCTGTATTGTTGGTTTTATTTATTTATTAAAGAAGGAGTGTTTTAAGTGTTCCTTAATGTCCATGACATACTTTTGGTCCAGTAAACACAATGGTTCATTGATCATGAGCTTTTAAACGAATCCATAAAAAGAAAGGTAATCATCACGCCAAGCCACAATCAACTCGTAAGACACATCTTGTCCGAAAGAACAAACCAGAAAATCGATTGATCATGACAAAGAAGTTAAGATGAAAAGATAAAAAAAGGAAATAAATTGTGATTTTTTGAAGCTCGAAAATTAAATGTTTTACTTTTGAAGAAAGTTTTAATGAATTCTTAAATGTCGGCCAGACTTTTTGTTTGATATTCGAAAATATACTTTAATATGAAATGGAATTTAGAATAGAAAATTATAAATATAAAAAAGTAATCCTATATATAAAAAAAATATTTTAGTTGAAAATAATGTGCACTGGAAGGAAAAATATGTTTTCCAGCAGACAAATAATTTCAAAAGTGTTATACTGAACAGAGTTTCATAATCAATTTAGTTCGGTCTTTGTTTTAAAAAAGCGCTGAAAAATTTTTACATTTTACGACACAATTTCGTTTTATACATATATATACACTCATAATTTTTTTAAAAATCTTCTAATAAAACAGAAATTATTCAAAAATAATCTTTGTATACTTATGTTAAATCAGTGCTTGAAATCTCATCATCACATCGAAAGTGGAACCTTTATCCTGGAATGGCCAGGATAAAAGCCATGACATGTATAGCAGGTGTATTCTAACGCTTCGATCCTTTTGCGAGTGGAATTAAAACACTGATATCTACATCATCAGTTAAAATACGTTTATTAGCAGGTGGAGAGGCTGATAATGATTCAACTATGTCTAACTGAAATTTCAAGCGATCCAGTTTGTTTTTTAGAGGAATTTATTTCGATATTGCATCTTGTTTGTACAGAAACTAAGAATTTGCAACAGCGAAATCAATGTAAAGAATGTGTTCAAGAGACTTTGATGGCAAAGAATGATCCAAAATTGCTTTCTATTTTAAATATCCCTATGTTTTTCTTCATCTCTCTCATCTGAACGTGATTCTCCTTCCAGTATAAGCGATTCATATGTTTTATTCGCAGCATTGTCATCATCCGAGACATCACTAAGTTCTGTGATCTAAGTTCAATCTGATATATATTCATCAATTGCAAAATTTCTTCTTCTGTGAGAATTCTTCTCTTTTTAGACACCTCAAAATGTTTTTGTTTAAATGTTAGCACAGTATTCCATGAAAAATAGTAAAATGTATCAGAAAATTTTTTTTAAAATATATATATATATATATATATATATATATATATATATTTAAACCACACCATACTAACTCCCACCGGAAATCACATATTTTTTGGGAAGATATGGCTGCAATTATCATGGAGGATAAAAGTGCCATACTGCTCACCAAATGTCTTAAAAAGAAAATTAATTGCAAAAAAGAGAGAGAGAAGGAAAAAAAGGGATTCATCCATGGCGACCCCCAAGAAAATTTGGTATTAATTATATATAACTATAATATATATATATTTCATTTTTATGTAGGCTTTCATCAAAATTATTGAAACAGAAAAGAGAAATTTCGCATGGTAAGTACTTACCTTTACAGCTGCAGTGACTCAAGTAACACCCAACCCGCACGATCGTGAGGGTAACGAAATCCCTAGTCCTACAAGCAACATTAATAGAGTATGATTAATTTTTTTTTCTACTTAACAATCATTAAAACATTAATACAAAAACTTGTATCCAAGGAATTAGAAATATATTAATAATTACCATTTTACGACAAATAAAAATAAGAAGTGTTTTCGTTGCCTTTGAAAACAAAGCTAGATTTGCGTGCTGAAAGTAAAAAATGGACCACAATCATCGTCTGTTGATTAAATGGAACACTTTATATTTTCTGCAAACCGGCTTAGTCGTCAGATTTGCGATTTTCTTATACACGACTATTCGTGAAGAAAAAACGTATAAGAATATCTAACCCGCCCAATCCCGCGGGTTGGGTCTTAAAGGAATATACAATGACAATGTATTGAATTCAATAATGCTATACTTTAACGTTTAACCTGCAATACGACTTTCACCTCTTAAGTGCCGCCAGGGTATATACACGTCTCGCTCAGCCAGTGCATTAATTGCCTCTGACGTATATATACGTGTTTCCGAAATATAATCTTTTCTGTGTACTACTATTCATAACATTATTCCGAAGGCTTTGAAATGCAATAAAATGACCATAACAGGGTTTAAGACGAATTTATTTATTTCAGAGGATTTGCTTATTTATTCCTTTTCTACCCTTCCCTCCCCCTCGATACACCATATAAGCTCACCTACGTGCTAAACGGTTTCAATGGTGGAGCGGCATTTTAGGGATTAATTATAAACCGTACAAATTATAAAAATTAAGTGTTAATTTTTGTTTTAAAATTTGTACATGACAAGCCAATGTGGTCACTGGTAATTATTTAACTTGTTCTCAATTTATTATTGGTAAATTAATTATAAAATACATTACGGAGTACTTATATATTTTCAAGTGTATTATATCAGTATAAAGGTGAGTTTTATATTTTATTATGTGAAAAATTATTTTATTTGTTTTCTATCAGTAAATTAAGTATTTTTTAAAATAATATTTCGTTTTTGACTTTTCAATATTCTCTCGCTCCCTTCGTAGGGTCATCACGCCCTCCTTGGGGGCGGGCCCCACAGTTTGAGAAACACTACGTTAAGTAGTTATACAAGGTGTAATTTGAAAATACACTGCTGGACACCGTAAATGCAACACCAAGAAAGACAAGAGATAGCACAACAAAATTTATTCTGTAGATAACATGTTGACCAAGTATCAAATGATTAAATTTTTAGACTTCTGTGAAGTGTGGTTCCTGCCAGAATCAGTAGCTAGAGTAGCTATTATTGTTGGAGATCACCGCTACCACACGCCTCGGCATTGATTCAAAGAGACTTTGGATGGGTTCTTGGGGTACAGTAGACCAAGCTGCTTCCCCACGTTGCCAAAGTTGATCTGGTGTGGCAGCTGGGGGTTTAATCTGGGTCAATAACTAAGCAACCATGGAGCACATGTTTTCTATCGCCGAAAGATCCAGAGAGCGAGCCGGCCAGGGAAGCAATTCAATCTTGTGATTGACGAAGAAACTTTGGACAATGCGTGCCACGTATGATCGCGCATTATCCTGTTGAAATATGGCTGCGGCCAAGCCCTGAATGTAAGGAAGGGCAACTGGCCCCAAAACCTCAGAGATGTAGCGCTGGCTGCTTAAAGTATCAGCAATGCGTACTAGAGGAGTGCGAGAGTGATATCCAATACCGCCTCATACCATATGACCTGGTGCAGGACCAGTGTGACTGTGCATAACGCATCTGTTCAGCATCCTTTCTCCACGGTGTCTCCAGACTCGAATCCAACCATCGTGGTGTTGCAGACAGATGCGTGACTTGTCAGTCAAGACAACTTCATTCCATTCTGCCACCCACATCCTTCTTTTATCGCACCATTGGTGGCGGAAACGTCTGATTTTCTACTTCAAGGGTAGACCAAGCAGTAGACGTCTTACGGACAGACCACTCTGCTGTAAACGGCGTTGAATGGTACGCTCAGACACTGAATGATGTGTTAATAACTCAATGTGCTGTGATATGGTTCGTGATGTGACTGAGCGATCCCTCACTGCCATGCGAACAATTTGCCTGTCCTCATGTGAAGTGGTGCACTGAGGTGGATGCGATCGACCACGTCGGTCCGCCGTACCTTCCTGCATCCAATGGTCACCTATCCGCATTACAGTTGTTTGGTTACGTCCAACACGACTACCGATTTGCCTGAAAGATAAATCCACAATCTCGGTAGGCCACTATCCTTCCTCTGTCGAACTCGGAGACTTAATCAAAAGCTGATCGCAGTTTTTTACGAGACATAACGGATCGTTTTTTGAAAAAACCCCAAGAAAAACACAATTGCCGAACTTGAAATCGTCGAAATCTCCAAGCCTTAAATAGCGCTTTGAGGTGGCGCCACAGGCGCGCGTGATGTGGGTCTGCGTTGAAATTCTAATATTTTGCATATCTCACCTCCGCTAATGCATGTTGTAAATTTCATGCTATTTGCATGCTTCCTTCAAGGTATTGCCTTTACGGTAGCTAGCAGTGTATAATGTATCGCATCTAAGAAATCTGAGACTATGTTGAATCCGTAATAACTACAGGAATGGCAATAATTTTAGTAGCTTATCCATAATTCGAATAAAATATCAGAGAAATAATTATAAGCAGGAGCGATTTCCCTAAAACAATCCTAATAAAATATTTATAACTATACTTTAACTTTCCTTATGATACTAAACTGAAATCTCTCGGCTAGGTTAACTTCTAGGAGGATCACCGAGGAATTAATTTAAACTAAGCCATTGACCGCCAGTCTCGCTCGTTATACTCTCAGTATACTCTTAAGTAATTTTGAAACGGCATATATTGCATTCCTAACGTTCACCCTTCTAGTCACTGTAGTTCTGCTTATATAGCAATGCTTACTTGAGTATATCATGGTTCCTTCGCAAAGCAAGGATATCTGCTCAAATGAAGTCATAAATTAGCCTAAGATTAGTTAAGGGAAATTATCATGCGAATTATACCTACAAACCGTTATGTGATATCATTAAGATATCTGAATTTGAATTTATTTTCGAAATATTGAGGTTATGATTATTAAGGGTTAGGGGAAATTAATGCATTTAAAGTGAAATATTAATTTAGAAAAACATGACGTTTTTATAATAATGATATATTACTTTATACTGGTTTGTTTAGTGTTAATAATGTATCCTATCACTTACAGTTCAATGCCAACGTATAATTTTAGTAAATTATTTTTGTATTCTATTTATTTAGTATATTCTATATCAAGTAATTTTTTTTGTTAAATATATATTCCTTATACAAAGCAGATAAAAATAAAATTACAGTTATAGCTCAGTATTTGTAATGATTATGCAAGTGAAAAATTACGTTTGAAAGAAAAAGAAAATAATAATGCACACGCATATGTATAGTTTGTCATGAAAACTCTAAGCTTTCGAAAAATTTTAAACAGTTTAGAGATTTTATTAAAATTACCCATATTCGTACCGTTTGTACCGCATAAATTTTACTTAGGGACAAATGGTAAGGTATATTATATTATATTAAGAATCAAGTATCTATTATTTATAGTATAAAATTCCAAAAAACATTATTAGCGAATTCCTTTTAATCTATGTATATGTAGGAATAAAGCGACTCGCTCCCTCATTCACTCACTCATTCACTCACTCACTCATTCACTCATTCATTCACTTACTCACTCATTCACTCACTCACTCACTCACTCATTCATTTGATCATTACGAGATTTCCCATGTTATTAGACTTTCATACTTGCAATTTGGTAGGCATATTCCTTTTGTTGGTCAGAGAAACGCTAAGATTAGGTTTTGTGAACATCGACTCACTAAAGGGGTTGCGAGGATTACGGGGTGTTATAAACAAAACAAAAAAAAATACTGTTTTTATACTAAAAGACTTACAGACTTTAAATTTGGCTAATACGTTTTTTTTGTGTGTGTGTGTGTGTGTGATGTGTAGAGATAAACTGAAAAGGGATTTTCAGAAAGGGTTAAGAGGGTGTTATAAGAAAATCCCGTTATGAACTATTAGACCTGCATGCCTGTAATTTGGGTGACATGTTTCTTTCGATGAGGGCTTAGTGGATTTCGATTTCCAAGGAGGTTTGTGGGATGTTATAGATTAAAATAAATTCTTGGTTTTAACAAATAAACCTATAGACTTGATATTTGACAAACATATTTCTATCCTTGAGCGGAGAGCTGCTAAAAATACGGTTTAATGAAATCAACTGCATTTCCGTCTTAGAAATTCTGGTTCTATCCTCTTTAACCCTTTATCTACCTCATTACGATTTACTGCAGTTTTTTTCAAGCAATATTTTTTTTTTCAATCCCTACATTGAAAATTAAAGGATATACAAAAACAAAATAATCAACTTTGGAGAATTTAATTAATTAGAGTTAATTAATTAATTAAAGATATCCAACTGTAAAATTAACTATACATACTGTTCACTTAAAATAAACAGTCAAATCATTTTCTAAGATCTTCATTAACATACAAAAAAAATAAGAAACTTATCTTTTGGCATTAACTATTTTTTCGGAACAAAAATGACAATCTTCGTAATCCGCTGAAAACGCCGTCAACTGGAAACGCAATTTCTGCTATAAAACTATTTGCCTTCGCCGCTAAAATATCCATCATAGAACCCGTTCTGCCATATATCTTGGAAGAGTGGATTCAAAAGAATATTCCTGCCAAGTATCGTCAGAGTATTCGTAAAAATGGTTATTCTATGTAATTTTAAAGTGAGTGGTACTTATAAGTACCGTCGGTAGATAAAGGGTTAAATCAAGGGGCGAGGGATGTAAGAAAGTTTTCAATACAATTGAAAACTTTATGCTAGAACTTAGGCAACAATAAGTTCAAAAAAACTGTATATAGTCTTACAATATCATAAAATACCCAGAAAAACGGGTGGATAATGGCTTGTTTTAATTACATTTTGATTAAATAAAAACTTTTTGTGTTAAGTTTTTATTACGTCAATAGAAAAAGAAAATGGATTTTTTGTCCGTTTAATTAATTATATATCACATCAATATATCTTCAAAATGTAATTCTTTTTTTATTGTTTTTACTTCTTACAAAATAATTAAGAAGCCAAGAGTTTTCAAAGAACTCTTAAAATATCATCCAACACCTTCAATAAAAATAAAGTTGCAGTATAACCCAGAAAAAATAATCAATTATAACTCGGGACAATATTTTTTTTATCTACAAAATGCGAAGGTGTCACAAGTTAATACCGATAATCTATTAATCAATTTGAAAACCTTCCTCTTTGTGACAACAATAATAAAGGATAAGCGCTAGTTGAGAAAGTAAGAGACGTAGAGTTTTTAATCTTGAGAAATTTCGGCAATCGATAACGTTAACGTGAAATAAAGATACTTAATTGCCCGATAAGAAGTTTTTCTGTTCACATTTCTTTGATATAAAAATAATTGTATTGGATATAATAACTAATATTTTTCAAACCATAATTACTACTTAAAATAACATATTGCCATTATCTGACATCACGCAGTTTTATCTTTTCAACATCTAGTAAACGTAATTATCCATTATAATTTTTTTATGATCCAAACACTTCAGAAGAACACAATAAATCAAGGGGGAAAAAATATAAGAAAACGTAAATTCACGTGATGAAAGTGATTGTGTAGTAAAATTTTTATGAGGCATTCAAGAACACGGTTAACAGGAAAAAAGGAGTATTTACTTTCAAATATTTCCAATGTTTTGTGATATAAAATATCTTTATTTACGTATTATCGCGACAATGCCAACGTTCAAGATAACTCGCCAAGTTGACAACCCCGATTTTGCTGTTTCGAATGCACTGAATTGGAAACCATATACTTCGTTTCATATAATGTCGCCAATAAGATTGCGATAATACGTAAGTACCGAAATATCATTTAATGTTTTTGAAGATTAAGGTACTTTCCTGAATCAAAATTTGACTGAAATTCGATTTTTTTTATCATTGCTATTTTGTGTAGGAAAAAAATCGAACAGCCAGAAAGAAAATATGAAATAAGATAAAAACAATGGAGGTCTATGCTATAAAAATGGTGAATTTTAAATACCGGATTTCAAGCATTATTTTAGCAAAATAAAGATCAAAATTTATTGAAAATTGTATTTTTTTCGTTATTAAGTTATGTTATTTAAAACAACATGTCTCAAAAGTTTATGAATGTATTTATTTCATCTTTTTTTATATGTGTTGTTTTATGTATGATAAAAGCAACGAAGTAGGGATTTAGCTCTAACATCAAAAGATTTTTTTTTTTTCATCATTACTTTTAACAGTTTATTGTTACGAACACCATGCATTTTTATAAAATTTTCTACAATAAAATGTGCAATGAGCCATAATTTTTCGAAATTGTAAACATATTTTTGATTATATTTCATTGCCTTTATAATTGTGTTAAATATATTGTGCAAAAAATAATTTAAATTATCTGACACTTAATTTTATGAGTGTTTCGAATTCCGGTATATTTTTCATCGAATTTTACCTAAAATACCTCATTTGAATAAATATAAATATTTGTACAATTTCCTAATCAGTGTTTGTTCATTAATTTGTGTTACAAGCACCAAAAAAATAAAT